>CM053748.1:9920801-10019246 GCA_028658305.1 Pachyuromys duprasi
ATTACTTCTCGCCCTCTGTCAGAGGCTTGATCTCGAGTCTTAATATCTGCTCTGATACATCGCTACATTGACACCCCCCCCCCCAGAGGTCCTCTTTGGCATGCTCCTGCAGAACTTGTTTTTAATGCCTGTTTTGTTGTTTTGTTATCCCCTGTTTTGATAATCCTTCTGTGTACATTTGAAAATATTATGAATACTATAGATGGATAAAATATCATATACAATTAATTTAGTTCAGTCTGTTAATTGAGTTATTAGGCCTCATAAGTCCTTATTATTTTCATCTGATCAATTCATTAATATATATATGTGGATTTATGAGACCATTAGTATTGAAATTTTAAATTATTTATTATTTGAAAAATCTATACAAGTATATAATGTGTTTTGAGACCTCCCCATTTGTTTCTGAAAGTTTAAGCTTTAGAATTGTTAAGGATATTTTATTTGGTACATATTAATTATTAAATATTGATTGACCTTTGATTTGATCATTTTCTCTCTTTGAAAGGAATGCTCCTCTTTTTCACTAATACAAAATAATAAAGTCATTCTTCACTTATGATAATACTAAATGGTATAATATTTAGATGTTTTAATCCTTCTACTTTAATTAGTTAAAATCACTTTTTATATTTAACCTAAAATTACAAAGTTATACTTTTTGCTTAGTTATACCAGCTATTAAAGAATTTTAACTATTATGCTTTTCTTTGCATTTGTTGGCAGTATCATTTCAGGTATTTTTTTTTTATGTATTACAAAAGGAATATCTGACTTGATAGAATTTTATTTAAATTATTTTTTCTGACTTTCCAAACACTGCAAGGGCATTAATTAAACTTCACTTAACGTTCCAGTTGAAGCCTATTCTACTGTTCATTATCTAAGTCCTCTATACAAAAATTGGACCTTTATAAGTGTGGGGCTCTGAAATATTTTTATCAAATTTCAGTCATCTTGTTATCATTTTCTTACAGTCTCTAGAATTTGCCAGGTTGTTTCTGCCTCGTGGTTTTCATGTTCTTTTGTGTTTTTGCACAACCAGGCTTTAGTCTCCTTACCTTAGCAGGCTTATGTTTGTTTGTTTGTTTGGTTGGTTGGCTTCGTTTTTCTTATGGCTTCTGGTTGTCTTCACTTGGACTAGTTTTGGGTGTCGGGGAAGGAGGTTGGCTGAAATAATAAATGCAGTGGCTTTCATCAGTCTCAGTATCAGCTGCTGGGAAGACACTCATGTACTTCCCTTGTGCTGCTGACACAGTCCAGAGACAGCAGGAAGAAGGTATTAGGGGAGAAATGTAGTTTATACAGACTGAGGGTATCAACATTTAAGTATTGAGTCAAGGAGGGAATGGGAAACAGGGAAGGAGATAAAGTAAGAATGAAAAGAAAGGTATATTGATCATAGGTATGAAAGCAGTACAGAAAACAGTTTATTTTAAAATATATTTATTCATTTATTTGCATGAATATGTCTGCACCACATACATACAGGAGCCTGTGGAGGTCAGAGGAGGTATCAGATCTCTGGAGCTGGAGTTATAGACAATGTAGACCACCATGTAGGTTCTGGGAACAAAATCCCAGTCCTCTGCAAGAGCAGTAAGCACTCTTAACCTCTGAGCCACCTCTCTAAGCCTGAAAAGAAAAGTATCTATTTTAAATATTTAATCTAAAAAGTTTTAATTATGTGTATTTGTGTGTAGACATGTGCAAATGTCTGTGGGTGCCTGTGGAGCTAGAAAAGGGCACTTGATTCCTTAGAGTTAGGGTTACAGATAAGCCTAACAGCTGTGTTGGGAACTAAACTTGGGTCCTTTGCTGATCAGTATGAATTCTTAATCACTGAGCCACCTATCAGGCCCAAGATAAAGTATTGTACCCTAATTTTAGAGAAAAGACAGACAGAAGTGAAATGTAAGTTATAACACAGATGAGCAATCAAAACACTCAAGTATAAACAACAAACAAAAGCAAAACTTTAAAACAATAATCATAACTAAATTTAAGCATTAAAACAATTAAAAGGAATGAACCTTAAAATAAAATAGAAGGTATTTTTGCCTTAAGTCTAGATTTCTTCCCAATTGAGGACAGCTTCTTTCACCCTTTTATTGATTTTTTTTTTTTTAAAGAAACTCACACTCTGTGTGGGATGGGAATGTTTAGTGTCTTTGATTCAACAAAGTTAGGTCAGTGAGAAGGATTTCTCTGGCCCCAAATCACTTTCTCTCAAATTGCGAATTACTACCCTATTTCTGGTGCTTTGCTCAGTTTGCTCAGGGCTTTTGGGCCTAAGGCTCTGAGGTAGCGTGGAGTGTCTGGCTATATATTTAACCCATTTAAAGAAATCCCTCTGCATACGGCAGCAGTTTTTGCCATCAGCTTTCTGCAATATGATCCTGCGTGTGGGAGGGACCAGGTACTGAGAATGTCTGGTGGACCCCAAGGCTGCAACTCTGCTGTGTCTGCCGTCACTGAAATGCCTTGGGGTCCGTTGCTCCCAGTAGGATGTTGCCGGTTTTCAAATTTGGCTGCATTCTACCTGTCTTCATCCTTACTCGTACCCTTTTCCTGTTGCTGTGTCTGTAGCTTGTGGTCCTCTCCTCTCTTTTGGGGTATCTTTGATTTCCCTCACCTTTCCTGATCGAATGGATTTGGGCTTCTAATCCACCACCTTGCCACAGACCTCTCTTTTGCCAAATTTTCTCTCTTAACTCAATAACAATTTTGCTTTTCAGTCTCTAGTAAAGCACCATAAGAGCGTAGTGCATTGCATTCCCTTGGGTAATTGAAAGCTTTCTGGATAGCTGTCAGTATCTCTTCATGGCTACATTGATCTCATAATGAGATATATAGCATTTCTCTACCACATCCCATCTTCCAGTCTCTTTATTCTTCTGGAGTTAATACTGAAATACGTAAGTAGGCGTGAGAGACCAAGAGATTAAAGGTGGCTATTTTTAGTGCTTGAGGCCTAAAATAGTTGGGTGGGGAGGTCCAGTGGAAGAACTCACCTTACCACATTCTTTACTCACATACTAGAGATACAGTTGCTAGGAAACTGGCCCATCCCCCTAGGGAGGGATTAATGGTTTGGGGACCTTCCTATAGCCAATCAATTCAAAATGTAATGTTTCGACAAATAGATTACTTGCCAGGTAGGAACTGCCCATGCCTTGGGCATGCTGGGAGGGACCAGAATCCTTAAATTACCCAACTAACCTGAGCACAGGGCTCTCGGCCCTTCACCACTTCGGCGGTGGGAGCTGTGAGCCCAAGCTGCAGCTTGTAATGATTTATAATAAAAAGATCCTCATGTGATTTGCAACGGACTCAGCTCCTGGTGGTGGTCTTTTCGGGAATCATGATTCGGGCACAACAGGCGAAGTTATTTTAACTTTTGAACTTCACTACAAATCTTGGGAGAAACAGTGTATGTATATATGGAGAAGCTCTCAGTAGATTTGTCTCAATGCCCATTATGGATATCTAGTATTTTTAAACCTTGTTGTCTTTTTGCTTTGGCTTAAAGGTTGGCACCTGGACCCCCTTCAGTTAATTGCCTATTCTTGGTTGTTTGGAAACTGCCAGGAAATATTTATTGCAAAAGCATTTTAGAAGGAGGTATTGCAACATCTGTTCTGTTTCTTTAAGCATTCATTTGGTTCTGGTTATGAATAAAACTAGAAGACCTGAATACAAATCTATTAACAAATTATTGCCTTCCTAGGTTAAATTTGTGTTTTCCTAAATTTGTGTCTTCTTAAATTTGTGTTTCCTATCTTAAATTTGCTGTTTCTAAGCAGCACTAAGTGAGGTACACAACAGGACTGGCCTGTAGAGGGCGTTTTCCATGCAGTTCGTACATGGACATCTTGCACTTAACGCTATAATATATGTTATACACATATATGTAATATATGTTATATATACATACCTTGGTGGTGGATAACCCATATTTTCAAGATGTTGACAATGGGCATAGGGAAATTGTGACTGGTATCAAGGCAAGATAAAGTCAGCAGACTCAAGGAAGGGCGGATACAGTTTCATCTGGGCTTTCTCTAGGGTGCTTTCTGCAGTCCACATTATTAGCAGCAACTCAAGTGTTAGTCTTTCTCTGAATAAGACTTGTTGCTGTTGATGGTGGGAAGAAAAATGACTTGAAAATCAAAGTGTTTTATCCACCATGTTCAGCAGGATTAAGCTTCATTTTTCTGATTAAAAAAAAAGACTCCTCAAACCAAGTTACGTCTAAGCATCTGCTGCCTGTCCAAACTGATTGTGGTCTTAGAATTCTAAATAGTCATGTTTTTCTTTTTTCTTTTTTTTTTTTAAGAAAATTTTTATTGTTACCTAGACTTTATCATATCTGTAGAAAACTTTCTGGTTTAAATAGGGTTAGAGTTGGTTAAAGCATTGAGCAGCACCGGGTACCAAAGTTATTCTGAGCACTTCTAAATGTTCAGAACTCAGTGTGTGTGTGAGAGAGGGGGGTTTCGGGGGAGGCTGGATCAGGCGTTGGCTTGCTTTCCTCTTAACAGATAAAAAAAAAGTATAAGGTGAGAGAGAGACAAACCAGCTTTCCTTGGAGAAGCCCGCGTGTTTGGTTATGAGTCACAGGCATTGAGTCAGCCTCACTAAAGAACTAGGGCTGGCTCCGTACTCTCTGTTTTGGGGGCACTGCCTTGTCCAGCCTCAGGATCTTGCAGCTGCTGAGCACTGGCTCTGTAAGGGTCTGACTGCTCTCCTTGAGCCAGGCTCCCATGAACCATCTGCCCAACCCATCATCACTCAGAAACAGCCACACTGTGAATCAATTCAAGTTCGGGGATGAGTCCAGAGTCTTTGGATTCTAGAAAAGGAAATCATTAAAATAAAACCCAAACTGGCTCAAATAGTAGGCCAATTACAGGCTGATACAAGCTACATGCTTAAATGGTTACAGATTTGAATCCCTCTAGCCACTGAGCAGATACAAGTCAGTAAAGAAGTGTTCAATATTGCCACGCCCCCTGCCATCCTGTTTTTCACAGGAGATCAACCCGGTTGTGCCATCTCTGGGACGCGATGGACACTGGGATTTTTGGCTGATCTGGCCACGCCCCAGATCATCAACCACACCCTGCCACTAACAAGGCACAAGAAGTCTGAATCCTCTGTTGGCTCTCACGGGCTTCTCTTACTGGAAGGCACCCGATTGAAAGTTGGCTTTCTTTGCGTATTTGTGTGTGCATGTGTGTGTGTGTTTTCAGAGGCTGTGAGGATCCCAAAGCTTTCAATAAGACAAGAGCCAAGAAAAGTCAGGGTTTTGGCCACTAGAAACTGAAGCCACTTCAAGAAGCACGGCTCCCCTTTGAAGTTCTGGTGTGGGAGAGGGTTGACCTCACATCTGGGAGACCTTTCTTCTGAACACTATTCTTGGCTGAGGAGATCAGTAGGCTAGACCATGTTTACCTGCAAGGAAAAAGTTTCATAAGGAAAGGGCTGTCTGAGTAAAGTTGTGATGTGCATCAATAGACCTGAGGGTGGTGGCCCTCAAACCTTGCTGGCACCTGATACCTTGGGGAAAGTCCCCTCAAGTGATTCTAAGGTGTCCGTGGGAGCATACGAGAAATGTTTGTGCAAGGCACATCTTTTCCCATTTCCTTAACTTTCTCCCCAGTACCGGCTACTACGATATTTCTAGCGCTGTCTCTGGGCCTTGTAGCACTCTGTAGACTGTGAGCAAGAAAGCCCTGCCTAGCTAGCCTTCCTCAACACTTTCCATTTCCTCCCCACCTCTGACTTGGACTTATCAGTTGAGCATAAACAAACATGTTAAACTACACTGTAACTGAACCCTCAGGAAGACCAAAGAACAAAATCTTCCAGGTATGGGAAGAAGGCGTAATATTTGAAGAGCCACACAGGAGCGCACAGGCCTATAATCCTTGCAGCCAGGAGATAGAGATAGAAGCAACACAAGTTCAAGCACAAGCTGGACTCCATAGTGAGGTCTGAGGTCACTCTGGGCTCTAGAGCAAGACGCTGTTTCAAACAACAACAATAACGAACAAACAGACAAACAAAACTCCCCCACCCCCCAAATTTAGGAAGAATAATTGCCAAGGGCGGCGGGGTGTAGGGGGGTGGGGGGGAGCAGAGGCGGGGCGGGAAGGTTATGGCGAACGCTTCAGACTGGTCAGTGAAAGCTCACACATATTGGCAGCCCTGGTTCTCAACTCGCAGATGGAAAAGAGGGCCTCAGCCACCCGCATTCAGAAAAGCCGGGGTGGGCTCGCTATGGCAGCATGGACCGCACGAAGACAGCTGTGCTGCTGTTCCCAATTTGCTCCAGACAAAACACTGGGAGGGAAACCCGGCTGCCAGTACTGTCTAGTGGTGACTTGTCCAGAGGCACATCCAGCTGGGAAGAGTGCCATTGCTGTGATACGGTATCCCTAAAGACGGGCTTAGGTGTCTTACCTGCGTGTTAGCTGTGTCTTCCTGCACTTCAAAGTTGAGACTCTGTATTCCATCGGTATGTGTAAGCCTCAGTCCAACACAGAAAGGAGATGCGAGCAACCTTCGGACCCACCATATATAAGAAGCTGGAGGCTGCAGGGGGAAGGGGTGTGGTCCGATAAATTATTCAAAGGAAAGGTGAATTATTCAGTCCTAATCCTAACAGGGCGTTTTCTTACCTTAGTGGCTACATTAAAAAAATCTTTTCTTGCTTTTTTGGAAAGTAAGTGAGAAGCCACAGCTGCCGACGCCATGGGAAGAGAAGAGCGGCGCAGAGAGACCGTTTCGAAGGCTCTTCAACCTCAGGAGCGTCCTGGGACGCTTATATTCCAAGTCGGGGGCCAGGAAGTCCGGCGCAATCCCTCTTGCTCTTTCTCTTTCATTTCAGTCTTCCACAATCTTCAGTGAGAGCTGACATACTGATTTCCCAGCAACTGGAGCAAATCCGGGCCTGAGCTCCCTGTCACCACAGGAAATGGACTGACGATGCCTCCCAGCGTGAGTTAGAGACAGGCCAGACCCTGGAGAAGCCAAGGCGTCCTGTCCTTCTAGAAAGGCTGCTGGTCCTTCCACTGTCCTCCAGAGCCACCCCTTCTACCTTGTGGTTCTGTTTGATGATTCTCGGTAGTCGCAGTCTGAGGGACCTGAAGTTCTCAGCTGGGCTTTAAGATGAGATGGTTGGAGAAGGGTGAGGCAGGCATCCTCTCCCCAAACGTAGACATTGCAAATATCCTTTGTGCTCCTTCTCCTCTGCTTGAATTAATTCTGTTTTAGTACACGGTTTCTTGTAGGGAAGCCAAATGGGGGTCTAACGGCTCCAGTAACTGAGGTCAGCTGTTTGCTTTATGTTGAAGGAACCTATCTGGGCATCGGAACGCTTTGTGGTCCAAGGCTACTGCGTCAGAGGCTCTAAGATGGATGCAGGATACAGAGGTGTTTTGGGTGAGCTGAGTGATTATGGCGTGGTATTTTTATTTGGTCATTACGCAGTTTAGGTTTCTGCTCCCAGGCTGAGAAGCCAGTCACTTGATAGCTAATCACAAAGCATATTGTAAGCCCTTGCACTAAGTCACTTAAATCTCCTGGGCCCCAGGATCCTTACCTATAATCAGGTGGGAAGAGAATGGGAATCTACACAATACTGGTGATTATGTAACTGCCCAATATTTTCACTTTGGGGACTTTTGTGCAATTTGGATACAGTGTGCCAAGTTTCATTTCCTTGTTTTGTTTTGCAGACTCCAGAATCCCACCCCATTCTGAGGCTTGACACATTTTGAAGCTAGAACAGAGGGAAGGAGACAGATACCCTTTTAGCCTAATAATATCTTGGGACCATTCTTTCAGAGGTTAATTCAGACATAATGATCTGTTTTCCTTTTTCAAACAGTACCCAGGCCTTGCCAGCTCAAACGGATAGAAGCAATTAATTCAGTTTGGATCTGTTACCAAGCAAAAATCTATAAACCAAGGGCCTTGGGAGAAAAAAAGAAGAGGTCTGGAAGAAAAGAAGTTTCTGTGTTGAACAGCAGAATAGTGGCTGCCTGTGGTCACTTAATTAAGACCCTGACTCTACTGATGTGGAGATAAGCAGAGTCCAGGGGGAAAAAAGCTATCACACATCACCTTTGCTCCTTCCCATTCAGATTCAAAGAGCCTGTCTCCTAACTACTCTTGAGTGTGGAAAGATCTCAGGAGCTGGGATACTGGACTGGACCTTTGAGGATGCACAGCTGGCATCCACAGAGGTGCTGATCTCACAGTGCTGGAGAGGTGCCCAGGTGCCTACCTAGCTACGGCCAATGCTTGTTATACATTCTTTATTTAACATGTCCAATTTCATACTCTGCTAATCCAACCTTACAAGATCTTTTCTGCCCTTGTGCTAAGAAGCGGCCCTTTCTCAAGCATGCCTCCTTGCTCTGGGGCGGATGGTTTGACAAATTGCCCAGTTAACAACTCCATGTGGCTGTCTAACAGGACTCTTCAAATGAATATATCCGAACCAAACCTCTCTTCTCCTCTAGACTTATCCTTTCCCCCAAACCTTCCATATGTTTTGATTAGCTTCTCCATATTTGCTTAAGCTCTCATCCCTAAATCACCCTAAATCCAAGTTTCCATCACAGTTCTCATACAGCAGCAGAACTCCTGGCTTCTTCAGAAGCTATATCCACACTAGCCATCCACAGTTTTCCACAGTCCCTTAATGCCATCTTTCTTTTCTACTATGAGCACCCACCTTGCTCAGCTACAGGTTCTATTTTGCAAGAGACACTGCGTTATGAGAACACAAAGGAACAGGGTAGGGGTTATACAGCACGGATGTTTCCTCTGAGTCTTGGCAGACACACAGGACTTTTTTGTGAAGGAAAGAGTGGGATGGATATTCCATTAAGAAGAACCCCCTCCCACTCCTAAATTTAAGGGAAATAACAGAGCATTGGAGATAAAACTTAGTAGTTAAGAGCGTATAACGTTCTTCCTGAGGACCCAAGCTGGGGTCCCAGTATCTGTATGAGGTGGCTCACAACCACCTGTAACTCTAGCTCTAGAGGATCTGAAACCTGTAAAAAAGATCTTTTCACAGTAAGCACTCAAGACTCCACTTGGGTTAAGGCTTTTGAAACATGAAGTGAAAAGTGAATGAGAGCCTTTGTTCACAAGTTAGAAACACCCTAGAACTGCCTTGAAGGTCTAATTGGCTGTATCTTACTGTCATGTGTTGAGCATTTGTCCTTCTACACACTATAAGAGATTTATTACCTGTTATCTTAGCAGTTACTATAGTAACTACTTGGGAGATGTTGCTTTTATTATTGCTTTTAAAAATGAGAGAACTACCATCTTAGTAGGGATGTGTGTGTGTGTGTGTGTGTGTGTGTGTGTGATATCTGAGTGTGCAGTATGTGTCTCGGATCATGTGTTCGTATGTATTTGCACATGTGTGCATGAGGGTGCATTCAAAGGCCAAACTCGACATAGAATGCCTTGTTCAGTTGTCCTCCTCTTATTTTTTGTTTGTTTGTTTATACTTCACCGTGCTGGGATTTAAGTTTAGACGCACATCACATGCTTAGCAAGCACTTTATCTCTGAGCTGTGTTGCCACTCTTTTATCTTGTTTTTTTTGTTTTGTTTCATTTTTGCTTTTTAAAGACGGAGTTTCTCGCTGAACTCGGAGCTCACTG
This sequence comes from Pachyuromys duprasi, assembly GCA_028658305.1. Classification (NCBI taxonomy): domain Eukaryota; kingdom Metazoa; phylum Chordata; class Mammalia; order Rodentia; family Muridae; genus Pachyuromys; species Pachyuromys duprasi. The sequence goes on from CM053748.1 coordinate 9,930,502, forward strand.
TTTGAGTCAGACTGAGTAACCAGTGAGATCCGGGGATCCACTTGTCTCTGCTCCAGGCCTTCTGCCACTGATGGGTTTACAAATGCACAATACCGTATCCAGATTTCACATGGGTGCTGGGGATCTGAACTTCCGTCCTGGTGCTTCTGTGGTAAACACTTTCCCAAATGAAACATGGCCTAAGCTCTCATCTAAGTAGACTTTAAGTACCCAACTTGTCAAAAAAAAAAAAAAGGCAAGAAAATAAAGGAAGTGCCATGTTTTTATTCTTCCTCTGAGCTATCTCTATGGCCTGATATGGCAGTGGCATTGTGTATGTTATTCAGAATTGCTTGCAGACTGGAAATTATATCTTTTATTGTAATTTTATATTTATATTTATATAGTTCTCTAGCCAAATTATACCACATGTGCTCATGTGCTGTGTTCTGCTTTGGTTGTCATAAGAGTGATCCTATGAATCATTCTCATTAGAACACAGCTCAGTAGGAAAGAATGACCACCGCTGGTAAAAAACATAAACAAAATCAGGAAGAAAAAAATTTTTTTTAAATTATTCTGCTTACAGCTCTTGAATAATACTGTAATCACAAAGAAAAGAAACATTTCTTCATCTATACCCATCCTTTTCCAGATGAAGAAAATATTAAATTTCTATACATCATGGATTTGCCTCCAAAGTGAGTCTTCTGTGGCGAAGCCCAGCTGTGCTTCCGTGGTGGATGCAAGCTCAAAGGACTGAATAGGACTCAGTCTTTCACGTAGTGGTGACAACCCTGTGCCTTTCCTAGGGGGTATCATTCTACAGAGTGGACTGGATTCATTTGACTATGGTCATCTATAGTGAGAACCTAAATGGCGTTTAAGGGGCAATAGGAACAACAAGGGATAGACGCTTAAGCGGAGAAGGGCGGGAAGGGTTAGGGCAGAAGGTGGAGGAGGGGTGATTAACACTAAAGGTTTGAAAAAATGTATGGAAAACTAATATCTTATAAGCCTCTTCACATATGCATGTAAATAAATACATGCAAGTGTTTAAATAAATACATATGAAAATAATATGTAAATTGTGTCAGTATTCTTAAGATTCATGTAACTTAGCAAACCAGTGTCTTCTGAATGATCAGTCTACAAAAGCATCCATCAGAATGCAAAAGATTTGATGTAACGAAGTATTTTTTTTTTTAAATGGTGGCTAAATGCCTCTTTTTTTTTTTTAAGTTTTTTTTTTAATATTTATTTTATTATTCATACAATAACATTCTGCCTGCACACCAGATCTTACTATAGATGGTTGTGAGCCACCATGTGGTTGCTGGGAATTGAACTCAGGACCTTTGGAAGAACAGCAAGTGTTCTTAACCTCTGAGCCATCTCTCCAGCCCCCTGGTAACGAAGTATTAATTGATTTTTCATTGTAGTTTCAGATTCCACTTTTTAGATAAAAAAAAAAAAGAAACTGGCATTTATTTAGTTTTTGTGTGATGCCAAAGAAAACTAAGATTATTTGGAAAGTTTGAACATAACTTATCTCTTACAATTGCAACCAGTTTGAGGACTGATTTATTTTCCAAATACTTCAGCCAAAATAATACATGATAATAGAACATGGATTGAGAACACAGTTGTCTTTCATGAAGGCAGAGAGATTTGCAAATTTAAGACAAAACCAGACTTCTCACTAAACTTTCGTGTTCTAGAAAATCTAGTTTATTTTTTCCTAAAATATTTCCATTAAAATCCATTGGATTCTCCATGCTTTGAATGGAATTTTTAATTCATGTACTATTTTGCAGAAACTAAATTTGTTTCCTTGGAAAATATTGATTTTCAATATTATTGTTTAAAATAAATAATCACTTAATTTTTATTTATTTTAATTTCAAAGCCGGCGGCTATAGGTATAAATCATATAGAACACATAGCATTGCACTCTTTGATAATTTTCAAGACTATAAAGAAGTTCTTAACGCAGTAAATTTGAAGATTTCTGTGCTAGATAAACAATATACTAAAACAGCAAACTCCAGGGGAGGAAAAGAGCAAAAGATCTTGAGGGGGAAGGTGGCTTTGTTCCAGAGAGGGATATGGGTGACTGGTTGCTTTGGTTCCAGCAGGAGAGGTATGGTGATAGGAAGAGCGGATTTGAAGGTGCATCAGACACCAGCAGTGGCTTAGGCTGTGAGAAGCCTCTAATCTCTCCCTTTTTTATTAGCACCTTAATGGCCCTGATCCTGCTGTCAATCACATTCTCATTCTCCCCTCCACATACCACTTCCTGAGAAAAGTTTCTCTGCTTGTCACAATTCAAGTAGTTCTGTTAGGTGCACTTAGATAATCCATAGCAATCTTGCTATCTCATATTTTTTGTGCTTTAATCACACTACAAAAAAAAAAAAGACCTTTTGGTATGGAAGTGTACTGGCTAATTTTACATCATTTTGACACAGGCTAGAGTCATCTGAGAGAGGTGACCCCAACTAAGAAAATACCTCCATAAGATGGGACTGTAGTCAAGCCTGGAGGGCATTTTCTTAGAGGTTGGTGAGGGAGGGCCCAGCTCACCGTGGCTGATGCCATTCCTGGGCTGGTGGTCCTGGGTTCTATAAGAATCGGACTGAGCAAGCCATGAGGAGCAAGCCCGTAAGCAGCACCCCTTCATGACCCCTGCATCAGCTCCGACCTCCAGGTTCCTGGTCTGTTTGAGTCTCTCTCCTGACTTCCTTTGATGATAAACAGTGCCTTGGAAGGGTAGGTCAAATAAGCCCTTTCCTCCCCAGGTTGCTTTGTTCACGGTGGTTTCTCACAGCAACGGTAACACTAACTAAGACAGTAAGGTAGCATACGCATGGATCTTGGGCACGTATTACTATATTCCCTTCCGTGTGTGCGTTGCATGTAGTGTAGCTGGCCCCAGCAGGGGAGACAGCTGCAGATTATCCCGACAGGCATTGCTTTCCCCTTACAATCCTGTCCGCAACTGTTATTCAGGTAACTAGGGAGATAAACATCCATACTTTCTGGAAATAACTTTTTTTAAAATTTTGTATCTCTCAAGAAATTCCAACAGAATTGTCCTGGCTGATCCCAGAAACCAGTATTTCATCAGTGTGGATTTCCACAGTCTCAGGCACTCAGAACTCAGTGGTGAACTTCCACAAGAGAAGCATCCTGAGTGCAGCCAGGTTCACAAGCCTTGGAGTGAGAGACGGCAACCAGGTGAACGCCTGTTACTCTGCCACTAGCTCTGTCAAGAGAGTACAGTAAAGTCTGGGCTTTGGAGTAATAACTTATCAAGATGGCCAAAGTATGAAAGAACACTTAAATTAGATAAAAGAGAATTCCAAGATGGACACAGACCAAGTATTTTCCAGCATACGCTTCCTTCTGTGATTAATGATAAGTTTGTCTAGCTTACTCTTACGCTTGTGTGTGATATGGCAAGTAATTATGTAAGGACAGAAAGGGAATCCCTAGGGTATAAATTACAGGAACAACTGGGGATTCAGCCAAAGGTCAGTCACAAGCCAGAACAAGTCCAAATTCAGAAACTAGTCTCACGGAATTAAATGTCATAGAAATCAGGCAAAATGACAAAAGCCATTATTTTTGCCCCATAAGTGTGTGTATATATGTATACCAAGATTCTATTTCTCCACTCAGACAAACAACTTACCAGAATAGTCTTCTGTTGATGTTTAATGTTACCCTGTAAGAGTGGTCTTTGGCATCTGGCAACTTCCATTGTTGCACACTACACCCTCTGTTCACTTTTTCTGAGTGTGTACAGTCCAGCAGCTTTGCGTGTGTCCTTCTAGAAAGGTGTCCCAAACCATGGTCACCGTGTTTCTCTTGAAATTCTTTCCTCAAACATCTTATATCTATGCAAGATGAACATGTCGAGCCTGAGGAGGTCCCCTGTAACTGGAGTTAGAGACAGTTGTGTGCCGCTATGTGGGTGTGGGGAACAGAACCCAGGTCCTGCGGAAGAGTGGTCAGTGCTGCTAACCACAAAGCCATCTCTTCAGACTCAAGATGTTCTTCTCTTCAAGAAGTCATCACTTGACCTCCTGTAACCTGCCCCCAGAGAATGGCAGTGAACACTATCACACCATTCCTTTCCATTATTATCTTCCTGGGATGTCTCTTGTTGCTTTTGATCCAATGTGATGTTTCTGTAATCCCAGGCTGACTGGATGGCTGTCAGAAGGCTGTGTTTTCCTTCAGACGGTGTAATGTTCGCAGACCACAGTAACACATCGTAGTACATTAGCTAATAATTTGAGTAGGTTTGAGGATAAGGGGGGAGACTGAAGGTATAATGCCCCAGGTAGAAAGAGTTCTAGGCATGGAAGCCATGGTATCTAGCTTGGAGAATGCACGCAATGAGGTTCTGAAAGGTATGTGTGCCTGGGTGGGGAAGTCTCTACAAGGGAAATGTAAACGCATTAAAGGAAAGTTGTGTTTATGTCAGAGGTTTGCCTTTGCTTCCTGACATTTATGTGGGCCTTTCTGGCATCTATCTGCTGTACTGTGGAAGGACTAAACAGTTTGTTCCCTACTATGAGACTTATAAGCAGATGGGGGAAGTTCCTTGGAACTCCCAATTTCGTTTAAGAATTCAAGAGAGAGAGAAACAACAAGCTTTAGGAGAATACAGCACCATGCCTCTGGAAAGCCAAAGAAGGCCTTTTCTCAGAAACCTTATGATAATATTTAGCCTAATCTTGAAAATCCAGAGATCCCAATCTCCCTGACCCTAGGGGGTCCTGATTAATCTAGAACTAGTCAGTTCCTAGAGATAACAAACATTTTGCCCATGACTTACTGGCAACAGAATTAATGAATAAAATGCAAATCAACAAAGAATTATGACCCAACCAACTCCTTAACCAGAGATCTCAATAAATATCAGAGGGCCAGGTAGCAAACATTCGCATTCCACACCCTAGATCCTAACTCAGTGTACTGGCCTTATGCATTTCTTCCTCAAGAACACCCCCTTGGGGCCTCTCTTAGCTATTCTGCATCCTTCAGTTCTTCATTCTTTGCTGCTTTTGGGTGCAAAGTAGTTGAGAGAACCCTCCTGGATGTGTGATTATCAAAGTTTTAGAGACATGTTGAGAAGAATCAGAACAATATTGAGATGAAAACTGTCCTTTTAGGCTAATACCAAAAATATATATTTTAAAAACCTCAAGAAGTTAAACACCAACAAAAAAAATAATCCAATTAAAAAATGCAGCACAGAGCTAAACAAAGAATTCTCAACAAAGGAATCTCAAGTGGCAGAGAAACAACTAAAGAAATGCTCAACATCCTTAATCATCAGGGAAGCTCAATCAAAACAATTCTGAGATTCCATCTTTAACCCATCAGAATGGCTAAGATCAAAAATTCAAGTGACAGCACATTCTGGTGAGGATTTGGAGAAAGGAGAACCCTCCTCATTGCTGGTGGGAGTACAAACTTGTACAACCACTTTAGAAATCAATGTGACACTTTCTCAGAAAATTGGGCAAGGCTCTTCCTCAACACCCAGCTATACCTCTCTTGGGCCTGTACCCAAAAGATGCTCTACCATACAACAAGGACATTTGCCCTGCTATGTTCATAGCAATCTGAAAACAACCTAGATGTCCCCCAAATGAGGAATGTATAAAGAAATTGTGGTATATTTTCATGATAGAATATTACTCAGCTATTAAAAACAAGGAAATCATGCAATTTTCAGGCAAATGAATGGAACTAGAGAAGATCATCCTGAGTGAGGTAACCTAGACCCAGAAAGATAAGCATGGTATGTATTCACTTACATACTTAAAATTTACTTAAGTGAATTTTGGCTGTATAGTACAGGATAGCCATACTACAATTCACAGACCCAAAGAAGATGAGTAACAAAGAGGACCCAAGGGAGGATGCTTAAATCTTACTCAGAAGGGGAAATATAATAAATAGACAACAAAAGTGGCTGAAGAGAGGGGACAAGACAGGAGACAAGCATAGCTGTCCTGTGAAAGGCATAGGGAGTCTTGAAAGGCATAAGGAGTCTTGTGGAAAAGTGAGAGGAAGGATAGAAGGATCTGGAGGTGACAGAAGCTCCACAAGAAGACCAACAGAGCTGACTAACCAAGGTCCAGAGAGACTTGTGGAGACTGAAGCACCAAGGACCATGCGTACACTAGACCTAGGCTTCCTACAAAGATGTAGCAGATTGGCAGATGGGCAGCTCAGGCTTCATGTGGGTTTCCTAGTAAGGGGAACAAGGGTTGACTGTGACATGAGCTATTGCCTGCTTTCTGATCACTGCCCTCTGTCAGACCTGCCTGGCCAGGCCACAGGGGAAGAGGATGAGCTCAGTACTGATGTGACTTAGTGAGCTGGGGTAGGTAGGCAGGTGGGGCTCCCCTTACCTGAGGAATAAGGGAGGGGGATGGAGAAAGAGACAAGGAGGGTGAAACTGGGAAGAGAGGGGGGAGGGGCTATGATCAGGGTGTAAAGTGAATAAACAAATTAATTTAAAAAGCAAGAAAGAAAACTGTTCCTTTAAAAAGCACATAGGGGATAAGGCAAAACACAAGAAATACATTTTCATATGTGAAATTTTAATTACTATAAGAATATTATCAAATGTTTGTTTCTGCGTTGCATCAATCCTTTACCTAAACATTTGCTTCTTTTCCTTTGAAGACTGTTTATTCCAACCCCTGTTCAAGTATAGATCTAGAATCTTTAGGAATCATTTGACTCTCTAAAAAATTTCTGGAAATTGGTTTTAGATGCTAGAGAGTTACAGGGAAGAACTACGTGTAAAGCAAAATTATGCAAAGGGTCTGTGTGTGAGAAGGAACCAGGAAGGTGGTTTAATTTCAGGAGCCAGTTAGTACTTTGGGTCCAGTTGAGCTAAGATACCACCACGGTTATTTGAAATCAACAAGACTGATTATTTTTCTTCCACAAAGTTTTGTGTGAACTTTTTGTTTTGTTTGATTCTAAAAATGCACTCATTCACAAACTCTCTGGAAGCAGGGCAAAGGGAACATAAAACCTTCTAAAATGAGGCCAGAACTTGGGCTGACAGTTTAGTGGAGGGACATGAGCACAGTAAAGAAAGGCTTTACCTTTGTATGTCACCTGACGCTGCCAAGGGAAGCCATCTAGATATTTAAGAGAAGCAAGTTGCCTCTGACTCATGTCTTGTTTGTCCTTCACTTTGGTTCAAAATATTTTGCTCAAATGGAAAAAAAGGGGGGAGAAGAATGTAGGAAAAACATTTCAAGTCAAGGAACTAATTTTATACAGATATGAAACGAAGCCATGGGTGCTCTAGGTTGCATAATAAAGAAATTATTTTTCAAAATATCAACTATGTTTGTCTTAGTTTGGATTCTGTTATTGCGAAGAGACACCATGAGCAAGGCAACTTGTAAAAGAAAACACGTAATTGGGGGCTTGCTTACAGTTTTAGGGGATTATATGGTCATCGTGGTGGAAAGGAGGCAGTAGCTGACGGCTTTGCATCCTGTTCCACAGAGTAGCAGGCAGAGAGACAGAGACACCTGGGCTTTTGACACCTCAAAGCCTACGCCTCAGGGCCACACTTCCTTTTACAAAGCCACACCTCCTAATCCTTCTCAAACAGTTCTACTCTCTTACGACTAAGCATCCAAATAGATCAGCCTAAGGGAGCATTCACATTTAAATCATCACTATGCAGTGCTACTATTTGAGGTGGATGGATTTAAGGCTTCAGAAAGGTGCCCTTCTCTGCACCTCAACAGCACTGGAGAGGTTTTATAACTTTTCTTCCGAAGTAATTCCAAGATTGGAGAAACCACCTTCAAGGGTTTATTGGAAAGCTTTCTGTCAGTGGACATTTAATGTCCTCAAAAATGATATTTCCAGATAAACAACAACAACAAAATGTTTACAGAATCCTGTTAGATAATATGGGTTTGGCTGGTTTTGCCTCATTAAAATCAAAACAGTTCTGAAAATTCCAAGGACTTTCCTCAAACAGTGTACTCAGGTGAGTAGTACTCACCTGGAAAACTCCATTGACAGCATCTGTAGAGTCAGGAGTTCCTGGCGTGAAAGACCAAGTAAAACTGAAGTGTCGGGTAGGCCATTTAGATGAACTTGTTCACCATGAAGATGAAGTAGCAGGGCTTAGAGACAGGATTGCACGCAGAGCTCATCCCGAAGCTTCCTCTATGTACAGAATATACCACGCCTCCCCTTGTCCATCGCTCCAGTCAGCAGGGAGCCAGGACTGTCTCCATTTGCCTTCCTGGTATGGTTATGTGGCTTGTAACATATGCAAGGCAGAGTCTGGGGTTCTTATGGATAGCTCACTGTATTCACAATGCTGCACTGTAGACTCTGAAACGCCAAAGGACTCCTGGATACACGATCTTCGAGCAAGATGTGGAGCAGTGACTGTAAGGCAGGGTTACCCACCAGGGCCTGAATTCAGAAGGAAGATGTTGCCTTCTTCAACTTTCCTCTATTTTTTTTTCTCTTTCTTTAGACAATGTTTTTGAGCAAGACTCAAAGGCCAACACAGCAGGCGTCAGAGACTCCTCTCTTTTGAGCATTTGGAAGGTTTTGCTTGGCATTTTCAGGTGGTGAAGAAAAGTGAGTCATTTCCTTGTTGAGTCCTCACATGTCCTGCCAATTGCACGTCAGCATCAGTGCTGGCCTTTCACACTGCCCTTTGCCTGATTGCCCAGTTTTAGGAATGAGTTTTATGAATGAGTCTTTTTTTTTTTTTTTTGGAGACGCAATATTTTGTCCAGAGAAACTTTCAAATGTTATTGTGAATGGAGAACACCGGGAAAGCATTTATTAAAATATGGATTACTAGAGGGTATCCCCACCTCTAATTCAGTACACCTGGAGGGGGATTTCTCAGAAGTTTCGTGCAATGTTCCTGCTGAGTCCAAGGCTCACTGCTTGTTGAGATCAGCGGCTGCCTAGAACCCAGCTTTAAATGGACCACTCCTCATTCTCCCAGCCATCTTCTCCTTTGCCAAAACCTGTGCTACCCTGTAGGAGATGAGTGAGAGATGGTGAAAACGACAGATGTTGTTATCTTTTACTTGGGAGCTCACTGGTGTCATTTCTAACATATTAGTGGTGATTTCAGACTTTTCTTAAGGCTCCTTAATTTTAGCCTCACACAATGACCACACAGTTCTTGTTCTCACTCAACTTAAGTGACTACTGTCTCTTCTCCAGGATTCTGTACTAGTTTCTATTTGGAAAGATTTTATTACCATTTTCCAGTCAGTTTCAGTCCATTATCAAATGAAACTTTCTAAACCAGAAATCTTAACCTAAAACTGCGTTCCCTGGGCCTTCAGCAGGTTGGAAAAAAGTGAAGACAGTATCCCCTAGACCCTCATTTGCCAATTTGCCCTTTCAGCCATTTCATTCCTTGCTCCAATCTCAGCACTGCCTTCAGCACTCAAGGTCAAACTTGGCAGAAGGAAGATCAGATTGAATGGGCCCACCTCTTCAGTTAAATGAGTATGTACCTATTATTTGGAAGGTATTGTGCTTTTAAAAACCAATCTTCATTAAAAAAAATCAGATGGAATTACTGGGTTGGGAGAAATAAGACAGTCTCTAAAGTTATTCCCAGCTAGCAGAATAAACATGGAAAAGAAAATAAGTCCCTGGGCCAGTGAGATGGCTTAGTGGGTGAAGGCTCTTGCTGTCGAATCTGATGGCCTGAGATTGATCTCTGATCCCAGAGACCTACATGGTGAAAGTCTTTTACACGCTCTCCTCTTAACTCAACACAGGTGTTGTCATATCTGCATACCTGCACTTAAACCCAAGGAAACATGATTTAAAACATTAAGTATCTTTTTAAAGAATGGAAGTAGTTTCTCAGTTGCCTATATAGGTTGCCTGACATTAAGCCAATAGGAGCCACTTAATGTTCAAATAGATAGTTGGACGGTAGGGATTAAGGGTTAAAGCATACCTGATAAGAAACTTGGTCCTATAACACAGAAGCTCTGGTCAAGTACTCTCTGAGTATCAACTGCATCGGCCTGAATTAACTTGTTCATTTTGTAGGGATCTCCTATGACAGCACCATTGAAAAATGACCAGTGGCTCCTGCTTCCTAGCGTATTTGCTTTTGTGAAATCACCTTCCCCTGAGTGTAGGCAGATCTGTGATTTGCTTCTAAATAATAGAATATTGCAAGAATGACATCACATCCCTTCCCTTATGATGGGATTTTTTGTAGATAACATTTGCTATGGTTATAATGTTAGTTTCCCGATGGTGCATGTATTCTCATGCTTGTTATACTTTCCGCCTTTTAAACTGTGAAGTAAATCAGTTTCTTCTCTTTTGGTAATGCCTGCCTCAGGCATTTAATTATAGTGATGAGAACCAGGATAATACAAAGTTAAGGTTTCTGATAAGTTTGGTTCTGAGTTAATATAAGAGTATCTTGGATGGGCCTGGACTATTCAGGCAATCTTTTCAAAGAGGGAATATGCCCTTCCTAAAACTAAGACTTCAGACCAGAAGTTTTCTGTGTTGGATTATCCAGCTAACCTCTGTCCACGTTTCTGACCTATAGAAAACTGCCATAATAAATCTGCATGCTCTCTGATGCATCAGTTATAATGGATATACACCTTTTTCTCTGAATGGGTAACTGCCATCAACCCCTCCTTCAGAAAAACAGGGTTGAGCTGAAGTTTAAGGTTGAACACCAAAAGCCAGACAGCAGACTGTGTGGAGCTGGTTACAGAATAAACGCATCTTTGCACTTCAGCCCCAAAGTAAACGACTAGCCTTCAACAGCACTGCTTTGAGAAGCCTGAAGGGATCTTGCCACCTAAAGCAAATCCCTTTCCAGGGCTCATGGACCACCACTGCAGAACTGGTAGAAAGATTTTAAGAGCCAGAGGTTGGGGAGGGCTGCTGAACAGCAGTGTCTTCAGGGCATGACAGAGCGTTCGGATTCATGAACCCAACCACCGTTGTCTGCACAAGTTCACCTCCATCAACATTCCAGCATTAACGGGAGAGGGAGAGTCAGACTTCTTCAGAGAGGGACCCTTGGCTGGTACCTCATGCACCAAACGATGGCCCAACACCCATGTTCTATATAGGAAGCATTAATTGGATTTAGTGAATTATTACACAGAGGGAGAGAGAGGGGGACTTGAAGTTAGGAAAAGGACACGGTCAGGCTGGTCTGGGAGGAATTTTGGAAAGGAGTGCAGTGGGCATGATCGGAGCGAGTACCTTGTATACAAGTGTAAAACTCTCAAAGAGTCAGTAAGAACTACAACCTAAAAAAAGACCAGGCTACAGAAAGGGCACTTTTCTTGTCTCACAGTTGTGCCTATTTATGGAACTCCAGGAGGCAAAAGCTAAGTGAGGAGAGAGGAGCTGGCTCTGCCTTCAGGCAGGAACAAGCAGCTGTGATCACTCAAGCACCAAGTGTCTGGATACCAAGTAAGTGCAAAGCCTGCTCTGGACTAGGCCTCGGGACACGCAGTGCTTGGCCAGGCTCAACCCCACCCATCAGAGTCTGCAGGAAATGGAGGAAGGACAGCACTCAAGTGGTTAGGTAGTAAATGGCAGGTACCAAGGACGGGCACGATGGACAGCCAGGTGCCTTGGGTGGAGGGACAGAGCTGGGCCTAATGCTGCAATGCTTGAGGCTAGAATGAATTAAACAAAAAAATTCCAATACTAGTTATAAAACTAGTAAGCAAATGATGTCAAGTCTTTGCCCTGATGGAACCTAGATACGGATGTGGTAGTGCCTACTAATAGTCTATCAGATTTATAAAACTCCAGTTACCACAGGAAGAGGAAAATCAGCAGGTGTTGAGACCAAGATTATTGCCATAAGGGCTTTGGATTAGGTAGTGAGGGACAGTCTTTCTCAGCCAGTGGGAGTTAAACTGAGTCCTAAAGAAAAGCCACCGCTCCCTGTAAAGTAAAGAACATCCCAGATAGAGAGGGAAAAAAAGCTATGAAATTGTCAAGGTGCTAAGTTGTGTAGGTTTTTGTGTGCAGGATAAGCTGGAAGATCCTGGATTACACATGTTTTCATCTTGTAGGAAGATGACATCAGTTTTAATTCATATTTGATCTAGTATCAGTTGAGGAGAATGGAATCTTACCGCAACATATAAAGACATAAAAATCAATCTATTTGCAGTTCTAGCTTGTCAGTAGTCCCTACAGTTTTGAGTGCATGTAAGGTTATAAAAAGAAAAAATAAAACGGAAAAATCCTGGGTACTACAACTAAAATTAAGAGGAGAGGCTCTGTTTTAATAGAAGAAAACTAGTTTGAATGAAGAGTTCAAGATTATAGTGAGAAAAGTTCAGTGACCACCTTTTCATAAATATGTCACCTAAATAGTTCATTTGATGTGATCCTCATTCTTGACTTTCATAGGTGAGCTTAAAGTTTAGAATTAAGATGGAGATTTTTGTGATGGTTCACAAACACAGCTCTTCATCAGACACTTCAAGGAGAATTTTATAAAGCCTATATATTCAGTCTACAATTGTTTTATATTTTTAAAAAGAATCTTAGTAATTATTTTGTTTCCTTTCCTGGAACACAGTGAATATAATACAAATAATATGGCATATAAAAATATTAAGATACATGACATAATATATTAAAATAATCAGAGTTATATATGCATTTATGTACATATGTATATGAAACATTCATTCTCATGACTTAATGATAATTATTGATAAATCCACTAAGTCAGTGAAATTACTGAAATAGTGAAAGACAGCCCCTTGCTTCTTGTGTGAATGTAGGGTTCAACTCCTGAATCTCATTGAAACATTTTTGGGAACCAGTTAATATAGAACTCTGTCTTCCATCTGGCGCTAGCTCTGATGTCTTCAAGATTTCAAGGTAGACTGGAAAGCCGCAGATCTCCCAGGCATGTCCCAGGATTCCAACACCAAACAGCAGATACATGCAGCCTCTTGAACTGAATTGGTTCCTCTGCCTATCTGTTGTGAGAGAGCCATTTTGGGACTACCCACATCCTGTGAGCCAGTTTAACAGCTCCTCTGTTAGTATGTATTCATTCTATCAGTTCTGTGCTTTTGGAGCACCTCAGCCCATAACACCATCTAGTACTTGGAGAAATGGATTTCCCACCTCACTGAACCACAAACAGTAACTTTCAGCGTTACGGTGACTGTGATGTTCTATTATAAAAGGCACCGCTTGTCAGAGTCATCTAATGACAGAATGAAAACAAAACTGCAGAGCTGCCCACAAGTGTGTGTGAGAGGTACTAAAACAGCCACGGATGTTTTCAAGCTTGCAAATCATTTACTGCTCTCTCCCTCCAAATAAATCCCATATGGATCTAAAGCTCAGTCGTTGAACAGCTTCCAATCGTTTGTGTCACTGGCGTATTGATAAACTGTTTTGGTTTTCAGGACATTCCTCAGTGAACATTGGCTCCATGCTCAATACAGAGCTTGTTAAAGTAAGCATTTTCAGCATTTACCACCAGCAACATTTAAGTCCTGAGTTGTGCTCACCAGTACATTACACATCAGTTCCTGTGGCCTGTAAATAGGCCAGAACAGCATTTATCAACCTGTCATGAAAACAACAGCCATTCATTCTTACACCTTTCCTCTTTCTCTTGAGAGTGGTGTTTGTTATTTATTGCTTAGAGAGCTCTGCCAAGAACAATGACTGCTCAAGCCAGTAGTATTCATTTTAGATGCATCTTGAATTGATTAGAAACTATTTCTCTTTGTAACAGTTATTTTTTCCCCCACTGAGCCAGAGGATGAGTTTAAGGGATGTGATCAAATCGTCAGAGAAATAATTGTGTGGAAAGTGAGAACTAAGTAATAGTTGCGTTTGTCAGTTATAAAAGGAATATGCAATGATTCAGGTTTTATAGGCCAAAAAGACAGTTTTTGAATAAACAAACGAATGTTAGAAATTGAAATATTTCTAAGATATAACAACAAAACATAGTTTTTCTAACGAGAGACAGAAAGGGAATGGATCCAGATGGGAGGGGAAGTGGGGTGGAACTGGGAGGAGTAGAGAGAGAGAAAACTGTAATCAGGGTTGCATTGTATCAGGAAAGATTCCATTTTCAATAACAAGAGGAAAAATAAACAGCTGGAGACAATGCCATAAATAAAATAAATCGAATTTGCCTTATAATTTAGTATGAACATTCAATGAGCTAATTAACATATAGCTATATCACAGTACTTGATGTATAAAAATTATTAAAACTTAAGCATATCATTCTGGTTCATGAGTATTTGTCTTTATAGCAATATTAATTTTTATATATGCTATGTATATATTTATGCATTCATAATAGATACATATTACATATAAATCCTAAATGTGGATAATAACTTGAGTTTATTATAAAAATATAATATAAAGGAAAGCTTAAAATATTTCTTTGTTTTATTTTATTAAGTTTATTTCTTTTTTTCATTTTATGTCTCAATGGCAACCCCCACCCTCCTCTGCCCCGCCTCCCACCTTCTTCACCCTTTCCCCATCCCCTTCTTCTCAGAAAAGAGGAACTCCCTACCCCCATATCAACCCACCACAGCACATCAAGTCTCATCAGTACTCAGCTCCTCCTCTTCCCCTGAGGCCAGGCAAAGCAGCCCGCTAGGGAGAAGTGATCCAAAAGCAGACAGCAGAGTCCGTGTCCGACACAACCTTTACTTCACTTGTTTTGGGACCCCCATGAAGACCAAGCTGCCCATCGGTTACATATGTGTAGGGACCTAGGTCCAGATTATGTATGCTCTTTGGTTGGTGCTTCAGTCTCTGAAAGGCCCTGTGAGCCTAGGTTAGTTGACTCTGTTGGTCTTCTTGTAGAATTCTTGTCCCATCTGTGTCCTTCTTTCCTTCCCCCAACATTTTCACAAGGTTCCCTGAGCTCCACCCCATGTTTGGCTGCAAGTCTCAGCATCTGTTTCGATCCACTGCTGGGTGGAGCCTCTCAGAAGACAGTTATGCTAGGCTCCTGTCTGCAAGCCTAGCAGAGCATCATTAATAGTGTCTGGGGCTGACTCTCTCCTGTGGGGTGGGCCTCAGGTTGGGCAGGTCATTGGGTGGACATTCCCTCGATCCCCGCTTAATCTTCATCCCTGCACTTTTTGTAGGCAGGGTAAATTTTGGGTGAAAGGCTTGGTGGGTGGGTTGGTGTTCCCCTCCCCCCACTAGGCGTCCTGCCTGGCTAGAAGGTGGCCACTTCAGTCTCCATATCCCCAGTTGCAGAGAGCCTCAGCTAAAGTCACCCCCATTTCCTCCAAGGAGCCTACCCTGTTGCAGATCTCCAGCTTGTCTCAGAGATGCCCCTCTCCTAGGTTTGCCTTCTCTCTCAGCCCTCTCACTTCCCACATTTGATCTCCACCCTCTTCTCCCTTCCGACACCATCTCCTACCCTTTCCCCTGTCTTCATCCACTTCTACTGTCTATTCTATTTCCCTGTCTGAGGGAGAGTCAAGCACCCTCTTTTGGGCCCTTCTGGTTACTTAGCTTCTTTGGGTCTGGTTATCCTGTACTATATGGCTAATATTGCCTATAAGTGAGTATATACCATGTGTGTCTTTCTGGGCCTGGGTTACCTCACTCTGGATGATATTTTCTACTTCTATTTATTTGCTTGCAAATTGCACGATTTCCTTGTTTTTTGAAAGCTAAGTAGTATTCCATTGGGTAAATGTACCACCTTTTCTTTGTTCATTCCTCAGTTGAGGAACATTTAGGTTGTTTCCAGTTTCTGGCTATTTTGAATAAAGCTGTTATGAACATAGTTGAGCAAATGTTCTTTTGGTGTGGTGGAGCATCTTTTGGGTATATGCCCAGGAGTGGTATAGCTGGATCTTGAGGAAGCACTATTCCCAATTTTCTGAGAAAGTGCCAGATTGATTTCTAAAGTGCTTGTACAAATTTGTACTCCCACTAGCAAAGGAGGGGTGTTCTCCTTGGTCCACATCCTTGCCAGCACGTGCGGTCACTTGAGGTTTGATCTTAGCCATTCTGATGCATGTAAGGTGGAATCTCAGAGTTGTTTTGATTTGCATTTCTCTGATAGCTAAGAATGTTGAACATTTCTTTAAGTGCTTCTCGGCCATTAGTGATTCCTATGTTGAGAATTCTCGGTTTATCTATGTTCCCGTTTTTAAAAATTGGATTATTTGTTTTGTTGGTGTTTAATTATTAAGTTCTTTATGTATTTTGAACATTAGCCTTATGTAGGGTTGGTGAAGATCCTTTCTCAATCTGTAGGCTGTCATTTAGAAATTGTCAATAGAAATTAACAGTGTCCTTTGCCTTACAGAAGCTTTTCTGTTTCATTTCATCCCATTTATTAATTGTTGATCTTAGAGCCTGAACTATTGGTTTTCTGTTCATAAAGTTGTCTCTTGTGCCAATGTGTAGCAGGGTTTTCCTTACTTTTTCTTATAATACATTATTGTATCTAGTTTTATGTTGAGGTCTTTGATCCACTTGGACTTGAGTTTTGTGCAAGGTGATAAATATGGATTAATTTACATTTTCTATTTTTCTACATGTATATATGTTATATATAGCATATATGTTATTTATATTTATGAATGCATAATAGATACATACTATGTATAAATCCTGAATGTTGATAATATCTTGAGTTTATTATAATATAAATAAATTAAAACATTAAAAATTGAAATATTTTTTATTCAAAGTACATTTACTTATTTGTGACTCTGTGTGTATGTGTGTCCACTAGCATACATGTATGCTACAGTACATATGTGGAAGTCAGAACACCACTAATGGGAATTGGTTCTCTCATTCTACAATGTGGATCTAGGAGGTTAAACTCAGGTCGCACACACAGCCCTAAAAGGTTTCTGTTTTCAATGGGAGAGTCTCTGTCTGATTTTCAACACCTGATGGGTACAAAAGTAACAAATATTCCTTTTGGGAATAATTAAACTTTGAAACAATATATGAAAGTATCAGCAGATATAGAAAGAAGTCCAGATACAGAGGAGCTGTGGGTGGAAAGGAGGGTAGGGTTGCCTGTTAGAAACAGTTTACTCAGTGCAGAAAATGGACAAGGAGTGGGGTTGAAATAATTTCCGAAGAAAGAAAATCACACCAGCTGGACTGGATGACACATACTCTACTAATGGACACATTCTACTACTATTCAGAAAAAGGATATTTTGGCTAAAGAGGTTTGCAACCACTCAGGACATCTGGAAACACGCCGATTCAGTGGACAATGACTCCGTGAGACACTGAGGAGGCACAGGAAGTAGACATTCACCTTTCCATCTGCAAAAGGAAGCCAGACAGTCCTAATGCCTTTGGTGCACCTGCCATGGAGAGCACTCCCTTTTGAAAATCCTAGTTAAAGGATTTTTTTTTTTACAGGGTTTGTTGATTGACGAACTCTAAAATGTACTAGATTTCAGTAGCTTCCTTTTTTACATTAGTTTTTAAATATTAATTACAGTTTATTTGCTTTATATTCCAGCTGCAGCTTCTTCCTTTATTCCCTCCCAATTCCACCCTTGCTACCTCATCTCCTCCCATGACCCTCTACAAATCTACTGATAGTAGAAATCCACCTCCCTTCCCCTCTGACCCTAGGTCTCATCAGGACTGGCTGCATTGTTTTCTTCTGTGGCTTGGTAAGGCTGCTCCCCCGTCAGGGGGAGGTGATCAAAGAGCCAGCCACTGAGTTCATGTCAGAGACAGTCTCTGTTCCCCTTAGGGACCCACTTGGAGGCTGAGCTGCCATGGGCTACACTTGTACAAGGGTTTTAGGTTATCTCCATGCACGGTCCTTGGTTGGAGTATCAGTCTCAGAAAAGACACATGGGCCCAGGTTTTTTGGTTCTGTTGCTCTCTTTGTGGAGCTCCTGTCCCTTCCAGGTCTTTTTATGTCCCCCTTTTTTCATAAGATTCCCTGCACTGTGCCCAAAGTGTGATTATGAGTCTCAGCATCTGCTTTAATACCCTTCTGGGTAGAGTCTTTCAGAGGCCCTCTGTGGTAGGCCCTGTCTTGTTCGCTGTTTTCTCCCTCTTCTGATGTCCATCCCATTTGCCTTTCTGAGTGAGGATTCTTACCCAGAATCCTCCCTCTTGCTTAGTTTCTTTAGATGTACAGATTTTAGTATGTTTATCCTATATTATGTGTCTAACATCCACTCATAAGTGAGAATATACCATGTGTGTCTTTCTGGTTCTGGGATACCTCACTCAGGATTCTTACAGAAAGGCAAGGACCATGTTCAAAAGGAAACTGGTTTAGTGGCAGCTGGCTACTGAACATTGACAGACTATTGGTACAATAGTGAAATAAGGGCATTTTAATGAAACATTGAAAGTTCATCTTACAGCACTCAATTTTGTGCTTTTAGATATTCATCAACAATCAATACTTATTATGCACTTGTGTTACAGGTGTAGCATTTCTCTTAATGATGTGATAAAAAGTCAGGTCTAATGGGTTATGTACGAATTATTGACCCTCGACTCTCTCCATTTTAAAAAAGTGTGTTTATTTTTGAGAATTTTTGACATGGATATCATGAACTACAATCATACCTAACCCCATGTTCTCCCTCTTACTCCTCAATATTTCCCCATCACACTCCCTCCTAACTTCAAGGATATGTGTGTGTGTGTGTGTGTGTTTGTCCATCTACTGGCGATTGGGAAGCTCAGCAGTGGCTGCATTCTCAGTAAGAAGGACTCTCCCCGGGGCATTGTCTGCTGCATGGTAGCTTGGAGATCTGTGGGAGGACTAAGGGAGCAGACCCGGAGCAAGAGTGAGCATGAGGTGTGTCCAAACCCTGTAAATCTCACCTTGAGACCAGCAGGAGTAGGACCGTTCCCTCCTTGCCCTAGACCTGCATGTCCTGGTGCACATGTCCTCATGGCCCCCATCTCTGCCCCTTTTGAAGTGGTCATGTAGCCTGGTGGCCAGGTTACAGGGGTTAAATTTCCTTTCTCCTTATAAGGTCATGTCCAGCAAGGACCTGGAATTCATCTTCATGCCAATAAGACATTCCCTGCACCTCAGCCCCAGCCAATGATGTACACTCACCCCAAAAGCCTCTCCCCACTCCCCAATGGTTTAAATAGCCTTTGTTCCCCCAATTAAACAAGCTGCTCAATGAAGCTGACTCTCGTTCTGCTCACAGATGCCTGAGGTCTCATCACCCCTGCTCTGTTCCCACTTCGATTTCCCTCTCAGGCCATCAGTCTGATCATGGGCTTCGTGCCGGGAAGGGCTGGGGAGCAGAGTGGGGATGGCAGAGGTTATCCCCTCATCTGGTATTGGCCTCATGCTGGTGACCACAGGTGCCAATGAGTTCATGAGTGTTGTAGTCACGCTGTGTCTAGAAGCTCTTAGTTTCTTTCTGTTTCCTCTTACACAATGTTCCTGAGAGGTGGTGGGGGCAGGGCTAATATAGATGTCCCATTTAGGGATGAGCACTCGCTCTCCCGTTTTCTGCACTTTTGACTAGTTATGAGTCTTTCCATTGACTGCTGTCTACAGCACAATGCTACTTCTCTGACCAAGGCTGACAGCCCGTGCACATACAAACTCTTTCCTCTGACGGAAGATGCCAAGCCTTTTTGAGTCTCTGGAAAGAATGCCTTTCAGCAGTAGGATACCACTTAATTTGGTATGCTACCAAATTAATGAATGCTCAACATGAAACTAAATACCTACAAGTAGCATTATATGAACTAAACCGAGTGTTTATATTTAGTAATACAGAAAAAGAGAGATAGAGATAAAGAGGCCATAAACTTGAGAGAGAGAGAGACAGCAAGGGAGTACATAGGAGGTGTTGGGGGAATTAAAAAGAAGAATGAAATGATATAACTATATTTTAATTTTAGAAAATAAGAAATTCAAACAGAATACTCTTCACTCTTTTTTTTTGCCTATTTATATTCTCAATAGGGAGACTACCTTTTTTAAAGGTCACATTAGTCTTGAATACACTCTTTATAAAACACTGTTCTGCAGTGTTTTACAGGAAGTTCCCCCCGAGTCTGCAGGTAGAATCATGCAAACTACTCAACAAGCGCCAGATACACTGTAAGAACAAGTCTTAGCAAGCCACAGTTCACATATTTCATAATTCAGCTGTGAAAGGCAGGGCTGTGTCAATGTCTGTGCTGGGCTAAAGCTTCCTCATGGAAGCCGGTGGGTTGTGTGTGCTCATCGCCTTGTTCCTTGAGCTCCCAACATCAGATCCCAACATGAGAAAGATCCACTGGAATTAAACTGTATATTTTGTGGGAAGTCCAAGAATGCAAACATCTCTTCTTCCTTAAGATCTTACTGCAGAAATATGACCTTCAAGGTAGCCTTGGCTACACAAGGAGTTTGTGGAAAGCCTGGGCGTGCAGGCATGCATACATACACCCCCCCCCCCCCAACACACACACACATACATGAAATAGTTACAACCGAAAGGTCATGGATTTAGAGTTATTGTGGCAAAAACATCAAATGATTAAACTCTAGAAGTCATTAATTTAGTTAAGACAAGGCAATGAAAAAAATCTGTTTATGAGAATAAAACTCAGCCAAAATTCTGCCCAAATCTTCATGTTCAACCTTCATTGCTGTCCCTTGGTATTGCCAAAAATATTTCAAAGGGGAAACTCAGGTCTGTGACGCACGGCTGTGCCAGCACTTTCTGTGTGCTGCTGGTTGTTAGTTTTTACTCCACTTGCCAATGTTTAAACTGAGTACAAGATAAAATAAAATTTTTTGGAACAGTTTTCAAATGTTTGGTGGTTATTGAATTCCATTCTTTAATATTCTTGGCCTAGAAGAGGGGAGGAATTCTTCTCAATTACCATTTTCAACAAATAGGTAAGTTTTGCCATTTTATACTGTCATGCAACTGGGGCCCGGGCAGGAAATGACAAGCTGTTTTGCATGTGAATGGTGTTGTTTTGTTCATGGTGGTGGGTTCTTTGGAAATGTGTCTGAATGTATCACCTGACTCCTAACCCTTCAAACTTACAGTTTCTTTTTGTTTATTTCTGTTACCATTTTCTCTTCCTGTTATTTTCCATTGAGTGTAATGAGTTCATTTCCCCCTTCCCTGTCCTCCCTCTGGCCCCTCTCAATTCCCGTCCTTCTAACCTCTTTGATATCTATTCCTCTCAAATTGATAGCTCCCTTTTTTTATTATGTGATGTGTATACACAAACATGACCTACTCAATATGTTATTGTTGTCTATGTGCCTATGATTTCAGAGCTGACCACTTCTCATCAGGCCTTACTTGCCTATAGCTCTTTGGATAGGGGTGAGACACGGAGATTGTTTCCCCCTTTACAGTTAGCATGTCTATCGCTGTTGCTCAGCTCTTGTTTATGAAGCGATTTCTAAGAGAGATGGCCTCACTGCAGACCTCCTGGTATTCTGGCTCTTATAATGTTTTGCCATCCCCTTGCGCTTTGTCCCCTGAGCCATAGAGACAGGCACTGTGGTATGGATTTATCCGTGGGTCTGGGCTCCCCATGATCCAGTGATCTGTGTATTGTATCCGGTTGTGGTTTTCTGTGGTATTCTCCATTTGCTGCAAAGAGAAGCTTCTTTGATAAGGAACGGTAGCTACACTTAACTGTGGGTATAAGGCTAAGATTTACAGTTTCATTAGTAATTACTCAGGTCTAGCAAGGTGTCTGATTTTTTGCTAAGGTCCATGATCTTACTAGCCCAGAGAAGCTCCTGCTGAGTGGGCTATCAGTCCAATTAGACAGCTGTTGGTTACCACCAATGTTACCACTCTAGAAGACATTAATTTAGTTAAGACAAGGCAATGAAAAAAACATTTATGAGAATAAATCTCAGCCAAAATTCTGCCCAAGCGAGTGCCACTTATTACACCTTTTCAAATATCTTATGCTGGTCATTGTTGTAGCTCATAGATGTCACGTGGTAGGACTGTTAATTTCTTCCCCCCTCAAGAAGCTCAGAAGAATGTTTTCTGGTAATATGGAAACTAGACAACAGGAAAGAGACTTTCTGGTTATATGTAGACAGAATAATCCAAGTTCTGTTTCTTAAATGTTCAGTGTCTTCAGCCTCTGAGAGGCAACCAAGGGCAACAACAATATCTATGATGTTTGGGGAATCACCTGTGCTACTCTGAATCCATGGTTCTTTACCAAACCATGTTCTTGTCTTGCTTTATAATTTAATGATGAGGTCTCCAGTTCAGTTCACTCAATGGCTACTATTTGGAAACATCTAAAACATCATATTGGTAAGTAGGTTCCTTCAGTAGCTACTGTTGTATGCAGCTGTCTATGGAGATACATATTCTCTTCACTTCCCTTGGATGGGTTGATAGTGCTGAGACTTAGTTTGAAATCTCCTTCTATCTGCTTGTTATTTTCACAAAGATATACAAATCAGTTTTAACTGTAGCCAAAGTCAATAATTCCATTCTACTAACAATGGATCCTGTCTTATCTTGCCCCATATTTCAGTTCTTCAGATGTTTAATTAGTTTAGCGAACATACATTAAGGGAACATCTTTTTAAAATTTATTTATTCACTTTACACCCCAATCATAACTCTTCCCTCCACTCCACCCAGTCCCCACCCTCCCTTTGTCTTCCCCCTCCCCTAATTTGCATAAAGCAGGAACCCCACCCACCTACCCCAGCTCATCAAATTTCATCAGGACTGTGGGCTTACTTTTCTCCTGTGACCTGGCGAGGCAAAGCCAACAGGAAGGAGTGATCAACAAGCAGGCAACAGAGTCCACGCCAGAGACAGTCCCTGATCCCTTTATGAGAAAACTCACATGAAGTCTGACATGCCCATCTGTGAAGGAGGCCTAGGACCAGTCTATGCATGGTTCTTGGTTGGTGCTTCAGTCTCCACAAGCCCCTTGGGGCCCTGGTTAGTTGGCTCTGTTGGTCTTCTTGTGGAGTTTTTTTCACCTCTAGGTCCTTTAATCCTTCCCCACACTGTTCCACAAGACGCCCTACACTTCACCCAATGTTTGGCTGAGTCTTAGCATTTGTTTCAATCTGCTGCTGGGTGAAGTGTCTCAGAGTACAACCATGTTAGGCTCCTGTCTGTGAGGATAGTAGAATTTCATTAATAGTGTCAGGTGTTGGCTCTCTCCCATGTTGTGGGTCTCAGGTTGGGCCAGGCATTGGTTGGAGATTCCCTCAATCTCTGCTCTGTGTTTATTCCTGTACATCTTATAGGCTAGGTAAAATTTCGGTCAAAATGTTTGTGGGTGGGTTGGTGATCCCCTCTCTCCATGTGGAATCTTGTCTAATTAGAGGGTGTCCTCTTCAGTCTCCATGACCCCTGCTACTAGGAGTCTCAGCTAGAGTCACCCCCATATCTTCCAGGAAGCCTACCCTGTCTTAAGTCTCCAGCTTGTCACAGAGATGTCCTTGCCCACTGTTTCTCTCCTTTCTGTAGGCCCTCTGTTCTCCTGCCCTGTTCTCCCCAGGTCTGATGTCCACCCTCATTTCCTCTGCACTCTCTCTCATACTTATTCTCTCTCTTCAACTACTTCATCTGTCTATTCTATTTCCCCTTCTCAGTGAGATTTAGGTATTCTGTCTTGGGTCATCTTTGTTACTTATCTTCTTTGGGTCTGGGAATTGTAGTATGTCTACCCTGTACTAGGTGATTAAAATCTACTTATAAGTGAGTACATATCATGTGTGTCTTTCTGGGTCTGGGTTACCTCACTCAGAATGATCTTTTCTAGTCCCATCCATTTGCCTGAAAATTGCACAATTTCCTTGTTTTTAATATCTGAGTAATAGTCCATTGTATAAATGTATCACAATTTTCTGAGAAAGCCTCGGATTGATTTCCCAAGTGGTTGTACAAGCTTGTGTTCCCACCAGCAGTAGAGGAGGGGTTCCCCTTTGTTACACATCCTCATCAGCATGTGCTGTCACTTAAGTTTTGAATCTTAGCCATACTGATGGGTATAAGATGGAATCAAAGTCATTTCAATTTGCATTTCCCTGATGACTAAGGATGTTGAACATTTCTTTAAGTGCCTCTCGGCCATTAGAGATTCCTTTGTTGAGAATCCTCTGTTAAGCTCTGTACTCCATTTTTAATAAGATTATTTTGTTTGTTGGTATTAAATTTCATGAGTTCTTTATGTATTTTGGATATTTGCCCTTTGTCAGATGTAGTATTTTGTTCTATTGACAGTGTCCTTTGCCTTACAGAAGATTTTCAG
The DNA here is from genome assembly GCA_028658305.1 of Pachyuromys duprasi. Classification (NCBI taxonomy): domain Eukaryota; kingdom Metazoa; phylum Chordata; class Mammalia; order Rodentia; family Muridae; genus Pachyuromys; species Pachyuromys duprasi. Next base: position 9,954,808 of record CM053748.1, read on the forward strand.
TTTCATGAGGTCCCATTTATTAATTGTTGATGTTAGAGCATGAGCTCTTGGTGTTGTGTTCAGAGGGCTATCTCTTGTGCAAATGATTCAAGGCTCTTCCCTACTCTCTTCTAATAGATTTAGTGTATCTGGTTTTATGTTGAGGTCTTTCATCCAGTTGGATTTTAGTTTTGTGCAGGGTGATAAATATGTATCTATTTGCACTTTTCTATATGTAGACATCCAGTCAGACCAGTATCATTCATTGAAGATGCTATCTTTATTCCATTGTGTGGTTTTGGCTCCTTTGTAAAAAAGCAAGTCTCTGTAGGTGTGGGGGAATAATTTTGAGTCTTTGATTTAATCCCATTAATCAATCAGTCTATTTCTATGCCAGGATCATGCATTTTTTTTTTATTACTATTGCTCTGTACAGCTTGAAGTCAGGGATGGAAATACCTCCAAAAGATCTTTTTTTTGTACAGGATTGTTTTAGCTATTCTGGGTTTTTTGGTTTTCCATATGAAATTGAGAATTGTTCTTTCAAGGTCTGTAAAGAATTGTGGTCTGTAGATTGTTTTTGGTAAAATAGCCTTTTTTTTTTTACTATGTTAATCCTACCAATCCAGGCACATAGGAGATGTTTCCATCTTCTGATATTTTCTTTAATTTTTTTCTTCAGAGACTTGAAGTTCTTGTCATATAGGTCTTTGACTTGCTTTGTTAGAGTACATCAAGATACTTTATATCTTTATTATTTGTGGCTATTGTGAAGGGTGGAGTTGCCCTCATTTCTTTCTTAGCTCGTTTGTCATTTGTGTTTGTATACAGAGGGCTACTGTTTGTTGTTGTCTTTTTTAAATTTAATTTTGTATCCAGCCACTTTGCTGAAGGTGTTTATCAGCTGTAGGAGTTCTCTGGTGGAATTTTTGGAACCACTTATGTATACTATAATATCATCTGTGAATAGTGATGCTTTGACTTCTTCCTTTCCAATTTGTATCCCCTTGATCTCCTTTAGCTGTCTTATTGGGCTGGCTAAGATCCCAAGTACTCTATTGAAGAGATACAGTGAGAGCGGGCAGCTTTGTTTTGTCCTTAATCCTTCACAAATAGTTCCACCAACTCAGGACCAATTATTCAAACACATGAGGCTATGGGCGGGGGTGGAGTGGCTTCCCTTTCAAATCACTGCAACTGCAACTTCTGTGTTTAATTCAGTGAGAAGGCTATGATTTTCTTGTATACATTTCCATTAAGTTTTGGCCAAGCAATGTAGTCTACTAAAAGTAGCTGGTTTTGTATGAAAAAAAAATTATTTGCATTGTGGTTTTCCAGCCTGCCTATTGGGGGAGTTTGCATCTGTTTGTTTACTTGTTCCTGCGACTGTGAATCAAAATTTTATTGTTTGTATGGGAGAGCATTCAAGATTGTTATCACGTACCTTGTGTTTTATGAGTATTATTGCATGGGTATTATTGCCAGGGTAGCTACTGAGGATACTTATAAGATTGAGACAGAAAATAAGAAAATGTTCTTTCCTCGAGAAATGTTCGCTCTTACCATTTTCCTCCTAACAAGAAAAACAAATGGGTCAAAACCAGGCCTAAGAATGATAACCTGGAGGAGACAATCCCACATAGGCCTCATTTAGATGTCTGTGTGGTCTTCCTACTTCAATAATATCCAGATGTGTAACTGCTCTCCATGTTTCTTTTAGATTTAAAAAATATAGCAGTAAAAGATGTGAGAAACCACTGGGACTCATTCTAATGGTCAGAACTTAAGAATGTTGCAAGGGATTCTTGCCGGCCACCCTCTTTTATTTGGTCTCATGGTTCTTTGAATTTTTCATTAAACAAATATTTTACAGTTCAGAGAATTTTTGCTATGACCTTCCTGTGTGAATTTCCATAAAATTTTGGCCAAGCAATGTGTTCAACTAGAAGTAGCTGGTTATTGTATGAAAAACTTGTTTACCTGTGGTTTCCCGGCCTGCCTGCAGTAGAGTTTGCATCTGCTTGCTTACTTGCTCCTGCAGTAATGAATCAAAACTTTATCTTTAGTATAGGAAAACATTCAAGACTGGGAATTCTCTTACTTTCATGTAAAATGACACCTATAGCCAATTTTTTTTTTAAAAGTAAGAAATGTTGGTGTGGATAATTGCATGCCTGAGGCCACACTGGACAACGCTCTGGCTCTGAGACTCTACTTCCAAACAAAGTAAGTCAATCCCTGCTTTGCAAATCAGTGTAACTATGCTAAGCACTCTCTCTGTGTCCTTAGACCTCTGCTTCTTATCAAAACAAGAGGCATTAGCCACTCACACTAAGCTGCATGAGGAGCCCTCCCTCTTTTCCTTCCTCTGTCCCTTTCTTCCTTCTCTGTTTGGACATGTGTTTTGGCAACAAGGCTCCAAGCCACTGAGTTATTTGTTGTTAAGGCCTTTGACTAGTCGTTCATTTTGATTATTTCATGGACTATTTCACTTCAAGCATTTGAAATTCATTAGCTCTTAAGTGTTTTTGGTTTTCTGATATAAAAAAAAAAGTTTGAAAAGAGCAATGTGTGGAAATGTGCTTTTTCCAATTAAATAGTTAATTTTTAGCAAACCACATCTAGAACCAATAAAGAGTTGTTAACCATTTTAACTAACCTATTGTTGGTGGGGGCTGTTCATTTATATTTTTAAAATTGTTTTTGTCTTAAAACTGTAAACTCTTTGGTCTTATTAAGTGAAAGCAAATTGTCCTGATGTTCTTTATGAACATGTATGGAAAACACATCTGCAAGATTGATAGCTGCATGTGTGGTATCAGGAAATATGTTAATCTAAATCCATACAAGTGTGGGAACTATATCTAGTACAATAGCTATAATTCGGGTCACTACTTGATGGAGCTTACAACATCTACATCTACAACACGACTTCTGCATCTACAGTTCAAAGAACAAAAGGTGCTTTCAGTTCTTAAGACAAACAGAACACCTTTTTGATTCTACAGTCCTAAGACAAAACAAAACAATAAAAATTTTTAGATGAACAGTCTTAGCCAACAATAGTTTAGTTGAAATGGATAACAAATCGTGATTGGTTCTGGCATGGTTTGCTAAATTTTAACTGTTATTTAATTGGATAAAGCACACTTTCATATTTTACTCTTTTAAGACTTTTTTGTATCAGAAAACAAAAAAACAGCTAAGAACTAATGAATATCAAATGCTTGAAGTGGAATAATTCATGAAATAATCAAAAATGAATGACTAGTCATAGGCCTTAAAACCAAATAACCTGGTTGGCTCAGAGTCTTTGTGACTAAACAGGTGTCCAAACAGGGAAGGAAAGAAGGAAGGAAGGAAGAGATTCCTCATGCAAAAAGGTAGAATTAAGAGCCAGAGGGACAGTAAGTTTCTTGTGAGACTGTGTCTCCTAGAAATAGCAGAGAATATACCATGTGTGTTTTTCTAGGACTGTGTTACTTCACTCAAGATAATATTTTTTAGTTCCACCCATTTGCATGAAAATTGCACTATTTCCTTGTTTTTAATAGCTGAGTAGTAGTCCATTGTGTAAATGTCCCACATTTTCTTTAGCCATTCTTTGGTTGAGGGACATCTAGGCTGTTTCCAGTCTCTTGCTATTACGAATAAAGCTGTTATGAACATGGTTAAGCAGATACCCTTGTGGTATGGTGAAGCATCTTTTAGGTATATGCCCAGGAGTGCTATACTTGGGTCCTGAGGTAGAACTAGTCCCAATTTTCTGAGAAAGAGCCAGATTGATATCAAAAGTGGTTGTACAAGTTTGCACTTCCACCAGCAATGGAGGAGGGTTCCCCTTGCTCCACATCCTTGCCAGCTGTGCTGTCACTTGAGTTTTTTGATCTTAGCCATGCTGACTGGTGTAAGACAGAATCTTAGAGTCATTTTGATTTGTATTTCCCTGATGGCTAAGGACATTGAGCATTTTTTTAAGTGCGTCTCAGCCATTAGAAATTCTTCTATTGAGAATTCTCAGGGTAGCTCTCTATCCCATTTTTAAACTGGATTATTTTGTTTGTTAGTGTTTAATTTCTTGAGTTCTTTATATATTTTGCATATTAGCCCTCTGTTGGACGTAGGGTTGATGAAGATCTGTTACCGGTAGGTAGGCTGTCATTTTGTCCTGTTGACAGCGTTCTTTGCCTTACAGAAGCTTTTTGGTTTCACAAATAACCCAGACCCAGAAAGAGACACACATGATTTGTACTCACTTATAAATGGACATTAGTTCTATAGTACATGGTAAACATTCTACAATTCATAGATGCAAAGAGGCTAAGTAACAGGAAGGGCCGAAGGGAAAATACTTGAATACTCAGAAGGGGGAATAAAATAGACATCAATAGACACAGAAGTAGATGAAGAGAGAAAACTGGGTGGAGAATGGGCGGGATGGGAAAGGAGGGTGGAGAACAGGTGTGGGAGGAGTTGGGGTGGGAGGTAAAAGGGCTGAAAGAGAGAAGGTAAACCCATGGAAGGTGTTTCTGGGACAAGATGGAGACCTGCAACAGGTCTATTGGGAGAACATGGGAGTGACTCTAGCTGAGACTCCTGCTAGTGGGGGACATGGAGACTGAAGTGTCCACCTCCTGTAGCCAGTCAGGAGTTCCAGTGGAGGACGGTACACCAACCCACCCATAAAACCTTTGACCCAAAATCTACCCTGCCTACAAGGTGCGCAGGGATAAAGATTAAGTAGAGATTGAGGAAGGAAAGAGAGGGTAGGAGGGTGAGGCTGGGAGGAGGGAGGGAGGGGACTGTGACAGGGATTTAAAATGCATAAATAAATAAATGAAAATAAAGGAAACGTCAGAGAAGCTATGCCACGGAGTGCTGCAATATGGCTGCCTAAGGTGACCCGAACAAGCACAGCAATGGACATGCTAACGTGAAAGGAGAAATATCACGGTGCCCCACTCCTAGGAAAAAACACCTTTGGTTTCCAGCACCTTCATCTGGAGGCTCACAATCGCCTGCAACTCCAGTTCCAGCGGATCTAATGTCCTCTTCTGGCCTCCATGGGCACCTACGCTCATGTGTACATACTTCTACGCAGACACACAGGCTACACACAAATACAAAATAAAAATAAATCTTTAATTAATTAATTAATTAATTAATTATGAAAGAATCCGAGTTCAGCTCTCAGCACCCATGTTGGGTAGCTCATGACTGTAAGTCTAGCTCCGGGTCTGGAGGTAGGGGAATCTGATGCCTCTGGTCTCTGGTATGCAAATGCATACACCCCAACCCTCCCACATAATTTAAAATAATAAAAATAAATCTCTTTTTAAAAAACTTGTCACTTGGCATGGACAGAGGGGTTATGCAGGTTTTGTTTTGTTTTGCTTTTGCATTGATATTGTATCTCAAACTTTGAAAGGAAACACACACATTCACACACATACACTAAGGAAGCCCCCACACACAAGGAAACACACACATTCACTCACACATACTCAAAGGAAACACACACATGCTCACACAAAGGAAACACACACTCACACACACAAACACAAAGACTTTTTTTCAACCCTAAAATTACATAGAAACTCATTTGTGTTTTATTCTAGAACTTCTGTGATATTTCTAAAACGTTGTTTATGTGTGCAATAGGAATATTTAACGCTACGCCTCTGTTGCTTTGTCATACTTGCCTTACATAATTTCTCCTCCACTAGACTTGCCCACACCAGAAGCAAGGACCATTTCTGCGCCCTGTGTGTCTTACCGTAAGTATAAAATAGTTATGGTGGAGTGGGAGGTACCACCTCGCATCCTAGACGTGAACAGAGAGAAGAGCGAACACAAGCATAAATGTGTCTGTTTTAAGACCATCCTTCCTAAGCCTGCTGGCATAGGGAACTCTGTCTTATTAATAACAATCCTGAATAAACGTCAATTATTCATTATCACAATTCACCTCTGCTAAGCAGCATTAGAGCTTAAAATTTATAGTGGGTTCATGAGTCTTTGAAAAGATAAAAACAACAACAATGAAAAAGTATTTTCAATGATTCATATCTCAAAAACACTGTTCTCCTTTAAGCAACAGAAAACAACCAGATACAAATACAACGTTGGTCCCAAGACCAGCCAAGCATAAGGAATAGCTTAGCGACCTCTTCTTGGCTTGGGTTATGGTCACAACCCTCCTCGACACTATGCACCACGAAGGACCCTCACCTGCACTGCCATGCACACTTAACCCTTCTCTTGCCAATGTGCATAGCAACCCGAGATTCCCACTGCGCAAAGCTGCCTTTTAGCGCACCTGGGGAGCAATCACCTCTGAGGCTCCCTCTCTGTTTAGGGAAGAAAGGCCTTTGGTCCACAGCCATGAAAACTGTCTCAAGGGCATGGAGAGAGCATGGACTAGAAGATCGCCTCAGTTGAGTCTGACGAAACAATGGTGCATGGGTAGGGTCTTTGCAAGTCTTCAAATGACCCCTTGTCTGAACCTGAGTGTGGAAGTGGGGGGTTAGGTTTAGGTGAAACGGCTTTTGCTACTAAGCGGTAACATCACACTTAATCAGAATTCTGTGTCGCCCACCACAGCAGCAACCGATCGAGCCGGCTACGCTGCATAATTAAAGCAGAGCCCGCTTCGGCAATGTTGCTTTTGGTGAACAATTAGAAAATCTGTTTGATTCTTTATTCTTGCATCCATGGAATTTTCCCAGCTTCAGAAATCATGTGTCAAACCATTCTTAATCTGTTGAAAGATATTTGTGACCTTTCCTTAAGCCTAAAAACAAATAACTCACTCTGTTGGCTTCCTTACCAGGGAATTCTGGAAAGGGTGCTCAGAAGTATTCAAGACAGAAGAAAGGCAGGTTTTCCCCCTGACCTCTAAAGTCTTAGTGTCATGTTAATTTTATCCAGATTTCTTGCTAACTGTTATTTCACTGGAACGCTTCTGAGAAATGTATTAAATCAAATGTTTATAAGAAAGCAGGTGTTTTCTCTCATGTTCTGGTAGTTTCTACACAATATTCATTCTTTCTTTCCTTCTTCTGAGTAACCCATTCTCACAGTGTGCTCCTGACTTGTAACTAAATCTCATTTAGAGAGACGTTCCTTGTTTAGTAAGTATTCGTGACTAAATAGCTGGAAATCACAGTTTTTAGTCTAGTACATGGTGGCTTTGTCATTTGAGCCACAGGATAAATAATACTTGAAACTTTTTCATATAAAAACCTCAGTGGGTTGCATTCTACTTCAGTCTAAAATCAAAAAAGTCTAAATCTTCATATATTAAAAACTAATAAAATGCCTTTAATATTCACCTTAATTTGTACTCCTTTTCAGGATCATTTGTGTGAAAAAGGGAGAAAAAGAAACAAAGGAAGAGAGAGAGAAAGAGGTGAGGACAGATATAGGAAAGGAATGCTAAATGGTCTGTAACTGTGGTAGGTGTTTTTCTCTGCTACCGTTGGTGTCAAAAAAAACTGTTGTCAAAGGATAGAGATCCCTATTATGTTGAATGCAGAAAGTCAATGTTGTTCATGAGATTGGTGAAAGTGAAGATAGTAATGGATTCCAGGCTGTTTGTGTTATGCTCTAAAGAACTCGGGTACATTTTACCCATGCCCATTTTACCCATTTAACTCCATCTCTTTGTGGGAGATGGAGTTAAACATTGATGGACTAATTGGAGCTGCTTAGCGTCTTCTACACATGGCTCCTGTTCATCTGGGAAAATTTCACCAGGTATATCGATGTAGTAAATAAATACACAGTAAGTGTACTGATAATCATAAAGGAATTTATAATTATTTTGTATGAATATAATTTATGTAATAATGAGTTTGTTTTTAAACAATATAAAGACATACATAGTGCTTAAATGCTGAAGGGTGATTGCAAGAAAATATTAAACTTTTTGTTTTTCACAATTAATCCATTCTATTTCTGTAAGAGCAACATGGTATGTAAGTACCAGTGAGATGGTTCCTCACAAAACTGTGAATGGATCCACCATATTACCCAAGCATACTTTCCTGTCCACACAGTCAGAGGACTCTATTTCCTACTACACATGATCATCAACGCTCATTGCTGCTCTATGTCACAACAGCCAGGATATGGAAACAACCTAGATGTACAGCAACTGATGAATGGATGATGAAATGTGGTTCCTATATGCAAGGGTGTTTTATTCAGCTGTAAAGAGAAACAAAATTATGAAATTAGTGGGTAAATGGGTGGATATGGAAAACATTATACTGAGGTGCCCAGACCCAGAAAGAAAAATGTCACATTCTCATAGATATGTAGATCTTAAGATCAGACTTTTAGACCTGTGTGTTTAATTTAGAGTACCTGTAGAATTCAAGCAACTAGAAAGGGACCGTTGGTGGGGAGGGAGAAGAGAAATGTTCAGGGAGGAAGAACCCAGTGATATAAACGGGAAAGAGGGAATAATGAGGAGGGAGAGTGCGGTGAGAGGCGTGGCGGGTGTGGCAGAGGAGAAGGTTGGGGGTGATATAACTAATGATAATGATGGAAACCCATTATAAGACTCATAATCACACACACGCACACACACACACGAAGTTTGCATCCCAGAATCCACAGGTTGCCAAATAAAAAGCTCACTATTAGGGGTGAGCTACCTCCCCTTGAGTTGTTGGTCAGAAGAGTCACAGAGACACCAAAATAATAATAATAAAAAAAGGTTGTTGCCATTCCTGTGAAGTGTGTTAGGAAAGGAAAGCTTTGTAAACCACCAACATTGATTTGATTTTAGCATTTTACAAAACTGAGCCCTTAGTCTAGGAATCTGTACACTTGAGAGTTTACTCAAATGCTTTAGAGTTTTGTTCAAAGGTCTCCTCAAGGTCTGACCCAACCTCCTTACTTAACACTGCAACTTGTCCTGCAGAGATGCATGCGCACTTACCCAACATGCCCTGCAGAGATGCATGCGCACTTACCCAACATGCCCTGCAGAGATGCATGCACACTTACCCAACATGCCCTGTACAGATGTATGCACAATTACCTTACCCAACATGCCCTGCACAGATGCCTGCACACATACAAAAGCATTCCGTCCACTTGTGTTCCCTTCTCGTTTGTCCCTGTCTAACATGGCTATTATCCGCTTCCTCTGCTCAAGCATTGTGGTTTGTCTCATTCTTGTACACATGCACAGCGCTAGTATCAGCCATACCATAATTTCTTTTTAATAATGAGATGCAAATGCCTATAGCATCATCATGCTGAACCTCTCGTCTCTGTCAGTGGTAAAGTGGGATTTAGTGGAATCCCACTGCAAAGGACTCGCAGGCAAATACAGCCCGTTTGATTGCTCCAGGGCTTACCCTCTCAGCCTGGGAGTGAGTAGGGAAGAGCGTCCTCAGGAAGCAACTTCACATCTTCGTGACTAAGAGAACAGGTTATTCTGAAGTCAGAGGAAGAACATTTTGAAACGAAGAGCTGAAGCTGCTCATGTAACAGCTCCGTACACACTGTGGTGTCACTTCTTATGTGTGTGTGTAAACAGCTCTTTACACACAGTGGCAGCTCTTGTGTGTGCCAACTCCTCGTCTCCATCCTGTGGCAGCCCCTGGGTGAACAAGGTTCCTAATACCTGCTGTGCAGCGTGTAAAGTCACTGTCTCCATCCTAGGGCAGTGTGGCCCAGTGTGTAAGGTCCCTGTCTCCATTCTAGGGCAGCATGGCCCAGTGCGTACTATCACTATCCTTGCTCCTTCCAGTCCTTACATCAGTTCTTAGGCAGGAAAGAGGCTCTTAGAACTGCAGTCTAACATGTCCTTTAGAAATGAACTTCTTTGGAGAGGAAAAAAGCCCATCTCAAAGGTTGATAGCATTCTCTGTGAGTGTTGCTTCTCTGGGCCGGTCTTTGACACAGACCCAGTGTCAAACTGGTCATGTGATATAATCTCTAAAGTAATATTAACTTCACCAAAAAAAAAAAAAGATGGTACTAGACAAGCAAAACTGTTTTAAATAAATATCTGAGTGAGTGCATACAAACACACACACATAGAAATGTCGGGCTATGTAAAGGATAGTAAATGTATGCAGGCAGCTTTATTCTAGTTTTCATTGCTCTTTTTAAGCAATGATCCCTAATTTATTAGTTATTCACCCTTAAGACATTTTTAATTTATTCATTGCAGGTATTATCTTTACAAATTCCTTCCTTCATTCTATTTTTTGTTCTTTTGCTATTTATATATTTTAACTCTTTTCAGTTGAATTCTTATTTTTCATGTATTTGTTTTAAAGTAACAACTGTACTTGTAATGTATATTGTATTGTACACAAAGTGTTTATAGATAGGTTTATAACTACTTTGACTTGGGCTTTGTCTCAAGGACAGATTTTTAATTTATTTAAATTTAAATTATTTAAGAGAAAAATTTTCAGACTGTCTTTCTTTAGAAATAACTGAATCCATTACATTTTGGTCTGAGAATATGATCTCATGACCACCATTAGCTATTATTATTATTACTTCTTTGGTAAATTAATGATGATTTTTCTTTTGATATACCTGAAAAGATATTTAAAATACTTTAAGAATGCTTCACCTGTCCTTCTGTTATATGAATGCATCTATCATTACTTCCTTTTTTAATATGTGCTGTTCAGTAATTCTTTCTTTTGCCTGCCTGGTTTATCAGTTTCTAAAAAGAATATTTAAAGGTTAGCCTGCCATACCTACTTTTTGCAGCATGAATTGTGTGGTTGGAATCCAGTCCATTAACAACTTATGTTAATTTTATCTTTGCTATATTTACTAGACTTTTCAAATTCTGTTGTAACTTCGGCTGTAATTTACAAAACGGACACATATGTTCGTCAAATTCCTTCTTCACAGCCATGTTCACACCCAAAGTGCAGGGCTCTTGCCAGCTTCAGCTTCCTTTTGCAGCAGTCAGCAGTAGTTTGCAGAGACTCCCAAGTACTCAGACTGTGGGATGCTATCTGGGACATCTAAATCTCCACTTTCCATGCTTAAGAAACATTGTGCAAGAAAGAGCAGAAAGAAAGAGTGTAAGAGGTGGAGGACTTGGTGTGAGGTGCAGGCTGACTTCTGGGCACGTGTGGCTGTTAAACTCTTCATCTCGTGGTGGCTGTGGTTACCTGCACAAGATCTGTACAAGATCGTTGCCCTGTCAAAAGAGTGGGGCTCACGGTGATCCACCCCTACCTGAGGAGTTTTTTCATAGTCAGCTCACCAAAAAGGTTTCTTCGTTTAAAAGACATGAAAGTAGAAGTGAGGCTAGCTGGGGAAAGGGGTGGATCACCGTGAGCATGTGTGGGAACGTGTGGATGGGAGGGGGAAGGAGACAAGTAAGGGAACCAAGGGAGTGAATACGATTAAAATATATTATGCAAATGTATAAACTTCTCATAAAATAACATGTTATATGTAATTAATATATAGGAAAACAGTTTTAAAATTCTGCTTTAACGATGGCACTTTCTTTTTCTTTCTGAGTGGTCTTCTTGCTATGCTGAACTCATTCCATCCTTTATTTTTCCAGGTTTTAGAACTAGAATTAGAGTCAGTTACTAGAACAAGTTTTGCAAATGCACATTTAAGAGAACAGACACTACAGTGCAGCTGGAAGGAGATGTATTTCCAAACCCTTAATCTTTTTGTGCCTCTTCCCCTCCCTTAGCCAACTGGCCATGGTGATAAGTTACTTTTTTTTTTATTCCTTTGTTTTGGAGCCTTTAACTTCCCCTTCCCTCCAACTAAGTGGTGGAAGCTAGGGGAGGAAAAATAGCAAACTTACACTGGTTATGAAAAGAAAGAGAAAACTTGCATGGAGTTGGGGTAGGGTTAGGGTGGGGAGGCAAAGCTCCGTAACTGATGTGGGAGCTGGCAGCATCCTAGGAAGATGGTGAACTTGAGAGACTAAATGCGCATTAGCCCTGGAACCTGACATCCACCTGCGTTTCAGTCTGCAGGTTCTCAACTCCCGGCTGAAGGACTGTGGCCTCTGACTTGTGAGGAGATAGGGAAACATGCTCCTTCAGGTGCAGAACAGATCCTTAACACACCATTCACAGGAGCTTGCTTTAATCTCGACCTTACTGAAGTCAAACATGCTATAGAAGTGTCAGCGAGGAACAGTTACAGTCCTGGTCTGACCTGGCGACCATCTTCAGGGTCTCCTGGGGACTTTCAGGCACGTGATGGTGATACAAATCAGACTAACAAATCTTAGTTAGTCTTAGTTGGCTTTATTATTTTCAGAAACTTTTTAAAAATAGATTTTGTATCCACTTCTGTCTAAACCCAGACAGCCTCCACTGCCTCCTGCCCCCTCTGGGAAACTACTGCTGGGATTTCATGTAATCGTCAGAGCCCCACAAAGACAGCGTCACTGTACATTGCCATTTGTTTTCATAAAATACCCTTTTCACATACCTGTCTGTGCTGTTTGAGGAAAGCTGAGGAAGACCATGTACTCCTTACTGCAAAGAGTCCTACATGAGATGGAAGGATTTTATTATCTTGAGTAGAACACTATGAAAAAACAAAACAAAACAAAACAAACAAGAAGGCTTTGATCAAGGCCAGCAGAGTTAAAATGAGGCTGTCTCAATAGCCATTGTGATCTTGTTTTGATGTTTAAAAATGGGAACTAGGCAGCGTTTGTTGCCTTGCTACCTCATGCTGATGGGAAAATTGGAAACTGGGAACCAGAAGACCTGGGTTTAGACCCTCACACCACCACTGGCTCTTCATTGTCTTGAATAGATTGTTTAATTTGTGTGTGCCCCGCTCTCTTCCTTTTTCATAGATGGGTTGATCATATATCACTTTCTTCCCAAAGGATTGTTCTGCAACAATGTGCACATGATTAAAGACGGGCGACAAGTGTGGAAATAATGTTGGGCCAAGCCCTGCCTGCCCTTGCTGGAAGCAGGCTTCAGCTGGCTTCTGGACCTCCTATTCCCGAAGCTAACACGTGACCACTTCCTAAAAGCGTACCCCACATGGTTCTTCTGAGCAGACTCTGATTTGATAGCGTGGTCAGGGAGTTATCTGGCTGTGCATATTCTTTGTGCTAGGTGAGGATTTAACTGGCGTTTAGAACTAGATTATTAATTAATTATAAATTTATTAGTAATTGATACCTTGATTTTCACAATCATTGTGATCAAGGTATCAAAATATACATAAAGATACATAAATCACGAAGATATAATAATTTTCTGTGAAATATCAAATGCAGACCAAGGAGTAAAATGAGCAGCCCCCGGGGTCACACTTGTAATTTCTGCTGACCCTTTTGCCCAAAGGTGACCTCTATTCAGACTTCCCCAATCATAGATTCGTTTGTTTTGCTGTCTTTAGCAGGGCCTACCACATGTATCCAATGACTAACAGCTCTTAAATTGTTACAGATCAAATATTTGCTTTCACTAAATGTGTGTCTTGATGTTTTAATAAAGGCTGCAGGAGAGGTGGGGGAGTCAGGACAGCCACAGAAGACAGGCCTGGAAATCCTCCACAAAACATTTGTCAGTGAAGTCTAGTGTGTCATTTCCAGTGGACATGGGGTTTTATAATCTCTTTGTGAAAGGGAAGCCTAACAAAGTTACTATTGTGTTCCTTTTGTCTCTGCTCTATTGCAAAATACCATTTACAAAAAAAAATACTTTAAAAGGAAAGTGTTTCTTTGTGGCTTTGCTTGGTACTTGCCCATACTTGAAGAGAATTAGAGAGATACAAAATAATTGTGCCATCTTTGATTTTTAAATACCCTTTACCAAGATGTTCCCAAGTGTATAAACAAGAAACAGATGTCAGACCTTGTTCTCATCACCTATCTATTTCATGATGATGATGATGATGATGATGATAGGGTTAAAGAGAGGAAGTATGGCCAGGGGAAGGACCAAGGTCTGTGCACCAACTACCTCAGGGCAGGAAATATAGTTTCCTTTCCCTTCCCTCATGTCAAATCCTCAGCTGCATTCCATTGTCTAAAGGGCTGCCACAACTGTGCTTGTTCCAAAAGGAAGATGGACTCTAGCCATGTTTGGATCTAGGGTTCTCTAGAACCACTGTTCCTCTGGGCATTGTTTCCCAACATATCACATTGCTTGGGAGTCTTAGTTTTTCTAACTAGTTTGTAAAAAACATTGCAAAGCCTTTTGTCCAAATACAAAAGATGGATTAAAAGTCTTCCATTCATTACATTTTCCGATTCTTGTAAAAAAGGGAGTATGACTATTTGACTCAGGTTTCTGCCTCCCCGCCCCCCGGGGGGTTGATAAATTATATATCACAATAGCCATAACACAGCAGTGTTCTCAACATGAGTCCACACAATGAAGACTCTAGAGCGATTTCTTATTTGAGCTGTTTGATGTGCATCAACCAACATTTCCCATGAGCCTACAAGTATCAAGTACAGTGTTAGGTACAGGATAAAATGATCTCGAACTAGTCCTCTTGGGCTGTGCACAGGTGATTCCCCTGCATACTTCTGTATGGGCCAGCTGTTTGTTTGTTCCTGATATGGGGGGGGAGGGGAAAAGAAGGAGATCATCTGTGGTGGTGAAACGCCTCCATCTATGAGCACAGAGGTGAGCCACAGTCTGACCAGTTAGAGAAGATGACTATCCCTATCAGTGCGTCCCTAACAGGCAGGTGCCTCTTATGAGGAGAAGAAATTTGCTTTTCCAATATCTAGTATTGACTGGAAGAAATTCTGAGAAAATTTAGAAGTAGGGGCAGAAAATACTTGGGAAAATTTTTAAATGAGTTTTAATCCCAGATACACACAGGAGAGAAGCAGTCATGTGTGTGTGAAGGGGCATGAGGGGAGGGTGGGCTTTAGTATGTCTTCTTAAGACTAAGAGATGCTGTTTTAACTCCTAGCCAGCTAATTTCTCACGAGTAGAAGGGAGAAAGGAGGAGTAGGCAGCTAGGAGAACACAGCTCAAATTTGGCACTTGGTCAATAGTTCCACAGACTTCTTTCCACATACCGTGGTGGCACACACCTGCAATCCAGGATTCCGGAGGCTGAGTAGAAGAATGGCAAGCTCTGGGCCAGCCTGCGCCATGTATTGAGACCAAAATTTTGTTTTAAAGTTTTATTTAAATTTGAATTTAATTCTCTTTCATTCATTATGCCTCAACTTTACCCCCACAGTTAAAGAAAATAAACCTCTTGACTTCAAAGCCTTTATCTTGTAAAATAGTCTGAAGGACATGTACTTGAAAATGGGATGTACTTGATTTTATGTCTTGAGCATAAAACATCCCTTAAAGGGTCATTTTCTGAACAGTTGATTCATAGCTGATGGCACTGGTCCAGGGAGACATTCGTTAGAGTTCACAAGATTCAATTGGATAGGAGACAGATTAAATTTATAGTATTATGTGGTGACAATATATGGCAATCTTGAGTAGCTTTAAATAGTCCTCACCACAAGATAAGTATATGAGGCAATGCTTGCCGATTAGTTTAATTCGTCCATTTCACAGTGCACATGCAATTCAAAGCAACAGTTAGACACCATAAACATATATGGAATTATTCATCAATTTAGAAACACAAATTAAAAAAAAACAGATGATCAAAGGCAAACAATCCAAGGAGGATATTGACATTTTATCCTTTATTAGAAACAAACACAACACATATTCGTATACACATGCACACACACGATTTAAACTTAAAACAAGACTAATAATAATAGTAATTTCTCCCACAGTGGACAGCAACCTGGAAGGAATCCATGAGACAATCAATACATTAAGCCATGTAGAGGCTTGAGGTGGAACAATTGAAATTTGAAAAAACACAGGGATTGTTATTTGTACCAAGAACCTGGTAGAAATTAAAACCCAGAGACCAATAAGCACATGGATTGAGACTTGGAAAAAAGAGACTTTAATGTCTGAAATGAAGATGAAGAAGTAACTTTATATCCACTCACCTGTTTATAAAAGACTGTGGCTGGCATTCGCTTCGTCAGTTGCTTACCAGCTTATAATTGAAGCCTTCTGCAGAGAAGGATACATGCATCGCACTAAGAATTTTAGTTACTATGCAATGGCTTGAAGCAACTTTCCAACCTGCTTTAATGAGCAATATACTATTCTTTATGTGGTATATCTATGTGTTCATACAACCTTGGTGTGAAAAACAGTAACTGGAAAATAGTCAACGTTCTTGAATGTAGTAAAAGATATTACATCTGGCTGCTGTCATGTAAGACAGAATTATTTACTAAATAAAGAAAAAAAAACTCTGTCACCTACCTGGATGCTTGATGCAATTAATTTGATAAAAGGCTCAATTATTTCAAGAGTTACTTCAAATGATATTAGGTAGGATAACTCTTGGGATCGCATTTGCCTCACGCTAATGCTAAGTCAAAGGCTGTGTCTGCTTGCCTGGCCCTGGGACTGAGGCCAGGGTACTCAAGCTATTCTGACACAGGTGTTCCTTCCTTATGGAGACCTTGGGGACTTCTGAAGACCCTGTGCCCCAGCTTACATACCTCTGCACATTGATCTTATCCCAGAACTGAGATGAACTTCCTTTTGCAATAGCTTCTTAGCTGCTATTGTTAAAATAAATGAAGGTGCCTGGGCTTAAACCTGGAAACTATTTTTGATTTTATAAAATAATTTAACAAAAGTAACAAAGACTTCTGTTTTTTAAATCCAAACAACATGTTTTCAGGGATATGTGTTTTGAAAACCAATGAACAAACAAACAAAAACCTTTTCCATCTAAGATGATAAAACGGCAGACACTTGGTTCTCTGAGCATATTTCCAGCTTGTCTCTCCCTCTTTCTTTTCTTCCTGACTTCCCATCTTCCCTTCCCCTTTCCTTATCTCTTCCTTCCTTTCTTCTCCCTCCCTTTCCCTCCCTCTGTCCTTCCTTTTCTCTAGACCAAGCAGTTTGAGTTAATTGAAAACTAAACAGTTCTCTAGAGTTAGACCGTCTTAAAATGTTTATTTTGGAAACTGAAGGGCAGACCTGAGAAGTGGCTCAGTGTGTAAAGCTGTCTCCTTCCAACACTAAGAAACTCCTCAGGCCTCTACATAGTAGAAGAAGAGAATTCATTCCCAAAAGTTGACCCCTGACCTCCACATGCACACCATGACACATGTGTACTCCCCACACTCATAAATATATTGTAATAAAAAGAACCTAACAAGAAAATGTATTACAATTGCAAGCATCTAATGACACAATAAATATATACACCACTGTGAGAAATCCCTGATAATAAATGGTGTAAAAGATGTTTGGCAACACTTCTCCCTAACCTCTGGATCTTACATTCTTTGTACCTAGCCCTTTCATGATATTTCTTGAGTTTTAATCGGCGTGTGGGGAATTCTGGATTTCCCGCTTAAGGTCAAGAAATTCACAGCCACTTATTTGCCACAGTTTCACCAATCATCTGCTGCAAAACAAGATTCAGCACTAATCTATGAGTATAAATGTAAATATTTAGAACAGTTTGACACCTGATCCATTTAGCAAAATAAAGATAGTAGCAGCTTCCCTATGGCCTTTGACTTTCCCAGCCAGTGTCTTGGCTAGGTTCATAACATCAGGTATGACTTTGCTTTTCTGGAGCAGATCTCAAAGCCAATCATAAAGCCCTTGGTTGTCCCCACAACAGTCATGTCACTATTGTACTGTAGCTCATGAGGTGCACAGGTGGGTAGAAGTGTAGATGATCCCCCCCTCCCCCCACACACACCCCAGAAGTTCACTTGGCACCTTCTGGCACAGTAAAAATTGACCAGCAGGGAGCAGAGTTCTAGTTCAGATCCAGCTTTATTTCTCAGTGTTTTGCATAGGAGAGGACCCAGTACACTGGATAAAATGCTCTTTGCTGTTTGCATACTATTTGAGCCTGGCAGGGGGGGTGTGTTTCTTCATCAAACTCTGGACCCTAACACAACAAGGCCACTCCCTCTTCTGCCATGTTCCCTGAGCCATAGATGAAGGAGCTGTGATATAAATCTCTCTGTCAGGGTTGGGATCCCCAAGACCTGTTGCTTTCTCTATTGTGTCCAGCTGTAGTTTTTGATGATGGTCCCTACCTGCTGTAAAGAGAGGCTTCCTTCATGAGGGTTGATAGCCACATTTAACTGTGCATGTAAGGATAAGATTTAGAAAGTCGTTGGGAATTACGCTGGGCTAGCAAGGGAGAGACAGAGTCTTTACTAAGGTTCCTCATCTCATTAGCCCCCAGAAGCTGGCTAGGTTTCCAGTTCCAGGCATAATTTCCTTCCTGCTAGCGAGGCCATGTGAGTGCCACTTATTACATCCTTACACATATCTTTCCATGCTGGTAATTATCATGGTTCATGTAGGACTGTTTGTTTCCTTCCCTTGGTTGTTGGCTGGAACCACAGAAGCTAGCTTCAGGAAAGAGGCTCTGGGGTGAGATCCAGTTCTAATCATCCCAGCTCCGATTCTTACATGAGTAAGATGGATACTGGTGATGATCAGCAATAGGGGTCCACCCTCAACTCCTGAGAGGTGTGCAGGGCTGCACTATCATCTCTACTGTCTGGGGAGACACTTGCCTGCCCTGACCATTTGACAGGTTTCTCGTGCCTGGTACTATGATTTATTGTGAGGAACATTGACGGCCCTGGTGGCTTAACTTCCTTTAGGACAGAGCAAGGCCTCACACTCAGCAGTAACTGGCAAACACAAAACCAGCTCCATGGTGATTTCTTTGCTTTTGTTGGCTTTTTTAGAGGAGGGGAACATATGATGAAAATAAATTGTGTGCGCCTGTCCAGCCATCTGCAACGTGAAGAGTTCCCCAGGCTTGCAGCTTTCTTTACTTGTCACCTGCATTGGGACGAGCTTTTTAGTGATACAGGTGCTTCGGAATTATCCCTGCCCCTGTAGGTAACCCCTCACCCATTCTCCTGTTAGGAACACCAATAAAAGTCACTTGTTCACCAAGACCACTTTGATCTACCGTGGTCTCTATGTCACCATGATTTCAGTGATTTCTTATCTTCTATTCCTTTTTATTGCCACATGTAGTTCCAAGCCTATTCCCAAATACGCTACATACACAGATACCTCCAGCTCTTTGCACACAAGGTTTCCCTTTTTGAGGCTATTCATCATTATCGGCATGGTTTACCCACCTTCCATTCAAGTATCTGGTCAATGTTATTTATCATAGGGGCTTTCCTATTTAGCTAGTGTCTTTCTCGCTCTACTAGTTTACTAGTCAGTTTGTCCTTTATTGTTTATTGTACTTAGGATTTGGTATCCTAACTGATCACCTACACAAACCTTTACATATTGCAGGCACCCCACAGTTTTTGTGAAATGAATGGATTTTTTAATTAAATTTTTATTTTTTACCTTAATTACATTTTATTCACTTTGTATCCCAGCTGTAGCCCCCTTCTTCATTCCCTCTCAATCCCACCCTCCCTCCATCATCTCTTCCCATGCCCCTCTCCAAGTCCACTGATAGGGGAGGTCCTCCTCCCCTTCCATCTGACCCTAGCTTATCAGGTCTCATCAGGACTGGCTGCAATGCTCTTCTCTGTGGCCTGGCAAGGCTGCTCCTCCCTTGGGGGGAGGGTGCTTAAAGAGCTAGCCACTGAGTTCATGTCAGAGACAGTCCCTCTTCCTCTTACTAGGGAACCCACTTAGATACTCAGCTGCCATGGGCTACATCTGAGCAGAGGTTCTAGCTTATATCCATGAATGTACCTTGGTTAGAGGATCAATCCTCACTTAGAAAGACAAAGGGGATGGACATTGGAAGGAGAAAACAAGAAACAGGACAGGAGCCTATCACAGAGGGCCTCTGAAAGACTCTACCTAGCAGGGTATCAAAGCAGATGCTGAGACTCATAACCAAACTTTGAGCAGAGTGCAGGGACTGATATGAAAGAAGAGGTAGTTAGTAAGACCTGGAGAGGACAGGAGCTCCACAAGGAGAGCAACAGAACCAAAATATCTGGGCCCAGGGGTCTTTCCTGAGGCTGAAATGAATGAATCTTGAAGCTTCCCTTCACTGCCCTGATTCCCTTCCATCTTCCTAAAATATCCTCTAGATTTTCCTAAGCATCTTCACCTCAAAGATACATAGAAGTAAAACCTTGATTGCATGGCTGACCACAAAATCCAAGTAAAACATTGGACATACCAGGGTTCTGAAGACAACGCTTCAGAGCCTTTGAGCTTGTGTTGAGAGGTTCGCTGCATGCTGACCTTGCACCTCAGTCCTGCTGCTGCGGCTTATTCTGATGAACCTTATGGATTCGTTCCTAAACTCTTTTTTTTTTTTCCTTCTGAGAGATCTCTTTAAGTAGGAAGAAACCAACCTTGTACCAGATTTAGAAATGACCTTAGAACCGAGTGTCCTCTCTCACACTTATGACCCCAATGCTGACGAGGCTAGTGCAGATGGAGTGCCGAGAGCTCAAGACTAGATTGTGAGTAGTGATTTCCAGGCTAGCCCGGGCGAGAGTGAGAGCCTGTCTCAAAAACAAACAAACAAAACAGGTTAGCAAAGAAAGTCAAAACTGCCTTATTGACTAGCTAGTTAATTAATTAACTCTAGTGGCAGAATTAAAGAAAGCTATTGACATTCACTGAGGGTATGAATATTATAGCACCTGAGTCGAGTTTCTCCATGACACAATATTCTTCCATGAATATGTAACGAGTACTTACTACAACCAACATGTTTTTTTCCAGACCCTCAAAGTATACAAAAATGTTATATTTAAAAACAATTTGGAGGGCTGGTGATATAGATCAGTGGGTAAAGATGCTTGTAGCATAAACCAATGATCTGACCTCAATCTCCAGGATCCACATAAAAGTAAAAGAGAAGAGACTCCACAAGGGTTTGCTCCTCTGACCTCCTCCAACCTCCAAGTGTGCATGCTGCGGTAATACTTTAACCCCTTACAAGTCATACACATACACACAATAATCATAAAGTTTTAATTGCAAACACTTTGGAGAAGAGGGCTTTGGTATCTCTCAGCAGTCCCTCGGGAAACTCAGTATCAATTGTTAGTATTTAAAAAATGATGCCACATGCACACAAGAGATCTTACATGAAATAAGTTTTATTGCAGGGAAGGGAAACAGAAGAGAGTTAGGGCCTGAGTGAGCCATAAGGACAGAGAGACAGAGACACAGAGAGACATAGAGAGAGAGACAGAGAGACAGAGATTGGGGGAGGGGATTGCCACAACAGAGAAAGGGAAAAGAGAACAAAACAGCAAAGAGCAAGAGAGCAAGAGAGAGAGTGGGAGTGGCAGATCAGTTATACCTGAAGTAGCTGACCTAGATGATGTCATAGGACACAGGTACTGCAATAGGATGTTGTCAGAACCCTAAGGGTCCCTACGGGCAGGCCAGCTTAATTGCCTGCATAATATAACAACAGTAACCTGGATGTATGCACACATTAAGAGAATATATGGATTTTCCTATTACCTGATGTTGTTTATTTTTTTGTGATTTTATCACTGTTGTATATTTAGTCTTCAACCTTCCCCTTGACAACAAAGTGTGTGGCTAATCAAAACACTGCCATCTTCACATTTCAGGTTGCTTAATTTTGTAATGCACAGGTGGGCCAAGGTCTCCATTATCTTCCAAATCTTGTATTGAATTACTTCAGTAGTTCTCAATTTCTAGGATTTTTTATTACATACTATACTACTAAACTGTAATTTTAAAGAGATACATTCTTTCTGAAGATACCCAGCAGTCTTTTTTCCTTTGTGTTCCATGCTTTTCCTTCCATTTTTCTCGTGGAGGATTGTATCCACTGTCTGGTGATAAATGATTCTTATGAATGGGCAGTGATTTTTTAAGCTGTAGCCTTCAATTAAAGTTCATTAAATGATTAGCACTACTCTTCATTGCAGCTATTTAACCATTAGTATTTGGAGACCAAACATGGATACATCACCCTTCTATAATAGGGTACCAGCAGTTTCCCTAATGACCCTAATTTACCTGTGACTTTATGGAGCTCTTGAGGAAGCCAGCTGCTAGTAACTCCAACAGATAAGGCACTGAGAAGGCTCACAGAGATGAGGTGGCAAACAGATGGCACTAAGAGGAAGGACAGAACCTAGGATTCAGTACTCTTAATGACATTCTTTTTCATCAAATAAAATGTGATCATTAAAGATAGACCTGGGACAGATGGTGTCAAAGAAAAGGCCCAGCGAAGTCCCTTTACTTCTTCTTAAGGCTTCCAAATGGGTTGAGAAGGACCTGCCAACCAAGATGTGTGGGAAGAGTGTTTAAGAGGCTGAAGATGCACAGGTCTGCAGTTAGTCACGGGCACTCAGCAGCTTCGATGTCTCTATAACCCTTCCCTGAAGGCTTCCCTGAAGACTTACTCCCCCAAGAACTCCACCTTTACAGAAGTCCCAATCCCTTTATTATGCTTGTTTAAAGATTATGCTAACACTTTAAATGATGTCTCTGACCAAATCCCACCTAAACTAGCTCACTTCCCTGGAAGAGTCTGAGGGTATATTAAATTTGCAACTTTATTAGAATGCATGATCCTGGTGGTAAAGCTGAAAGAAGGAAGAGAAACTAGCCAGGATGGGAACCAAATGCAAACGGACGGATTACTGGCCAGCATCTGCTGTTGTGGCAGAGTCTATGAAGAGAGTGTCAATTTCTTGGCAGGTGCACTTGCCTAACCAAGTGGTCATGTCAGGATGAGCAGGCTCAGTGCCTGGAAACAATCCTCTGAAGGGAGAAGAGTTCACCAGACCCGCCTAGGCTATTAATCTAGTCAGTTTCAGTAACGTTGGGGATTACATCCCTAAGCCATGTTGGCAGCCACAAGAACCCTGCAAGCCTACCGGTACTGTCAGTGGATAAGAAGAGAAGTAAGACAAAGCCATTTGTCAAGAGCTTAAGAAATAATGGGGCTAAAACCCTTCCTGGATGCTTGAGTTACATTTGATACAGTTCCCAAAGATGGACTGTCTATTGGCACAGAAATGCTGTAAACTAATTGCATGCCAGTGCCATAAAGGCACTTTGTTCCTGTGTCAGGGATCAGGCAGGTGGCTGCCATGTCACCTGACCCCACAGAAGTGTAGGGGCAGAAGGGCCAGGGCAACCTTGCATGCTCTAACAGGCTAGCATATATATTTCTATGTCAACAGCCAAACTCCCAAAATAGAAATACAGATCTCGGAAATGTTTATGACGCAGATTCAGAGTGAGCAGTAGGAAAAGAAGTGCTGAAGGCCCATTATACAGGGGCAGCAGGTTAAGACCATTTTCAGTCTGTCATGCCGAAGAGAAAAAGGCAAGTTGAGCCAATTCATTATTCTTACAGGTATCCTCTGCTTTCAGGAAGGCCTGGAGACTTTAATCTGGCTGAATTCAGGGCTCTGCAATACTCTCAGTTGAAGTACATTGGCCATCTTTCAAAAGATTGCTATGAGCTAGGCAAATGAGTGCTTCTCTCTCCCCTTTTTCCTTCAATCTTTTAACCATTTTGTTGGTTTGAAAAGATGGGTAAATGGCAACAGATTTGGCTCAGGGAGTCTGACTTTAGCATACCCCCACCCTCCCCATTCCAGACTTTGCCCTTCTTAAATCAATTCAAGTATACCTTTATTTCCAGACATGTTTTAAAAATGAAAAAAATTTATTTAAACGCTGCATTATTCTTGAAAAATAATTTCCATCTTCTACAGCATTCCCAGTACATCAAAATACATGGTCCTCTTGGACCATGTGACTTGCCAAAATAGGCCATATGTACATCCATCTGGCAGGACCATGTGATGCCACAATTCCCTCCTAGAGCAGAGGCTAGGCAGTGGAAGGAAGTATGGACGCACATACAGCACACTTCCCTGCCAGCTCTGTTACTAACCACAAGCAAATTATGTTTCACTTTTTGTCAAAAGATTCTGACTTCACTTACATCCAAAGGTAAGCCGAGTGTAAGTGAAAAGATAAGACAATCTACAATCACATATAACTACAATCACATGAAGTAACAGCATGTTAAAATGTGCAGTGCAACCGAGAGCAAACGGCTTCTGAACGATGTCTTTCAGTCAGGGTCACTCTTAAGAGTTGCCAAAATTGAAATTTTCCTTTAAAAAAAGGTGATAAAGTGAACAAAACTAGAAATTTCCCCAAGTCCTCTCACAGGCATTAAGCATGATTATCTCCCCAGAGAAAACCAGGCCCCACTGCAAGCCTGAATGTCAGCAGGGCACATGCCAAGTGCTGTGTGCAGAACTAACGCATGATTTTTGGTTTTGCCTTCTCTCCAGAGCCTTTGGCATTCTTTATCAAGCGGTACATAAAAGAGTAGAAAAATAAAAGGTTGTCATATTGTCCTTTGTACTTCTCCTTCAACATGTCACTATGGTAGTCTACCAGGAAGTAATAAATGGCTTCAATTGTGGAAAGGAAAGTATCTGGCTTCCCTTTTTGATGGCGCCAAAAGCAAGTTTTTCTTGTTTTCAGTTCAACTTGTAATAACTCTGCCAAACAAACAAGAAAGGAACATATAAGTTCTTCTCAATCACATTGTTATTGAGAACAATAACAATAGCTGGTACAATAATATGCGTCGATACACAATTATGACTTAATTGCTGCTAGGATTTTTTTTAAGTGCAGATAAATTCTTCCTACTCCAGCTCTACACAGGGTATTATTTTAAATGCACAGAGGAGCATACAGAGACAACACATGGCGGGGAACAGGAGAGATGCACATTCAGTCTGCCTGAGTCTCAGACCTTGCACAACACACTTAAAATTGAACAGTCCAGAACGTCTTCTGTCTCACTGTTTTTACCCTGCTATCGTCTAACAGTCTCTTTTCAAATTTTCACTTTTGACAGAACTTCATTTTCCATTTTCAAAAATAATTTTATTTATCCAATAAAACTTTTTTACTTGAAATAGCTGTCATTTTCATTCACTCTTTTTTTCTTTATAGTTTGTTATAGGCTCTAACTAAAGAGGGGGAAGGAGGCAAATACAGAAGAAGAAGGGAGGAAGGCAAATGACTGTAAAGATGTCTGAACAAATCATAAGGAATTAACTATCTACCTAAAAATACCTTTAGTTCTTCTAAGTAGGGGTATAAATATACATACACAGTTAAAATAAAAACTTCTCATCTGAGCTGGGAATGCTCCCTCCAAGGGCCAAAGATCTAACAAAAACCGCAACACCAGGCACGAGAAGTCCTCGTTTGAGTTGTTGTTGGTCAGTGTTGTCCAAGAGACTCCATAGTATTATAGGTTATGGTTACTGCCCTGGGTTGCCCCCAGAGGTGGAAGGTAAGTCCCTACTGCCAAAGACACCACGCACTTCTGACACTGAGCCCAGAGAACGCCTAAAAGCCTCTTCCCTGAAGAGAAGCCTCTTCTCTTGCCTTTTAGTACCATGCAAGCTTCCGAGAGAGAAGCAACTAACAGTCCTACCCAGCTATGATGTCTCTGAAGCACAACAATAACCAGCATAGCACAATAATCCTAGGGCACAGCCGTGGCACCCAAATACTGGGGGTAACCAACAGTTCTCTAATCAGACTTCTATTAAACCTACCTAAGAGGGAAATCAAGCCTAATACTGGAAAGTCAGCTATTTACCCAGGGCTAGTGAAGCCATGGATCTTGGAGAATCTCTTTATTAAGCAGCATAACCCTTAATTATTTTCAACATGCCTTCATAATAAAAGTCCTCAAGAAAGTAAGAACAGACAGAACATACCACAATATGATAAAAGGTATATATAACAAACTATAACCAATATACTAAACAAAGGAAAACAGAGCATTTCCTTTAAAATGTTAGGCAAGGGTGCCCATTTTCCAGATTCCTATTCTATATAATTCTTGAAGTTTTAGATAGAGCAGTAAGATAAGAGGAAGACATAGGAAGATCAAAACTGGAAAGGAAGAAATTAACCTATTGCCTCTTGGAGACATTATGATTCTATACTAAAACACCCCATGGGCTCCACTGGAAAACTTTTGGGTGTGAAAAATACATTCAGCAAAGTCGAAGGATACAAAACCCAGTAGCTTTTATGTACAGCAATAATGGACTTACAGAGAAATAAATCCGGTAAAAATATTCCATTAAAATTGCCTCAAAAACAAAACGAAAGCAACCCAGATATCTAGAAATAGCCTAACCAAGGAAGTGAGAGATCTCCTCAAGGTGAGAAGATGGGGAAAATGAGCTCTTATTCATTGCTGTGGGAATGTAAACTCTGTAGCCACTATGGAGATCACTGTGGAGGTTTCAAAACACTAACAATGAACTAACACACAGCCTCACTATCCCATTCCTGGACAGAAACTTGGTGGACTTCTTATGATACCACAGAGATTCTTTTTTGGAAATGAAGCCAGCCTACACCTTCACTGATAGATCAATGGATAAGGAAAATGTATACTATCCAATTCTATTTGGATGTAAAGAAAAAAAAATAAACTTTTGAAAACTGCAGAAAAATACACGAAACTGGAAAACACTATATGAAGTGAGGTATCAGACTCAAAGACAAATCTCATTTTAGGCAAACCTAAACAAACTGACTTTGAGTAGTAGCAGAATAAGTCCATTTACAGGTTTTTCAAGGACTTTTACTTGTGTTTTCATTTGAACCTAGTTATTACCATATAAGGTAATAATAAGAAAAATACCCCAGGCAAATCTTCAAATAGAGGAGTAACTCGCACAGTAAAGAGACAAAGGGCTGGGGCACACAGTGATCTCTCACTCCTTCAGAGCACAGGACAGTATGGATTCAGCTACTAAACATCAACAATGAATTCTCCCGAGTCTTATAACCCACAGGTACAAACTAATTAATTAGCTAACAAATTAATTAAGTCAGTGAAATGCACTTTGTACTTCCTTTAGCTTGTATATGATTAGCAGACTGTAATACATCTTTTCTTGAGGTTCCTTTTGGCAGCCATGCAATACCAACTGAGTAGCTCTCTTGCCTTCTAATCACCAAGCTGTTCAATAACTGGAAAAATCCTAAAGCTTTCAGAGAAACCACCGAGAGTGTGTGAGACACTGAGAAAGGGGCAAGGAAACAAGAGAAACAGTATGAGCTCCTGGACTTCAGATTACCTGCTGTGTGACCTGAGCAAGCAAAGGAGCTTAAACTGTTATTGGGAGCTCAGCATTTCACTCAAGCAAAACGTCATACAACGCTGGGAGACGGTTCAATGAGGAGCGCACTTGCTGCCCAACAGCATGAGGGCCTGAGTCGAACTCAGAATCCAGGCAAAGGCAGATGCAGTGGCACACAGCTATGTCCCTACACCATTAATGAGATGATGGTAGAGACAGGAGGGTACTCAGAAGCTGTGAGGCAGCTAGTCTGGTGCAGTGAGCAAGAAGCTCTGTCTGAAACACAATGGAAGGCAAGGAATGACACCCAACGCTATTCTCCAACCGCCACATATGCTCAGTCGCATGCATGTGCCTCCATTCATGTACACACATGTACATACACATATGCACACGCATCACATACACACATAAACACTTATACGCATGGGCAGGATTTTTAAATAATAGACATAGAAATGGACGTAAAACAAATGAAACTCCTGTAATATTAAAATGAGTTGAGCCTACCACTGTGAACTTACAATATGCACACCTGTTACTTCCTTGGCTCTGTCCAGTCAAGAAACGGCATGCACTAGTAAACTTTCATAACTCAGCTCCTGATATCACACTCTAGTAAAACAGACCACGGGTCTGCAGAAAATGACGGCTCCAAGTCTGTGGCAGGAAGAAAGTCAAAGAAGGTCTGAGAGACACTGCTGCAGCTGCTGAGGCCAGAACTACAGACTGCGAAGCCGCTTTAAGAAGCCAGTTAGCGCAGGCGGAAGCCACGAACTCAGCCCTACTGTCTCACCTGTCAGTCTAGTGACTGGAGCAATGACCCGTGAAGACTCAACTCTGTTGAGAGAGTCTGTAGCCTGAAAGCATCACTCTAGTGTACTAAATGATTATAAACCCTTACGGTGGGAAGATCTGGCGGTCATCACAGTAATCAAGGAGTCCTTGTTAAATCGAGTAATCCCAAGTTAAATATGGAAACAACTTATTTTATGTGCCTCCTGACTTAATGCAACAGTAAGTATGCAACTTAAATTCAATGTGTATGAATCACTCAACAAACTGATGAACTCATAGGGAAAGGACCTACTATCATAATGACAACAAATAACAGATACAAATGACCATGTAGACAGGCCTGGATATAGTCTTACTTTAAAGAACCCTAACTATGAGGCTGGGGAAACGGCACAGTGGTTAACAGCACTTCCTGCTCATGCACAGGACCCAAGTTTGATTCCCAGCACCTAAGTTAGGAGGCTCATGACTGCCTGTAACTCTAGCTACAGGGGACCCAAAGCCTTCTTCTGGCCTCTATGGGCTCCTACTTACACACACACACACACACACACACATACATACGCATACATGTTAAAAATCTATATTATATACTAGTCAAAACATCTAGAATGGGTCTAATCACCATGAGACATTCAGTCAACCAATTTGACCACTATACAAAAATCTACGTCCTAAAAAAAAAAAAATAGTACACTACTCTAGAATAAGAAACTAAAGATATACAAGCATCAAAAATCTGAGTTTAAATACTGTATCAGAGGGGAAAGTGCTATAAAAGCCATTATTTTATTTATCAGAGAGATGTGAAGACAGACTGTACATGAGATAGTGTACAAGTTCTGTTTTTTTTAATGGCCATGGCATTAAATTTGTTACATAGGAGTGTCCTTATTAAAAAGATCTATAGCATTTACAGAGCGGTTCTGCAAAGCCTACTGCTTACTTTAAAATGGCTCCACCATCCACACAGATGCATAAATATACACATAAGACAGAAAGGGAGGAAAGAAATGGAGCAAATGTGAACATTGAATATAACTGTTCTTTTGAGGGAACTACAAATGGGAAGTTTTTCTAAATAAAAGCCAGCAGGGAAAGAAAGCCCCCAAATACACTTCCTTACCCCGAAGCCGCTCATCAGAGGCTATCTGGTTGGTCTGGCTCCACGTGCTGTCAATAAAGACAACTCTTTTCAACGCTGGGCCTTCGCAAGCGCTCTCATTGACATCACAGCCTTCCTCCACCTTAGTTCTCTTGAGTTTAAAAGGTGGCATGTCAAAGTCATCAGTTTTGCCTCTACCCTTACTTTCAATCCTTTTTTGCAGATGAAAAGAGACATCTTTAATTGAGATAGACTGAGGCCCAGGAAACACAAGTACAACCTAAAACAAAGAAACTCAAGTTAGCTACATGCTACTGTGACCTTCAACATAAACTCTGACTTAAAACTCTAGGAGATGCTGAGTGTCTAAAAAATAAATATTAGGTTGATTCTATTATTTGTTTTCTTCCACATATGGTAAAGTTTAGCTTATTCTCAATATTTTAGCACTTAGAGAAGTTACTTAAAAATATGTCACTGATTGACAAAGCCAAGTTAACAGTACCTTGAATTAAAAAACATTAAGAATTATTTCTGGGCTGTGATGCTACACTCCAATAATCCCAGCACTAGAGATGCAGGGCATGAGATCAGAGCCAGCCTGGGCTTCCTAAGAGTTACAGGCCAGTCAAATAGACAAAAGACAAAATATGTGATACTTTTAAAAGTTACCACTGAAAACTGTTCAACTATTAAATACTATTTCCACTGTATATGGAAAGAAAAAATAATAGGGCAGGGGAGGAAATGATGCGG
The DNA here is from genome assembly GCA_028658305.1 of Pachyuromys duprasi. NCBI lineage: Eukaryota > Metazoa > Chordata > Mammalia > Rodentia > Muridae > Pachyuromys > Pachyuromys duprasi. Next base: position 9,984,648 of record CM053748.1, read on the forward strand.
TGGCTTTTACAGCCATTAGCGGTGGTAGGGTACTATTTAGTACACTATATGATGGTGCTATTTAGTACACTGTAGTGGGGACTGTGAAACACACTTGTGGGACTAAATTCTGTAAGGCTGAGACAGCAGAAACTTGAGTTTCAAGGCTAGTGAGTACCACACAGTGAAACTCGGTCTCAAATTTAAGAAGAGTGTGTTCTGTTTAATTAAATAAATGGCATTTAATTGACCAAAGGAGGATACACAAACATATGACTAGGTCAAACTCAGATATTACTTGTAAATGTACTTTCTAAATAAATTCAAATTATATAGAAACATACAGTGCTATATATATATCAACATATATGTATGTTTATGAATGTGTGTATACAAGTTAATATATGTTTCTTTATACATATATTTAACATATACATGTCTCTATGTATGTGTTCATATATATAATATAGTGTAACATATATGTATATATATTGTTCAAAAAAGTAAAAATATATTTAGATGCTTCTTTTAGAAGTACTTAAAGACTTTTCTTGAGATCTATTACAAATTCATTTTTGATAAGAAGGCTATTAACATCCCACCAAAATGACAGTTTTAACTAGAATATGAATAAGGAATTTAGGTATGACAAGGAAGACATGTAAGCAGCTATAAGAAATATTGCAAAGGTTTTATATACTAAAACTCTTAAATTTGGGGAGAATTTCTAAAAACCCCTTTGAGGCAGTCTCTCTTTCTTCTTTGCAGACATTCCAATGACAGCTGTAATTCAGTTTCCCAGTCTGTATCAAATTAGACCACCTACAAGCAATACAGACAGGAGAATTCTGAGGGCAGAAGGAGAAAAGCAGGATACCAGTGAAGAATAAAACCCTAAAGCGAGGCATTAAAGCTCTAAAACAAACTAGCAGAGGAATAAAAAAAAAATGAGGATGACTTGATCTGTGAACACATCACTGAAGTAAAATGCATATTCAGCATTAAATAAGCAGAACTCTAGATTGCTAAGAAGACACGAAATCATGTTCAAATAAGCTCGGAAAGGAGATGGGAGTCAGGAGCTCCCATGAGGGTGGTAAGTGCCACGCCACCCACCTCATGGTCCTTCCCTTCGTACTCGGGAATGCATGGATATGTGTAAATGCTCACAGAGTCGGGCGCTAAGAGCTTCGCGTGCACAGCGGTGCTTTTGCCATCTGTTTCATTTGGATGCTTAATGATATCGACCTTCAACGGAAGCTAAAGTGAAACAAAAAGTCAAATGAACAAAATAAGTATAAAATTATGATTTTTATGTCAACATAAACTTCTGAAGCTGAGTTCACAACACACTCACAGTGAGTGCCTGTGAGCACACCCACAGTTGAAGGCCACGCTGCTTAGACCAGGGGACTTAGGATGGCCAGTCATCCATCAAGCTCCAGACACTCCCTCGCTGTGGATCATGGACCCAGGCAACAACTTGAGCCCACGCCACAGGTAACCTGTGTTTAAAGCAACGATCCAGGGTTGCTTTCCTCAGGTCATGTGTGTAATAAGTTCAGTTCCTCACAGTTCAGCATCCAAGCCAAGGACATTTTAAAGACTGATTCCCATGAACTCTACATTTACTTTATGCTGTTTTAAAAAAGAAAATTAAGTTTGAATGATTCTTCAGATTTAAAATTCAGATTCAAATCCTGTTCTTCATACATTTTTTTTTCAAATCAAAGTTACCTGAAATTTTGTGATCTTTGGCAGTGCATCTTCACAGCACAAATTAAGCTGTCAACAGAAAAACCAGCAACAGAATGGGCCTTAAAAGGCTTTATCACAAATAACCCTTCTCGAGTAATACTTGATACAAGTTATATCTCAAAAACACTTCCCCAAGAATTTTTCCTTAATTAAGTATATACTCTGTCTTATTTCTGTTCAAAAATAATAATTATCTTGGATTTCTTGAGCTATTTTTTTTAACTATTTAAGTTCCTTCATTTCAGACTCTGTTGTTTAGTAAGTACATCCATCATCTCCAAGACCCTCATTTCATACAAAGAAGGTAGGATCTCTACAAACAGATCCTGGAAGGCAGCCATTTTACTCTCGAACATAAAACTGTTTTTCTTGTTTTCAACTACAAATATGCTTAGCCTATGTTCCCATAGGGTCAGTAGATAGTATACCTGTGAACTAGCAACCACAGTTAAGAAAATGATCTGCTGTTATCAAAAGGTCTTCCAGTCTCCTCCTCTTCCTTTCCCACTGGCCCTTTGTCACTTCAGTTTACTTTTTCTGGAGTCGTGAGGGCCATGACTGGACCTTGACAGAGTGGGGCAGCATTAGTGGAGACAGAGTATCACACAGGAGGCAGCCATGACGGGGTCTTGAAGAGAGAGCCTTCCCTTTAGAGCCCAGAGGAGCTGCATTAAGAGAGGCAGTCTGCCATGTGAAGAATGACAGGGGCCCAATGGTAGAGACAGACCCTTCAGATGCTCCCAAGGCCATTTTTTAAAGGAGCTGTTGCCGCACACTACAAAGTAAACCAAATTTCCTGTATTTTTCCTTCTGGATAACTACCTGAGGACAGGATGTTATAAACAGTATATCACAAAGGAACACAGGCACAAATACGTACTTCAAACAGTTTCCAGTCAGGATTTCAAACAATATTATTCTCCTTTTATCCCCATAGCCCAGTCATCATTTATAACATGAGCCAATTACATGAAATCAATATAACAATTTCTACCTGTAGGAAATTTACCATTTAAGTGGGCAGTTCAGAGATTACTTTACACTGGTCTGCCCTGGAATGAGCATTACCCTAGACTTTCCTCACAGTGCTCAGTCTCAGCTGTCATTTTGATCCCCTTTCTCCAAGCCCCTGAGAAGTAGTAAAGAGGAATGACAGAGATCAGGACAGTGATTTCTACTCCTAATAAAACTGGCTTTCTAACAAGTTGATATCTAACAAGTAGAATTAGAGCAAAGGCTAACATTAACATTTCTGATCAAGGGTGGGATTGGGAGGGGAAGAGGGAGAGAGTTACAGGTGGGATACAAAGTGAATAAACTATAATTAATAAAAATTAAAAAAATCGTTCTGATCAACTTTTCATCAAGAACACAGAATAGATTTTTTAAAAAGGATAAAAAAAAACAAAAATAAAAAAACACAGAAATCAAATGGATTTTTCAAATCATATGGATAATTCAATTGAATAAGAAAAAGGATGTTTTATGAACTAAAAATTATTAATCAGACAATTACACAAAAGTCATGGCCTCTGGACCCAATCTAGGACAGCATCAGTTGTCCAAGAGCTAAGTCTGAGGTTTCTGGCAGTGTGACACTAAGGCACATCAAATGGTGGGGGTTTACATTTGTGTGCTGATTCACATATTTGACAGGAAAAATCACATTATGTACTGACATTGCAGAGTAAACATTCCAGTATTGACCAGACCAGAGGGCAGTTTGGAAAAGATATTCTATTTATAAATATGCAACAGGATATTCATCTGTCCTCTGAGGGCCATGGTTTTTGACAAGAGACCCAGCATGCACCTTTCTGCTCAGATATATTAAAATGCCACCAGCTGGAAGGCACAAGTGCTTGCCCCTCAGCAAAGCCTTTTCAAACAGGGATGCTGAGGCTGAGGTTTTCTTTTCCCTTCTGATGTTTTCTTTTTTATCTTTGTTTATTCATTTCGTATAGTTTTCAAATTCTCTATCAAATAAAGGTATGTCTGATTTTTTTCTTGCCTTAGTTATTTTAGTCTTCTCTCTTGCTGTGGTAGACCCCGTGACCATGGCAACTTACAGAAGACAGAGTTTTTCTGGAGTAATAGTTTCAGAGCAGTAGAGTCCAACAAGGCCATGCCTCTTAATCCTTCCCCAAAAGTTCCACCAACTGGAACTTTTTGTATTCTAATATATAAGCTAATGGGGCCATTTTCTTTCAAATTATCACAATTCTCCAGACTAAAATTTTAGGATTAAAAGGGACTTATTCTTCGTGTTCTACGTTTTCAAGCAGGCTCTATGAAAGCAAATGCTGAAGGGTTGTTTAAAACTGATATAGGATTTAGAAACATTATTTAGATTTTCTATTTCTCTTAATACATATTTTATATGCATATGATATTTTATATGCAGGCACTGAAATACACTCTAGAAAACTATGCAGTTGATCAAATACTTGGCATGGTTTTTTAACTACTTCTAATAAATAGTGGATATTGCCACTGATTTGGAAAATAATCCTGCTGTTAAATTTCTATCAAAATATAGTAGCTCTACAAGACTACTTTTCTCTTTCTGATCTACAATCCTTTTGTGAACATATTCCAAGACAGAGGGTCTTTTTAGCATGCGTGAGAGCGTCTCACTAAGTCGATAGGGCCTGCCTCGCTCCCTCTGCCCCCTCCGCTGGCATTAATCCCCGGAGCACTCTGCCTCAAGTACTGCAAGTACACCTGAAGGTACACTGCTGCAAGTACACCTGAAGGTAAGGTTCTTAGTAAGACATGTCCCTTACGTGGCTGTGGCATAAACAGAACACAGGATCACTCTCTATGTATTTCAGAAACTATACTCTGGCATGTACCATTCCTATTAGTAAAACATTAACAAAAATCCTTAAACTCAAGCTTTTTGTTTGTTTGTTTCTGAGTGAAACAACAACAACATTGTTGGCCAATAAACTTTTCCGTCATCTGTATGTTTAGTTTTAGACCCCTAAAGAGACCATGGACTTGCCAAGATGATGCATTTAACAAAATAAGCATTAAGATGTATTTCATACTTCAAACTTAAGTAAACCTAAAACATCATAATTATAGCACACACCTGTAATCCGAGCAGTCTGGGAGATAGAGGCAGGTGGGTGGCTGTTAGAGGCCAGCCTGGTCTACATAGTGAGTCCAGGAGTGTCAAGGCTACACAGAGAAACCCTGTCTCAAAAAACCAAAACAAAAACCAAAACTACATATTTCTGAATATTTTGTTACCAGCAAGACCCATCTGTGTAAGGTGTAAAACTGAATTTCTCTAAAGTCCTAATACACGGCAATCACACTTAATACAATTACTTGACTTAGTTCTCACATTTGGGTCAGTGCTAGACAAGTTAACACTTACAGGGTGTACTGGATGGTTTTGTGTCAGCTTGTCACAAGCTAGAGTCATCAGAGAGAAAGAAGCCTCAGTAGAGAAACTGCCTCATGAGATCCAGCTGTAAGGCATTTTCTCAATTGGTCATCCATGGGGGAGGGCCCAGCCCACGGTGGGTGGTGCCATCCCTGGACTGGTGGTCCTGGGTTCTACGAGAAAGCAGGCTGAGCAAGCCATAGGAAGCAAGCCAGTGAGCTGCGCTCCTCCACGGCCTCGGCATCAGCTCCTGCCTCCAGGTTCCTGCCCTGCTTGAGTCCCGGTTCTGACTGCCTTTCAGTGATGAAGGGTGATGTGGAAGCATAAGCCAAATAAACCCTTCCCTCCCCAACTTGCTTTTTGGTGATGGCATTTTGTCACAGCAACAAAAACCCTGAGACACATAGTAATTCTTTGACTCTACATAAATGATCTATGAACACTTTACCCATATAAAGTCTTGATAAATACCACAAGCCAGCAAAGTAAGCAATCAATTCAAATCAGCTTTTTCCCATGGCTAAAAATCACTGTAACTGTAATGTAGTCCAAGGTGTACTATTACACAATGTGTACAATGTAGTCATTTTAGCTCAGTTTAGAGTTGGTCATGGCCATCTGCTACATTCATTATACAGGATGGGGAATGTCACAAAACCTCAGGAAAGCATCATCCTGGTTCTGCCTATAATGTTTTCCAAGATCATTACAAGATCTTGAAGTCATTTTTGAATATTCTTCAAGTGACACCATAAAACTGTCTTTGTAATTATTAATTTTTTAAACTAATTAGCTTCATTGAAATTTACATCATCCATTTCAAACTTAAGTGATTTTCCAGAAACAAAACAGAGAAGTAGGTTCAATAGTGTCAAATTATCCATTAATACATTTCCAAGCTTATCAAATATATCAGAGTAGGCACATATTGATATATGAATATTTACATATTTATACAGAAATCTCTTTTATAAACGCATTTTTCTACTTTCATCCAGGTGTCTTACCTGCACGAGCGGGATCAACTCAGTGGGCACATTTTCCACTGGGACGAAGCACGTGTAGCAGTAGAACATTCTTGAACCTCCACACTTGATACATCGGGACCTCCCGCTCTGCTGAGCCTTATGAAGCACTTCCTGAGATGCTAAGCACAGGTTCTGAAGTGGGTCTTCAGCAGCTACAGAAGCAGCTTGTGCCTGTTTTGTTTCTATACAATTTGCATTATTTGCTTCACTTTCTCGAGGAAATACAGATGGACTGAGTGCCATTTTTTCTTTGAACCAAAATGTTCCGGTTCTAAAGCATGTATCATAGGTGCACTGTGAAAGTCAAAATGAGGAGGAATGAAGTTTTAACACTGTACTGTTGTTACAAATAAAGATTTCCAATATAAATTTTTAATCAACAGATACAAATAAATTCAAAACCCACTAAATTCATGTGCTTGGAAATACAAAATTAAAAAACAACTCAAAAGAGGAATTTCATTTACTCTTACAAATTATCCTTTCAAAAAATGGAACTGTGCTATATTGAAGATCATTTCAAATGTAAAATTAGGAGACCGATAATCCATTTTGACAGTACCCATTTTCCCTCAAATATATTTTGTTTTAAAAACATCAAGAATGCAATAACACTGTGCTATTGCCATAAGGAAATCCAGTCATCTATGTAGACTTTAGCTTTGAATTGGCATCCCATGACACCGATTCTCATGGTGAACTCAAATGAAACAAAGGCTGCAGTAGTATGAGTAAAGTCAGTTGGCTATTATGAATATATGGGGGCCGGGGGGGGGGAAACTTGTCTTTCTCCCCCTGATTTCTGACCACAATTTCAGCTTATAACTCCTTCCTTGGGGCTAGTAACAGGAAGCCTAACTTGAAGCGGTTCCACTGTAATAGATGAACAAACACCTATTTCAGAATGGAGTCTGTCCCTGACAGCCCCTCATGATTCCCTTCCACTCTGTTAGCATCAAGCCCATAACATTGTATAAAAACTCCAAGCAGGGGCAGCCAGAAACTCCTGGACAGTTTACTCTGCATGGGCTCACACAAAGAGGAACTCACCCACACTCTGTAAGGCAGTACACCCAAACTGCACAGGGGGAAAGTGCCTGTGCTTGGGCCCTTTCCCTACTTCTACCTGCCTGTACATTTGAATCTGTTTAAATATCCCTTGTGATAATCATCGAATACAATCATAGTGTTCCCTGAGATCTGTGGGCCACATGAGCAGATTAAATGCATCTGAAGAGGAGCTGAAGGAATCTCAGCTTGTGAAAGCCCAGCTTGTGACTCTGAATGAGGATGGGGCAGTCTTAGGGACCGGACTGTTAGCCTGTGGATTCTGACACTGCCCCTAGTAGTGTTAGCCCTTAATTTAATTAGAGGACACCAGGTGGTGTCCACCATAGAATTACTTGCTTACTTCCTGCTGGGGGAGGGGGAAAAACCCCACACCTTTTGAGGTCACAAGTATTCCTGATGATTACAGAGTGAGAGTAGAAAACAAGACGTTCTGTTCTTCCTAACATAGATATGTTCTACAAGATATATTCCTCTCCAACTTGAGCCAACAGTCAACCATAAGAGCTGCTAATGCTGAGACAGCTACTGACAATATTTGTAAAATATCCTATAAGGTGAAGTATTTCACCGTAGACTTCTAAACTTTTCAGAAGTATTTATCCTTCAGAATCTTTAGTAGGGATAAAACAAGATGAGAATTTTCCCATTTGATATTTTCTGGGCACGTTATATATAGGCATGCGTATGTAACAACGATTAAAGAAAAAGAGGACATGGGGTATGTGAGTGTATATTTAACATCAAATTTGTAATGGGAGATTCAGCTGGAGTTGTGGGGATTGGAAAGAATTAGAAAACAATAGCTCTTACTAAGCAACTAAAATAAGTAGCATCTTGACAGGCTATTTATTATGCAACTTAGGCCGAAAAAAGTTTAAACTCCTTCCACCAAATTTCTCCAAAATTAATTATATTCATGCTGTTTCATCCTGTCTACTTTGCACATAGCATCTATTTTTAGGCTTGAAGTCAGATTCCAATTCAGTTCCTTATTAATTCACACAGGCAAGGACAATCTCTTACATTTCTGAGTACTTACTACTGGATCCACATATGTGATATGGAGAAATGTGTTCATTTATAGGCCCCTTTCAGCGAAGATTTCCTTTGGCAAAAGCAGAATTCTTTCCAATTTACCTATTATTATTATTATTTATAATTTTAGATAAATTCAAATACTTGTCAACTAAATTAAACCGATTCTATAAAAGGCATCTAGGATTTATTTCACTACTCAAGTTTGGGGCTCTACACAGCCTGGCACAAAGGGTAGCCTGATAATTTTTTTCCTTAAGAGTGGAGGAAAAGGCTAACTTGACCAGATAAAACCATTTTCAATATTTGTTTGTGAAGGGCTAAGACCTGGTCGTGTAATTTGTACAGGCGCGCACAATGTCCATTTTTTAAAAACATCCTAAATACCTCCGCCATTTTTTAACAGGGGACCAGAAGCCCCTCTCACAGAACACACTCTAAGCAAAGTTTCTCATTTGGAATTCAATCATAAAAGCCCTGAAATGCTGTAATCTTGGGCATCATTACTCTTACCCAACCTCGTGGAACTAGCAATGCAAAGTGCCACTATACTTGCTTCACGTTCCCTAGAAACAGACACAAGAAACGCCTCAGCTTATTGGCTGATTAGCAGCGCACGTCTGTCTCCCTTCTTCCGTGACCCCCCTCAAACCACTCCAAAGCCTGAATTACAGAAGAGTGCTCACACGGAGCTGGCTGTGCCAGGACTGAGTGCCTCCGGCTTGGGGAGCCTAAGAAATACTCGTTCAGGTCCCAAACCATTCAGGCCTCTGCCCACAGGCACGCCAAACGCTGCGTCCGCCCGAAGTATGACCGCCAGGCCCGTCGGGTCCCCGGACCCAGCCACCCGACCCGAGGGAAGGCCGACCTGCTCCAAGCAGAACTCGCGGTCCACACGGCCTCGACTCAGCGCGCTCCGCCCGGAGCGCTTTCCGTGGGACACCAGTGGGCGGGGCCTGGCGGTTGCCAGGGCCACGGTGACGCTGGGCGCGGCGCATGCTCGGAGGGAGAGTCCCGTGGGCGAGCCGGAGAAGCTCTTTTGGAAGTCCCGCCTTCGCATCCTCTGTGAATTGGCCCCCTTAGTAACCGTCGGCTTCCGGCTGTGCTGGCTCCTGGGTCCGAGCCGCGACGCTGGGAAATGAATTCCGGAACGTTTTGAGAGTAGTTACCGTGAGTTAGTGAGGAAATAGTAACTCCTCAGAGCACTCCGCGTTACCTCCCCAAATACATTTAAGAGAACTCAGAGTTGGAGCTTTATGTGGCCGTATAAGTCCATGTTTGGTGGAATTCTTGGGAAAACCACTTATTGCCTTGCGTAAAACACGCAGAGAGTTGGCATCAGGAGTACTTTTTCGTCTTTGAAGTTGAATACATGTGGATAAACGATTAAGTTATTTTTCCGTGCCCCACCTCGAAGAAACCTAAACAGTACTGTTAAATTATCCTATATCAAACAGTTTATTTAGTGAGTAGTAAATTTTGAAATTAGCCAGGGGAGAAAAAAAAAAAAGCCTTGTGTGGAATCACAAATGACAAAGCCAGGGCACCGATACGTACCAGACCAGATTTTATATAAAAGTTTTAATAGAACAGTCAACAGATGAATTCTCAGAATCGCACCCCTAAGTGGGAGTAGAGCCCTTTTCCAGCGGTTAAAATGAGTTGCTTTGCCATGAGTGCGAGCTTGTATTTAAACAGAGTTTAAAGAGGGCTGGATGGGAGCCTTGAAATACCACCTTTCCTTCTTTAGACTGCCCTTTCAGGTGCCAGTGACCATTAGAGTGAGCAGAAAAGGGACAGACATGCGCACACACAGCTCCTATCTCTTCACCCTCAGAAGCCTGAAGAGTTCCCATGATGTTTGGAGACCTCAACTCGGGCCACACTGAGATTCTTGCTTTTCCTACAGAAAAGGAATCTCAGAACTAGCGAGTGAAGTAGAAATTGTATGATAAAGAGTCCAATCTAGACTTTAAGCAAAAAGGTTACAAGAAAGGGAAGTGTTCAGAAAGACAGACAAGCTAAGTGTCCGTAGGTCAGTCCACCCCATACTCTCACTTACCAAAACAGAAAGAAAAGTTGCCAGCCTTTTGAGATAAAACATGAGAGCCACCAAAATGGCATACATATGCAGTGAATGCTAAAACAGTTAAGATTCTACCTTGAGAGCCCACATTGACAAGTCTTCCTGCCTTAGGAGTTAAGCTTTAGTTATTTGCATACAGCATCACAAGTGAGTAAGCTAGGCTCCAAGCAGTGACAGGCCTGAGCATCAGAGACTGGGTTATTGTGATTACTGTTTGCCCTTCCAGTTTTTGGCTTTGTACTTGGTGTTTCCTTTATGCCTTGCCCTGGAAGAGCTTGCATGTTAAGCCTGGATAGTACAGAAAACATGATGACAAATGCTAGGAGCTTCAAAAGAGCCTGGAAGAGTCCATGAAGCCTTTATGACTGAGTCTTGGAAATGTCCTGGAGAGTGCTTATAGTATAGGAATATTTTCAAACGGAAAAGCTATTGTGTAAGATCTGTTGTTTGGCATCTTGACCTATTTTTAAACAACAACAACAAAACTTAGTCAAAACCATGTGTTAGAGGTAGCAGAGATGCCTCATGTCTGTAATTCCACTACTGGGGAGACAGGAGAGTCAAGAGATGGAAGCCATCCTGTCTTACCTAGTGAGTTTGCGGTCAGTCTGGGCTGTGGAAGACACTGTATAAAATGAACAAAACCCCATACTTTATAAATAATGAAATAATCCAGAGCAGAAATACAAGTACATAGTACAATACTATGAAATACAATGCTAAGTACAAGATAGTAAAGTGCTACCTAATAGAGTTTTCAGTTACATGTATGTGCATACATGAATGCATTTGATTGTGTTTGCAAAATATTTATTATGAGGTACTCTGAAAAGTTTGATAGCAGCTAATTTAAGGAGAAAAATAACTTTCTGGATGGAGAAAGCAATAGCAAAGTTTCTCAGCCAGGACTAAATTACTCACAGACATTTTCTTTTTAAATATAATGTAGCTTTGTCATAGCAGTTCAGTTGTGCAGATGAAAGGGCAAGCACTAGGTTGCTATGTCTGTAATAAATTACTCCAGAGTACAGTAGTTGGAAATAATCGTGTGGTCTAGTGCACAGTGGATTGGCTTTTCTCTTGTAAATCAACTGAAAAGACTGGACATACTGTCAGCATGCCTTTTGGTAAACTCACTATGTGTCCTGCACTTCCTCACAATGAGGCAGGAGAGCAGCAGAATTAGTAGCTTAGGCTAGGAGTCTGTCCTCCAGTTTCTGTGATTAAACCATGACCAAAATCAACCTGGGGAAGAAAGAGCTTATTTGGTTTATAATCCACGACATAGTCTGTTGAGGGAAGCCAAGGCAGGAACTCAAAGCAGGAACTAAGACAGAAGCCGTGAATGAGGACTGCTTCCTACCTAGCTTGCTCCACATGGCTTACTCAGCCTGCTTTCTTATACGCCCAGGATCTCCTGTCTAGGGGTGGCAATGCCACCTTGTGCACCCTTGTGGGCTGGGCCCGTACACATCAATATTAATCAAGAGAGTGCACTACAGACTTGCTTACGGGCTATCTGATGGAGGCATTTTCTGAGTTGAGGTTCCTCTTCCTGATAACTCTTGTTTGTGTTAAGCTGACAAAACAACAAGAAACAAAAAACCCCAAACCAAACACACACACACACACACACACACACACACACACACACACGAAACACCAACCAGGACAGACTCCAAGTGGAATGCTGCAAAGAAGGCTGAAATCGCATGTCTTTTTTTTACCTATACTCAAAAACTAGCAGTGTCCCCTCTATTCCTATTCTTTTGGTTGCAAGTGAGATATTAGGCCTGTCCAAATCATAGGAAAGGGGACATAGTTCCACTTCCCAAAGGGTTATCAAAGAATTTGTAGCCAATAAAATAAACTAACATAGTGAACTTACTGCTGTTGCAGGAAACCACAACATAGCATTGCTTAAAACAACAAACCTTTCTGACAAAAGGTCCGTGTAGCTTTCCCTAGTTAGAAAACAGAGTAGGGCCAAGGTCACAGGTTTCTATTTTCAGTCTTTTGGATGCCTCCCAGAAATTGAGGTCATAGCTTATCTGACAATATAGAAAGTACAGTGATTCACAAAATCATACTCCAGGACAGGCCTCACTCCTAAGAAGAGCTGTGAAACACAAATCTGACTGGATGAGTTGTTTGTTTGTTTGTTTTGAAGATGATGAAAACTCAAAGTGAGGCCTGTGGGAAGTTGAGGATGAAGAGGGGATATCTTGGAGGAATCGGGAGAGGAGGTGAATATGATGACAGTGCATCATGAAGTTCTCAAAAAAGTAATTAAAACACTATACTTTAAAATGAGCTATTAAGGTCTGAAAAGACTTCAACACTTATTATTAATGTTGAAAAGGCCAGTCTGAAAAGGCTGTGTACTCGTGATTCTGTGCTCTGTCACAGCAAAGCATTCCTTACATGTTCGTGGTGTAGACAGTATAAACCCGACCACACTGCCAGCCACACACAAGTGATGCTCAGCCAGTAAGGTGTGCTGAGCAGGTAGTGTGCTATCCGACTTAGCTGTGTGTAAGTACATGCTGCTGTTGTTGTGGCAAATCACTTACTAGTGTATTTTACACAATGCAGCCGAAAGACCTGAACAAGAATGTTGAGGTTGACATGAGGAGTAAAACGTGAGAAGGAAGTGTCTCAGGTTCCCTAAAAGTAGAACAAGCAAACAAACTTCGATTATATTATACACTACAGTATTATACAACGAGAACCACGGACTTCCATTAAGGAGAGCATGGATGGACCTTATAGCTATAATGTCAAGTCCAGAAGCCCGAGGCTGTTTATTTTGGTTACTCCAGTTACATAAAGTCTATGAGGAAAAGCTTATTCAGGATGATAGGAATTAGTGTGGCCATGGTGCGTAAAAGAAGAGAGACTAACTCAGAATCATTTACCCCAGAATAGGCCCGAATTCACAAGAGTTTTAATGTCTCTTGCTCTAATCCAAAAGAACCTAATCTTAGAAATAGAGGTTGAATCCACAACCCTGAGCAAAGGCTGCCCTCTCTGTGTTTTGAGACAGGGTCTTGTCAAGTTGTCTTGGAATCCTTATGCTTCAGCCTGCTGACTAGCTGGGATTAAAGTTCTGTGCCACCAGATCCATCACCAATTCTTTATTCAGTGTTACTAAACCTACATAATGCATCTTTAATATATTTACAGTATTTTTATTTCCTTGTCTGCTCATTACAATAAGTATTTTCTTAGATACCTGATTTATACTGACAACATTTTCTCTGGATTGTGGATCCTACTTTTCCTCCTTGGGGTTGTTCTGTAATCGCGTTACCATTATATAACAATCACTGTGGAACACTGAGATTTAATCATCTTTAGTTTTAATCAGGCTGGTGGCACATGCCTTTGAGCCCAGCATTCAGGAGGCAGAGGCCAGGGAACTGTTATGAGTCTGGGGCCAGCCTGATCTACAAAGCGAGTTCAGGACAACCAAGGCTACACAGAGAAACCCTATCTTGAAAAAATAAAAACAAACAATAAGAATCATCTTTAGTTTTGGAGAGTTCAGACCCCCGCCCCCTTGGGCTTTTAAAGTAAAAGGCTGATCCAAAACCCTCTTAGAGTGAAAGGCTGATCTAGATTCTTCTTTGAGTTGAGCTGAGCTTTAGGGGTAACTGCAACTTTAATTGGACTGAGTTCACTTGGAATTTATTCAACTTCCAACCTCTTCTAATTACTTCTAATATATATATATATATATATATTTTAATATTTGATCTAGGAGAAGTTTGAAGTGCAGGTTTTTGTTTTCAGTTCTGCTCAGGTTCCAAACTTCAGAACTGTGAGAACATAGCAGTCTGTCCAGTTTTGGTCTTTGTATGCCTTTCCTCCACTGTGGCTGTGCTGACGCAGTTCATAAGAGAGGCTTGAAGGTGACACATGAGTTGTTTAAGTCATCGGCTCTTGCATTTGGGTGTCTTTCCAGTTTGTTCCCTGAACTCATACTGACACCTAAGACCCAGCAGACCTCTCTTGATCTTCACGTTTATTCCACCATGGCAGGCCAATGGATACAGAAACCTGTGCTTAAGGTGAGGAAGCTGCTGTGGATCTGTGCTTATTTGCAGACTGTGTTTCTGTCTAGGTCTCAGGTCATTAGCAGGGCTGGCATCATAAGCTTGCCTTGCTGTTGAACCAAGCCTGATGCTGAGAAGCCCTGCAATAGCTTCGTGCTTTGATAAGTTTGGAATAAAGCATTATCACCTTGACCTGTCATGATTATCAGTGTCTGCTGACTTTTACTAACACGTAGAAAAAAATGCTTTTTATATGACTTGAGTTTTCCTTATTATTCCAATGGAGCAGCACTCTACTATGAAAACAGTTGTTCATTTACCGTCTCACTCCTTACCTCCTCTTCATTTTAGTTCTGACAATGAATTTCATGTTGAACTTTGTTGAAAGTTTCTTATGCATGTTTCACTCCTTCTATTAATTTTCTCTTTTCCTTCAAGTAAAATGTGATACTGTTTTCAGTTTATAATTGAAATAGTTTGGTAGCCATTAAAAGAAAATAAAACATTTATTTTATTTTTAAGCCTTTTGTATACACCATTCCTCTTATTTCTTTCTCAATCTGCATAGCCCCAGAGTTTCATGTTTTTCTTAATACTGACTTGACTTCATTTATTGTTGTTATTTTATGTAATTTTTGCCTACATTATTTATTTTACTATCATTTGCTAAATGCATGTTTAGTGATATTCATATATTTTAAATAGTGTTAAGAGAATGAAATAGTTCATTTAACTCCAAATGTGCAATTAGTTTTACAAAGTATAGCCCTGTGCTTTTGTAAACTGGACCATTTAATAGGTGAACGTGGAATAAGTGTTTTAGCAAACTAAAATGTGATTTTATTCTTTCCAGCCGTTATTATTTATTAAGGGATTAGACTTCTGCATTCTTTTGTCTCTTTCCCTTTGTATTTTCATTCTCTGCACATGTTATTATTTTTTTAAATACCTAGATACATCTCCCATTTATCGACTCACCTATTCCTCAAGTGATGTGTATAATAAGTACTTACACACTTGTTAGAGCCGCTGTGTATAATTTTGTTATTCAGCTCTGATGGACATAGTCTCTCTCTCTCTCCTTAAAGACACAAATATGCTCAACATTACCATGGGGAACGTTGCAAGGTTTGAAGGTTGAAGCCTTCTCAGAAAAAAAGTGACTTTCTGTTTATGTTTTTGTGGATGTTTTGTTTTAAAAACAGGTCTTTCTGGGTAGTATATTGGCCTTATTTTCAATCTTTTAATTAAAGGTGACTTTTAATTTGTTACTTTAATTGAGAGCTAAGTAGGCCAAGAAGGGCTTTAAAAGAGAGAACTTTTACACAGGGAAATATCCACGCAGAAGGAAGAATGTGTACAAAGTCTCTATTAGAATAACTCAAATTTTATTTTGATAAAATTAGTCTATTGTCAAGCATATTTTAAATGCACAGAGAAACTACTGCAAAATAAAAATGAGATTATGGATTTTTCGCCTGAAGCCTCCATAGTATACTCACAATTCCACTCCTGTGGTTTTCTTGTCAGCAAGAGGAATATTTATTGTATTTCTGGCTCTGAGTTTATTATGGATACAGTCTACAATAAGTCAGAATATCTTGGAACTCTTTTTGGAATTTGAAATGAGAGCATTCAGCAAGATTCATGTTGGATTTTTTTTTTGTAGAGTGTTAAAAACATTTAAACACTTATCTCTGTCTGTCTTCAAAGTAATTGGACTTTACAAAGTATACAAAGGAATGTTTTAGAATATCTTACAACACTAAAAATTCTCACTTAAGTACCATATCTTGCTTTAGTGGGTTATGTATGTTAAGTACAATCAGGATTAATGCCATTTACTGCTTTTGCTTCATTAGAAATGCAAAGAGCCTCCTCGGAGCTTTGAAGAATTCTTAAAGTGTCAAAACTGGGTGAGTAGAACTTCCTACCCTCATTTCTCTGCAACACAGCTTTTTAAAAACATCAGCTATGGAAAGAAGAATAGAAATTCAGGAAACTATGTTTCAATAAGGGAAATGTTTGCACATATTTATTTCCTTTCAGTGGACTCTAGTCATTTTAAGTTCCTCTTAACAATAATGTTTTCACAGTTAAAAACTATTAGCCGTATACATACAATTCTGTGTACGTCCCTAAGATTTTTGTCTTAAGTATTTATGCCTTCAAGATAATCTGACAACTACCTTTATTTAGCCACTCATCCCAATTAGTACTCACAGATAGTTTACAAAGAACTTAGATCAATATTCCTTCATTATTGAATCAAATTAAAATATTAAAGTGTGTTTTTTCATTTGAAAACTCTAGTTTCCATTGTTATGTGTAACAATGGTAAGACTCATAACAACTTTCTGGATTTACTGAGATTACTAAGGAGTTTCCCTGAGAATTTGGCAATTTCATTCATTTGCAAATGTGAATCTAATATTTGTTATACATTGGGATACGTCAGATAAAGGTTGGAACAAAGATGTCAATTTAAAAGATAGAAAAGACTGTAGTGCTTTTTAAAAACACTTTACTGTATTTGAGGTGTAGGCTTCAACCTCCCTACCGACCTGAGGGCCTCTACTTCTCCAGGCTGATTAGGGTCGATGGGTTCTTTTAGGGCTATATCAATCTCCATTATTAGCAAATGGAGCCTACAGCTCTGAGGATATAAATGAGAGCCCAGAAAGTATCACTTGGCATGCAGTGTTGGTGTGTGCTGTGTAGCAGTTTTGAGAGAACCAAAAGATGGATAGTGTTGCGCTTTGGAGCAGACAAATGGAGAGACACGTTCTGGGATGCAGCGGCTTTGGGGGACAGTGTTGACTCATTTGCTGTTGATGAAGACTGATATAGCCCTAAAAGAACCCCTCGACCCTAAACAGCTGGGAAAAGTAAAAGAACCCTCTCTCCCCACTAACTTCTTTCTTCTACCTAGGGTTGGAAGGTTGGGAAAGAGGTAGAGGAATAAATACCCCAAATAAAGTAGAGTGCTCAAAAAGTGACTTTTCAATGAGGTCTGTTGAAACTCAGTAAATTGAAGTATAAATAATTTATTTCCACATATGTGAAATATAAACAGAATTTGTTATGACTAAACTATTGGCAATGAAAATCATGTGTATGTTGTATGTTTATTTAAATGAGTACTTTTGTCCCAGTGTTTTGAGAATTTCATTCAAGAGCAAAATAAAATAAAATCAGTTTCTAAATGTTTCCTTTTTTGTTATTTATTGAAAACAATTTTTTTTCATACAAAGCATTTAGATCAAGGTTCCCACCGCCCCCAACTCCTCGCAGATCCTTCCCCCTACCCATATAACCAACTCCACACCCTTCCCTTCTCTTTATGTTTAGAAAGTGTACAAGCAAGAAACAAAACAACCAAAGCAGAATTTTAAAAAACACAAACAACACTCACACACTCATAATGAAAACAAAATCAGAAGCTATAATATTCAAGTAAAATATCAGTAAGACAGAAAAATGCCCAAACAAAGCAATTTGAATTTTAAAAAAGTCTACAAAAAATACGATTGAGTTCATTTTGTGTTGTTTATCTACTGCTAGGCGTGAGGCCTACCTTTAAGTGTGGTTAATATGCCCAATGAGTCTTCAGTGGAGAAAACTAATTTTTCTTTTACAAGTGGGTGTAAATTGCAGATAGCCCGTATCCATTACCCTTTCTCAGCACTGAGATCCAGTTCAGTGTGAACCTGAGCATGCCTTGTGCTTGCTGCCATGTCTTTGAGTTCATATGTGTATCCATCCTACTGTATCTGGAAGACACCATTTCTTTGGATTCATCCATTCCCTCTGGCTGGTATAATCATTCTTCCTCCTCTTTTGCATAGATTTCTGATCCTTGAAAGGAGGTGTTTAATGAAGGCATCCCATTTAGGACTTAGTGTTCCAAAATCTCTCTCTGCATATTGTTCATTTGTGAGTCTTTCTGTTAGTTTCTGTCTACTGCAGAATGAAGCTTCTCTGATGATGGCTGAGTGAGGCACTGGTCTATGGGCATAGCAAAATGTCTTTAGGAGTCATTTTATTCCTATGTTCCTGTAGCAGAACAGTAGTGTTTGTTTTTCCCTAGGTCCATGATTTACCCAGTCTGATGTTCATAACTACCCAAGGAACAATGTCAGGCATGGGTGGCTCGTGGAGTAGGTCGTAAATCCAAGCAGACAATGGTAGTCCACTCCCACAACATTTGTGATCTTATTGTACCAACATATCTTGTAGACAGGTCACTGTTGTAGATTGCAGGGTTTATAGCAGGGTTTATATCTTTCTCCTCTGGGTGAAGAATACCTTCCAGTAACATGAACACTAATCAGTAGGGGTAAAGGCTCTAGTCAGGCACTATCTCAACTTCTCCCTATTTGAGGAGATATGTAAGTGTTGTTTTCAGCAATGGGGCCTTGCTCTCATTTTTATGAAGAGTAACTGATAGCCATGGGTATAGCCTGAGATGTTTGGGGCTCCTTTGGCCAAAGATTCAAATAGATATATCCCATTCCTGGCAGTGGAGGTTTCTCACGGTGGCAAACAATGTCCAGTTGGGATATTGTCTTCTTTGTTATTTGGTGGCTCCATTTCTATTTCTTTCATACAAGTATATATTTTAGGAAGTTTCCATGGTAGTACGTTTCTATAAGATCCTCTCAAATGACCTTTAGTGTTAGTTGTCCCTCTATATTCTCTCTCCTAACCCTCTCATCCATTCCCCTCCCCTATTAATTTTCCCTCTAGTCTCCTACTTGTTTTTCCATTCTCCAGAACTCTATATTTTATAATATAAAATATAGGATCTTAGAACATCCTCTTCTTCCTGCTGGTCCCTCACTTGAAACCTAATCTCTGAGGTTATATGGATTGTAGCATGCCTATAGAAGGCTTAAATGCTGACATCCATATATAAGAGAAAAACATGCATTATTTGTCTTTTGGGGGTCTGGATTACCTCATCAAGATGAGTTTGTCTAGCTCCATCTATTTACCTACAAAATTTTATGTTATTGTTTAAAAGCTGAATAGTATTTCGTTGTGTATATGTACTACATTTTCATCATCTATTGTTGAAGGGCATTTAGGTTGTTTCCATGTCCTAGCTATTGTTAATAGAGTGGCAATGGACATGATTATCTGTGATGTATAATGTAACACCCTTTGGGCGTATGCAAAGGAGTGGTACAGCTAGATCACATGTTAGGCTTGCCATCAACTTTTTGAGAACTCTCTACACAGATTTCAAAAGTGGCTGCCCCAGTTTGCAGTCAGTTTTTTTCTATATCCTAGAAATTCTGACTGGGGTTTTAATTTGCATTTATCTAATTGCTAAGGGTGCTGAACACTTTCAAAGATATTTATTAGTACTTCTGCATCTTGAAAATTCTGTTTGGATCCACAACCTATTTTTAATTAGGTCATTTGTTTCCTTGTCTCTGTTTTTAGAGTTCTTTGTTCATTCTGGGTATTAATCCTCTATCAAATGCTTAGCTGGAAAAAAATCTCTTCCATTCTGTGTGCTTCCTTTTCACTCCATTCGCTTTTTACTCTGCAGTAAAGAAGCTTCTTATTTTACTGCTTCCTTTATTTAATTAAATTTTATTTTTTATATTAATTACAGTTTATTCACCTTGTGTCCCAGCTGTTTATTTTTTGAGGTTATGGTATATGTCATCATGTGTCCCTTCTCTTTTCTCCCTCCAAACCATCCCACATATCTCTCTTTGTTCCTTTTTAAACTCATGGACTTTTAAAACTTAAGTGTTGCTACATGTATGTACATGTATTTCTTCCTAAATATAACCCGCTCAGACTTGTATGTATGTCTGCAGGGATGACCATTTGGTGTTGGATAATCAATTGCTGTGCTTTTCCCTGGGGAAGACTATTCCACTCTAAGCATTCTTTAGATGCCTGGAGTTCTTTGTATAGGGTTGAGGAATCATGAGTTTATGCCCTGTCCACTTCAGCATGTTTATTGTTGTTGTCCTTGTTTGGCTCATTTTTAGTGTGACTATGGGTATAGCAAATTAAAATACATAATTGTGGAGACCATTTCCAATGAATACATCTCCAAAACACCTCCCTCATCTAAAGAAAATGAAGAAGGAATGCGAAGATTGTGAAGACACAATCCCACTGCAAACGTCATGATCTCTGGCTCTTAATAAAATCCTTGTATTCCTTCTTCTTCATTTTTGCCCAAGCCTTAGGTGAGGGAGCTGTTTTGGAGATGTATTCACTGGGAATGGTCTCCACAACTATGTATTTTGATTGGCTCTGGTTTTCTGTAATGTTCTCCATCTGTTGCAAAGAGAAGTTTCCTTGATGAGGCATGAGGACTATACTTATTTGTGGGTATAAGGAATAACATTACGAATGTAGTTAGAGATTATGCTGATTTAAAAAGTAGGATGGGGTAGGAAATTTCATCTGGGCCTCTGCCCTTTTAACTACATAAACATTTATCTGTATCTCTATGTCCTAGTCTACCAAAGACCAACAATCTTACTTTTTACCTTCCTACACTCCTAAGATGTGAAGAGTTTACTTGTATTGCAGTATCCCATTGGTTGTTCATATATTTAAATAAAATGGTCTACAAACTGTTTCAAGAAAAAAAAAAGTAGAAGGTGTAGGTTCTCCTCCAAGATTCATGACTTTACTAACCTGGGTAGATGGCTAGGTTTCAGTACCAGTCATGATTTCCCTCTTGCCAACCACGTCTCAAGTTTAATTAAAGAGCCGCTAAAGTATATGTGCCACTAATGAAAACTTAGGGTTATTTTGCCGCTCCGGTTGTTGTGGTTCATAGGCATCACAGTCGGGTAAGTCTCTTGGTTACCTCCTCCTTTTGG
Source organism: Pachyuromys duprasi (assembly GCA_028658305.1). NCBI lineage: Eukaryota > Metazoa > Chordata > Mammalia > Rodentia > Muridae > Pachyuromys > Pachyuromys duprasi. The sequence goes on from CM053748.1 coordinate 10,005,923, forward strand.
AAGCTTGGTACCTTCTGGAACCATGCAAACTACTCCTTAGAGAGAAGGCTTTGGGGGCAGTTATAGATCAGAGGCCTCTGGGTCATGCCTTTAAAATGTATACTGTTTTCAGTAATAGGGATTTATATTTTATAAATCCCTTTGCTTTTGGACAACCAAAGGCAACAGCAATAGATTGCATGTTTAGGGAGTTTCTTGGACAGCCATGAGCAATAATTCAAAGAGAGATTCTCATGTCTGATGTTGGGATTTTGGTAGATGGTCTTTGGCTCTTAAAGGAAGCATTAACCGTTCAAATGAGAAAATGTTATTTGAACTATACAAGAACATTTATACACAGATGTATGTGTATTGTAGGGTTTTTTTAAGTTAGGTAGTAGTATAATTCCTTATGGCTTTTTTAGACACCCCTGAACCATGCAAAAGATGTGCAGTCATGTGTATAAACCTAGGAAAATACTAAATAAAATAAATCAGACGCAGAAAGACTGTTGCTACATTTTCTCCTCACACAAGGAACCTAAAACAGTGGAACTCAGTAGTAGAACCTAATGTTTTCCAGAGGCTTGTGTAAAGAAGAGAATAAACGCATTAAAGGATACAAAGTTTCTGTTATATAATATGAATGTCATCTGGAGATTTAGTAGACAGCAGGATGACTCTAGTTAATATATATTTTAGAGTTTCCAAGACAGCAGTTGATATTAATTTTTTCACCATTAAAAAAAAACAGCAAAGCCTATGTGAAGCAATGAATATGCTCTTAACTCTATACTTGGCTGGTCATCTCACAACACATACAGATATTAGTACAACATGTTATTTATAATAACTATGTATAATTTCATGTATTATATGTCAGTAAGGCTGGGAAAATATACGTAAAAAACAACTCTGTGCCTCCTATTTCGCTTTCCTCCCAACCAAATACTTAGGAGTTGTTTTAAAAAGCAATGGACTCATACTAAAAGAATTGAATCCTGGCTAAAATGCTCAATCCCTATCCAGAAAGCCAAAGAGGATGGACATCAGAAGAAGGAGAAAACAGGGAACAAGTCAGGAGCCTGCCACAGAGGGCCTCTGAAAGGCTCTGCCCTGCAGACCATCAAAGCAGATGCTAAGACATATGGCCAACATTTTGGCAGAATGCAGGGAATCTTATAAAAGAAGTGGGAAATAGTAAGACCTGGAGAGGACAGAAGCTCCACAAGGAGAGCAACAGAACCAAAAAATCTGAGCACAGGGGTCTTCCCTGAGACTGATACTCCAACCAAGTAGCATGCATGGAGATAGTCTAGAACCCCTGCACAGATGTAGTCCATGGCAGTTCAGCCTCCAAGTGGGTTCCATAGTAATGGGAACATAGTAATGGGACTGTCTCTGACATGAACTGATTTGCCTGCTCTTTGATCACCTCCCCCTGAGGGGGAGCAGCCTCACCAGGCCACAGAGGAAGACAATACAGCCACTCCTGATGAGACCTAATAGACTAGGTTCAGAAGGAAGGAAAAGAAGACCTCCCCTATCAGTGGACTTGGGGAGGGGCATGTGTGGAGAAGGGGAAGGAAGGGAAGGATTGGGAGGGGAGGAGGTAGAGAGCTACAGGGGGGATATAAAGTGTAATTAATAAAATTCTATTATTTTTTCTATTTATGATTCTAAATTCTATTATTTTTTCTATAAAAATATTGCTTGATCAACTGATGAAATTTCAATAGGTTTTTTAATTTAGGTGGGAAAATGCGTTAAAACTAATTTTCTGATTTTTATAATGCTGTTTTATGTGAGAATGCTTTCACTTTTTTTCAAAGATAATGGGCCATCAGAGCAGCAACTTATACTCAAATGATTCCCCAAATCATGTTTTTAGAAAGTCCTTGTGACTTGTGTGAGATTTTTAAAACATTTAATAAAAATAATGCTGTAAGATAAAATTTTAATTTTAAGTAATTAAACTGTGATTTACATTTATTTGGGATGATGTGAAATGTGTATTTCTGCAGGATTATTGGCCCAGGAATGTTTTTTTAAAAAATATTAATACATGGGAAGACGCTATGAAAAAACTAGAAGAGGAAAGTTCATTTACTTCTATTTATACTCATCTATTCACCAATGTTCCTCAAGTATTTGAAACTCTCGGCACCATGGAGTCAAGATTAACGGAATGTGCACATCTTTTGCAACACCATTCCTCCAAGTTATTTGACTGTGAAAAAACGATTTCCAAGAAAAGTAAGATCTATTTTTATGTGAAAAAAAGTAAGGGTCAGTGGTGTGTGTGCATGTTTGTGTGTGTGCGTCTGTCTGTGTATGCTTCTTCTGTGTGTGTTCTCATGAAGAATGAAATTCCAGAGTTTAAATATCTTAAAACTAAATGTTTAAAAATCTTACCATCCAACAGGACCTAATAAATTTTTAAGATAGACCTGAGTATGTAGTTTGAAAGAAAGCCTTACTGTAACAAACCTAAGACAGTTATGAACTTTGTTAAACTGGAACAGAGGTAGCAAAACATCAGAGATTTAGAGAAACAAAATGCACCAACTCATGCTGTAAGAAACAAACTTTGATCAATAGTGAATGTAGAAACCAAAGTAAGGGAGTATTGAGATTAGCCTGTAGGTACATGTGGTATTCAGTGTAGAAGAAATGAATTGTTGAGCTGCATATCCTCAAGCAATGATGTCTTCTTCCTTAGTATTTATATAACGTTCGTCCTGATTGTATTGATTAGTACTTCCAGAATAATTTTTAAATAATAGCAGCTGTTTCTTATCCTTCGAATTTTTAAAATCAGCATACAAAATATTCAATATCACTATGGTGTTTCAAGCAAAGTGCATTTTAGTAGATTCACCTCCCCTTTTGTCTTCTTAACCCTCCTCATCCCTAGTGCCTCTGTGGCCCCCATCCAAGTCCCCTTTCTACTTTCACATGGCCTGTACCTCCTTGCTTCTCAGCCCTACCAGCAGCACTTGTTTTTACCCTCTGGTTTCCTCTCCAGTGTTTTGAGTTGGCCACACCTGTTTGTCCAAATACATGAATGTTACAGGCTATGTTTATACTTCATGAGTGTAAACTGCTTTCTCTTTCTCATTTGGGTCACTTCACTTAATATACTTCCCAATTCCATCCATGTTCTGAAATTTTAATAATTTTATTTCTCTTTACTGATGAATAAAATCGTATTGTGTAGATATGAAAATTTTCATTATCTGATGGGTATCTAGGCTGGGTCCATTCATCCAATAGGCATCTAGACTGATTCCATCTCTCTGTTGTTATGAAAGAGCAGCAATAAACATGGTTTATTGATGGTTGGTGCATCGGTCTCTGCAGGATCCCCCGGGGCCCAGATATGTTGGCTCTGTTGGTCTTCTTGTAGAGCTCCTGCCTCCTCTGGGTCCTTCCATCCCTCCCCCTCCACATTCATTCAAAATAGTCCTAGCACTCTGCCCAAAGTTTGGCTGTGAGTCTTAACATCTGCTTTGATCCCCTGCTGGGTGGCGTCTTTGAGAAGACATCTGTGTAAGCTCCTGTCCTGTCCCTCTCTTCAACCATTCCCAGTGTCTGTTCTATTTGCCCTTCTGAATGAGAATTAAGCCTCCTCCCTAGGGTCCTGCTTGTTATTTAGCATTTTTAGGTCTGTGGATTGTAATATGGTTTCCTGTGTTATATGGCTAATATCCACTTGTATATATGGTATATGAGTATATGTAATGCATGTATTTCTGGTTCTGGGTTACATCACTCAGGATAATCTTGTTTACTTTCATCCATTTGCCTGCAAATTTCATGATTTCGTTGTTTTTAATAGCTGAGTAGTACTCCATTGTTTAAATGTACCACACTTTTCGTATCCATTCTTCCAATGAGGGACATCTGGGTTGTTTCCGGATTCTGGCTATTATGAATAAAGCTGTTATGAGCATAGTTGAGCAAATGTCTTTATATGGTGGAACACTGTTTGGGTATATGTCCACGAGTGGTATAGCTGGTTTTGAGGAAGAGCAAGTCCTAATTTTCTGAGAAAGTGCCAGATTGATTTCCAAAGTGGTTGTACGAGTTTACATTCTCACCAGCAATGGAGGAGGGTTCCCCTTTCTCCACATCCTCGCTAGCATGTGATGTCACTTGAGTTTTTTATCTTAGCCATTCTGTTGGGTATAAAATGGAATCTCAGAGTCATTTTGATTTGCATTTCCCTGATGACTAAGGATGTTGAACATTTCTTTAAGGGTTTTTCATATTCCTCTGTTGACAATTCTTAGTTTAGCTTTGCATGCCATTTTTAATTGGATTATTTGGTTTGTTGGTGTTTAGATTCTTTGGTTCTTTATATATTTTGGATATTAGCCCTCTATCAGATGTAGGGTTGGTGAAGATTTTTTTTCCCAGTCTGTAAGTTCTCATTTTGTTCTGTTGACAATATCCTTTGCTTTACAGAAGATTTTTAGTTTCACGAGGTCCCATTTATTAATTGTTGATCTTAGAGCCTGTGCTGTTGGTGTTCTGTTCAGGAAGTTGTCTCCTGTGCCAATGAGTTCAAAGCTCTTCCCTGCTTTTCTTCTGAAAGATTTAGTGTGTCTGGTTTTATGTTGAGGTCTTTGATCCACTTGGACTTTAGTTTTGTACAGGGTGATAGATACGGATATTTTTGCATTTTTCAACATGTAGATATCCAGTTAGACCAGCACCATTTGTTGAAAATGCTTTCTTCCATTGTATGATTTTGGCTACTTTGTCAAAAATCAGGTGTCCGTAAGTGTGTCGGCTTACTTCTAGGTCCTTGATTCAGTTCCACTGATCCTCCAGCAGGTCTGTTTCCATACCAATACCATGCAGTTTTTATTACTGTTACTCTATATTATAGCTTTAAATAAAGGATGGGCAATACCTCCAGAAGATCTTTTATTAGATAGGATTGTTTTAGCTATCCTGAGTTATATATTTTTCCATATGAAGTTGGGAATTGTTCTTCCAAAACCTGTAAGAATTGTGTTGGTATTTTGATAGGGATTGCATTGGCTCTGTAGATTGTTTTTGGTAAGATGGCCATTTTTATTATGTTAACCCTACCAATCTATGAGCATGGGAGGTCTTTCCATCTTCTGATATCTTCTTCAATTTCTTTCTTCAGAGATTTGAAGTTCCTGTCATACAGTGCTCTCAGTTGCTTGGTTAGAGTTAAACCAAGATATTTTATGTCTTTTGTGCTATTGTGAAGGGTATGGCTTCCCTAATTTCTTTCCTAGCCCATTTGTCTTTTGTATACAGAAGAACTACTGATTTTTTAAAGTTCATTTTGTATCTAGCCACTTTGCTGAAGGTGTTTATCAGCTGTAGGAAGTTCCCTGGTAGAATTTTTGCTGTCATTTATGTATACCACCATATCATCTGTGAATAGTGATACTGTGATTTCTTCCTTTTCAGTTTGTATCCCCTTGATCTCCTTTTCATGTCTTATTACTCTGGGTGGGACTTCCAGTACTATGCTGAAGAGATACAGAGAGAGTGGGCAGCCTAGTCTTGTCCCTGGTTTCAGTGGAATTGATTTAAGTTTCTCTTGTTTAGTTTGATGTTAGCTATAGGCTTGCTGTAAATTGCCTTTACTATATTTAGGTGTGTGCCTTGTATCCCTTATATCTCCAAGACTTTAAACATGAACTGTTGTTAGATTTTTCTCTAATGCTTTTTTTGTCACCTAAGGGGATGATCATATGGTTTTGGTTCTTTCAGTTTGTTTATATATCAGTGGATTACACTGGTGGATTTCTGTACATTGAACCATCCCTGCATCCCTGGGAGGAAGCCTACTTGATCATGGTGAATGATATCTTTGATGTATTCTTGGATTCAGTTTGTGAGTATTTTATTGAGTATTTTTGCATCAATGTTCATAAGATAAATTGGTCTGAAATTCTCTTTCTTTTTTGGGTCTTTATGTGGTTTAGGTACCAAGGTGACTGTGGCCTCATAGAATGAATTTGGTAATGTTTTTTCTCTTTCTAGTTTGTGGAATAGTTTGAAGAGTATTGGTGTTAGCTCTTCTTTGAAGGTCTGGTAGAATTCTGCACTGAAACCATCTGGCCCTAGGTTTTTTTGGTTGTGAGACTTTTGATGACTTCTTCTATTTCCTTAGGGGATATAGGACTATTTAATTTATTTACCTGATCTTGATTTAACTTTGGTAAGTGGAATCGATCAAGAAAATTGTCCGTTTCATTTAGATTTCCAAATTTTTTGCTATATAGGCTTTTGAGGTAAGACTTTATTGTTCATTGGATTTCTCAGTGTCTATTGTTAAGTCTCCATTTCTGATTTTGTTGATTTGGATAGTGTCTCTCCGTCTTTTAGTTAGTTTGGCTAAGGGTTTGTCTATTTTGTTGATTTTTTCAAAGAACCAGCTCTTGGTTTTGTTGATTCTTTGAATTGTTCTCTTTGTTTCTAATTTATTGATTTCAGCCCTGAGCTTCATTATTTCCAGCTGTCTACTCCTCTTTGGTGTGTCTACTTCTTTTTATTTTTCCTAGGGCTTTTAAGTGAGCCATTAAGTTGCTTGAATGAGATGTTTTGCATTTCTTCTTGAAGGCACTTAGTGCTGTGAACTTTCCTCTTAGCACTGCTTTCATTGTGTCTCATAAGTCTAGGTATGTTGGGTCTTCATTTTCATTGACTTTTAGGAAGTCCTGAATTTCTTTCTTTATTTCTTCACTGACTCAGCTGTTTCTGAGTAGAGAGTTGTTCGGTTTCCATGTTTTGTAGGATTTTTGTTATTTTTGTCATTGTTGAGGTTCAACTTTACTCCATGGTGGTCAGATGGGATACAAAGGATGATTTCAATCTTCTTGTATCTGTTGAGGCTTGCTTTGTGACTATCTGGTATGTTTTGGAGAAGGTTCCATGAGGTGCTGAGAAGGTAGATTCTTATGTATTTGGGTGAAATGTTCTGTAGCTGTGTTAGGTCCATTTGATATATAGTATTATTTTTTTTTCTCTGTTTAGTTTCTGTTTCATTGTCTTGTCCTTTGTTGAGAACGGGGTGTTGAAGTCTCCTGCTATTAATGTGTGGGGAGTGATGTGTGGTTTAAGCTTTATTAATGCTTATTTTACGAATGTGGGTGTCCTTGAATTTGGGGCATGTATGTTTAGAATTGAGCTGTCTTCTTGGTGGAATTTTCCTTTGATGAGTATGAAGTGATATACCCTATCTCTTTTGATTAATATTAGAATGGCTACTCCAGCTTGCTTCTTGGGTCCGTTTACTTAGAAAACCTTCTTCCAGCCCTTTACTCTCAGATATTGTCTATCTTTATGGATGAGGTGTGTTTCTAGTATGCAGCAGAATGTTGGAGCCTGCTTACACATTCATTCTGTTAGCCTGTGCCTTTTAATTGGAGAGTTGAGTCCATTGATGTTGAGAGAAATTAATGACCAGTGACTGTTCCCTTTATTTTGATGTTGGTTGTGGTAGTATGTTTGTGGGCTTGTCTACTTTTAGTTTTGCTGTAGTGAAGTTATTTATTTCCTGTGCTTTCCTGGCAAGAGTTTGCCTCCGTAGGTTGCAGTTTTCCTTCTAGTATCTTTTATAGGGCTGTATTTGTGGATAGGTACTGTTTAAATTTGTTTTTGTCGTGGGATATCTTGTTTTCTTCATCTATGGTGACTGAAAATTTTGCTGGGTATAGTAGTCTGGAGTGGCATCTGTGGTCTCTTTGAGTCTGCAAGACATCTGCACAGGCCCTTCTGACTTTTATGTTCTCTGCTGAAAAGTCAGGTATGATTCTGGTAAGTTTACTGTTATACATTACTTGGCCTTTTTCCCTTGACGCTTTTGTATTTTTCTTTGTTCTATACATTCAGTGTTTTGATTATTATGTATCAGGAGGATTTTCTTTTCTGGTCTAGTCTATTAGGTGTTCTGTAGGCCTCTTGTATGCTTATAAGCATCTCTTTCTTTAAATTGGGGAACTTTTCTTCTATGATTTTGTTGAAAATATTTTCTGGGCCTTGGAGATGGGAATCTTTTCTTTATTCCTATTATTCTTAGGTTCTTAGAAAGTTTTCAGACTTAACTTTTTCTTTGATAGATGCACCAGTTTCTTCCATTGTGTCTTCTGAGATTCTTTCCTCCATCTCTTTTTTCTGTTGTCGATGCTTACCATTTTAGCTCCTGCTTTCTTCTCTTAAATTCTCTCATTCAAGGATTGCCCCAGTTTGTGCTTTCTTTATTGTTTCCATTGCAATCTTCAGAGCTATTGATTTCCTGCACCTGATTGTTTGCATTTTCCTGTATTTTATTGAGTGATTTGTTCATTCCCTCTCAACAGGCCTCTCTAAAGGCCTCAATATGTTTGACTCTATCTTCCTGTATTTCTTTAAGGATTTCATTCATTTCATTCATCATCTTCATAAGATAGATTTAAGGTCATTTTCCTGTGTTTTAGTGTGTCCAGGGCTGACTGCGTTGGGATAACTGGGTTCTGGAGAGTCCATATCACTTTGGCTTTTGTTGGTTGTGTTTTTACACTTGCCTTTAGCCATCCTGGCTGTTTTTGATGATAGTGGTAGTTTCTGGTGCCCACTGGAGTTCTGGGGTGGGGGAGGGGAGGAGTGCAGGAAGAGCCCTGGACAAGAATCTGGATGTTCCCACAGGAGCCCTCTTCAGATTGGTGGGTATGGTCACTGACTGGTGGGTGTTTCTCAAGGTATTGCCTGAGGCCTTCCTCAAATGTATGATCCTGTGCAGTAATTGGACATTTTAGGAGCTCAGGAGCTCACCTCTCACTAGGGGAAGTCCCAGGGACAGCTGCCCTGCCACTGGCTTTCTTGCTCTGAGGTTCATGGGCTGTGAGCCCTGACATTGTCCTCAGTCACTGTGCTTTCTGGGTGCAGCCCACTTGGAGAACCAGAGAGCCCTGAGGTTTGATTGGTCTACCTATTTAGAAAGGTTGAGCTTTGAAGAAGTGTCTGAGGCTATACCTATGGCTCCCAGGCTTCAGGAGGCCCTGAGGTTAGAGCTGCGTGCCTGGTACTCAGAAGGTATTCACTGGTTGATGTGAGGAGAGTGCAGGAATGTATCTATATGCTGAGTCCTGTGCTGGTAAGAACCCAGGAACATTACCAGGGATTAGCCAGGTGATCTGAGGTTGAAAAAACTTGTTTCCCTCACTTTAGGGTCTTGTCTCAACTGAGAAACCCAGACACTGGTGTTTTGGGGCCCACAGTTCAGTCTGGAACAGTGAGCACAGCACACAGGCATGTGGCTAGATGATGGAGAGCACACTATGTCCAGATCCCGGGAACTTCTCAGGGGATTATCTGGATGACCTGAGGTCAGACCTGCCTGTTTCCCTCACTTCGGGGGGATCTTCTCTCACCTGATACAAATGCTGGTGTTTGGGGGCCCACAGTTCAGATTGTTGGTGGCTATGCAGTCTCTGCTGTACTGATCAGACACAGTGTGCAACTGGCACCAACATCTTGGAATATTCTTTGAAATCGACCATTTTCACAATATTGAATGTTCTGATCCATGAACATGAGAGGTCTTTTCATCTGCTGATATCCCCCTTAATTTCTTCAGTGTCATAAAAGTTTCATTGAGAGATCCTTTATTTCCTTGGTTAGATTTATTCCCACATGTTCTCTGTCTCTGCCTCTGTCTCTGTTTGTCTGTCTCTCTTTCTGTGTGTGTGTATGTGTGGTGAATGAGATTGTCTCCTTTATATCATTTTCAATATCCTTTCTTTTTTGTACCCTGCCACTTTGCTGAAAGTATTCTTCTGATCTACAGTGCTCATTTTGATGGAATCTCTTGTGTGTGTAATCATATAATCTGTAACTAAGAATTTTTAAGACCTTTAAAGAATCTCTTCTTTTTCTATTTCTATTCCTTTTATTGTCTCTGTCTGCTCTAAGTGACACTTAACGCATTATATTGAGGAGAGAGAGAGGAAACTCTTGTCTTGTTCCTGATTTTAATGAGACTGCTTTGAGTTTTTCTACATTTAGCATTAGTGTTATTTTAAACAAAATCTCAATCATTCAATATAACCAATAAAGACTCGGGAGCCAGATGCTGGGTTGAAAGCCTGCTAGCTCAGAGAGGCAGAGAAAGCACCAGCTGACCTTCCGCCTCAACTGAGGAACGTCCCTCTCCGATGATGTCTCAAAAAAAAAAAAAAACTTCCTTTAAACTCAGTGTTCCTCCTTTCTACTTTCTGTGCATCCCGCTATCCATCCTCCTGACTTCCTCCTCCTCTCTATGTTCTTCAGCAATTTCCTCTTTATTAAACTCCATATTCTGTCTTGGAATGACTTCTGCATTTCATTCATCTCTTTGTTTTGTTTTCTTTGAGTATATTCATATCCTTTATGAATTGTTTAAACATAATTAAATCATTCTTTTGAATTCTTTGTCCAAAAGATCTTCTAGATCATTCTCATTGCAGTTTGTTATTATGGAATCAGTAACTTCGAGGAGCATCAAATTATGGGGGGGGGTTTATGCCACTTTTATTATCTTTTGGTTCTTGTGCATCTGATTTAAGTTGCTGCTTGGGTTACTTGAGTGTTGGCCTGAGGAGAAGATTAAGAGGGATGCTGAAGTGACCAGGTCTTGGGCTGATGACAGTAGGAAGACAAGTAAGCTCAAAAGTCAGGTCATGCATGATGACCACCAAGCTTTCTAGATGGAAGAAAAGCTTTCATCCTATGCTGATTCTGGAGCCTGCTGAAACCAAACATTCAGTTCCATGCTAGCTTCTCTACTGTCTTATTCATGACTTCATGCATCAACTTGTTACACAGAACTCTTGAACATGATGATATTGGCTGTACTTATAAAGTCTGTACTGTTTACTATATTAATTTGATTAGTTATATCATTTGGATATGTACTATCCTTTTTGACTTTAGTTTTTCCAAGTCCAAAAATATGTTTAAGCTAGTAAAGTCATGATTTTAAATTTTCATTATACAAGGTGTATATATAGTATACATATATGAATATAGTTAATATATTTGTAACTATATATGGCTTGTATATGCACATACATAAGCTGTATATATTAGCTTGTATATATTATACATACATTATTTTCATAGAGCAAATACATATAAGCAGAAAAAAAAGAAAAATCTTCTCTTAACTGTCTTCCTTTAAAAATAGGTATTTATATACACACACACATATATATTCATTGTTTTCAATATGTGAATATCAGAGATAAATAACTCTTGAACCAAATAGCTTACTGTGCACATTTCGTTCACTGGGCCATGCACCATAGAAGTGCACTTTATTGAATTAAGGTAGTTTTGAAATTGCTAAATTTCAATAGCTGAACTATTTGAAAAATGTTTGTTAGATATTGGTTGAGGCAAAATATTAGTTACAGAAATACCACAGATATGTGAAGTGTGCTTGATAGTTTAGAAAAACAAAAGGAAACAAATGATAGATAATAGTTTCATTATTTACTAAAGATATGTGGCTTGTCAAAGTTGACAGTTGATTTCACTGAATAGTTTTATATATAATTTATTTAAATTACCTAGAATTTTTTGTTTTTTTGAATTTTTTCATTGTTGTCAATTCCTTTTACTTATAGGTTCATGTGCAAATCTAGAACAATACAAGGCATTTCTAAAGGAACACGATAAGCAGAAGAAGATAGTGGTAAGATTTTGCTATTTTTACCATCCCTCAAAAAGTATTATCTTAGAAAATGTAAATGCTAGTTTTCAGATAAGAACTGATAACACTTTTATAAATGTCCTTTTAATCTTTGTTGAGTAATATTTCTGTCTTGAAAAAAATCTAGAAATGTATTTTTGACACTCAATATTGGAGCCCTGACACCATCACATCACTATAAGGCATTTGAGATTAATTTTGATGTATTTATGTATGCTTTCCTTTGGTTATTTAATGAAGTGAATTGTGTGAACCAAAGCTCTATTAACGATTGTGAGATATAAATATTTTGTTTGGTTTATTTGGGGGACTTTAATGTAAAAATCCTTTAATTTATAACTTTATATACTTTGTTTTTCCAGCTTTCGGATGAAATGGAGACAGAAAAGAATATAGAGGTATTTCAATTTTCTATAATACCAATTATATACCAGGTATATTACATAGGGCCAAAAGAATGCTTATAATACTATAGATACTATAACTATAAATTTTCCTTTCCCAATAAAGAGAGTTGGGGACAGGCTTAGAATCATTTCCATTCTATCCTGTTCTTGTTTCCTTATGCATGGCCTATCTAAAATACTTGGTCTTTTGAGTATATGCCAAAATAGGATCAGAAATATGATTTTGTTTTGTTTTTAAAATTAGCTCACAGGTATGAAAAGGCTTTTAAATTCTTGAAACAACATATATGAAAATTTTTCTTAGGAGTAATACATAGTTTTTAATGTGGTAACATAAAATAGCACAACTATATTGGTTTAATGACAGTTAAATATTCATCTGTCTTCTAAAGTCATATAAAACCACTATACTAAAAAGAGAAATAATTTTTATTAAACATTTGCATTTTTTCTAGGGTTGCAACTTCTCAGGATTTAGACAAAATGAACTAACGCAATTACCCAGGCATTTGGATGCTAAACAGATTTATCTTTTTGTTTTAAGAACCCATAACCTTGAGGTATCTAAACATTAATTTATTTTTATCCTATAGTAAAATGTGATTTTATGAATCAGACCTGTATTTGAAACTATGAGAAGTTAGATGTTAAGCAAAACTTGATTGTTTGAACATTATATTTGTAAGGAAATATTAGTGATATCTAACCCTGTTTAGCAGAAGAAAATGGGTTGGTATATTAGTTACTTTGCTATTGCTTTGAGCAAACACCATAACCAAGTCAACTTATAAAAGAAATCATTTAATTGGGTTTATGGATTTGGATGACATGATGACAGAGCAAAGGCATAGCAGCAGGAAGAGCTGAGAATTCATATCTTGATTCCCAAATAGAAGGCAGAGAAGGCTCTCTGGGAATGGCACCAAACTTTTGAACCTCAAAACTCCCTCTTAATGACATACTCCTCCAATAAGGCCACACCTCTTACCTTCACAAACAGTTCACCAACTGGAAACCATGTTGCAAACACATGAGCCTATAGGGGTCATTGTGTTTAAACATATGGGCCTATGGGGTCATTGTGTTTAAACAGATGGGCCTATGGGGTCATTGTGTTTAAACAGATGGGCCTATGGGGTCATTGTGTTTAAACAGATGGGCCTATGGGGTCATTGTGTTTAAACAGATGGGCCTATGGGGTCATTGTGTTTAA
>CM053748.1:10019746-10037902 GCA_028658305.1 Pachyuromys duprasi
CCTTCATATGTTACTTGACCCTTTTCCCTTGCTGCCTTTAATATTTTTTCTTTGTTTTGTAGGTTTAGTGTTTTGACTATGATGTGACGAGAGGTATTTCTTTTCTGGTCTAGTCTATTTGGTGTTCTGTAGGCTTCTTGCATGTTGATGGACATTTCTTTCTTTAAGTTGGGAAAATTTTCTTCTATGATTTTCTTAAAAATATTTTCCGGTCCTTGGAGCCTGGAGTCTTCTTTTTCATCTATTCCAATTATTCTTAGGTTTCGTCTTTTAATGGCATCCTTAATTTCTTGGATGTTTTGTGCTTGGGATTTTTCCGATTTTTTATTTTCCTTGAGTGAGGAATCCATTTCAGCCGGCGGACTCACACACTGACTGAGTTTTTGCTGGCGGAAGTGTTCGGCTCGCACCCCCGCAGTGTGCGGACTGGTCAGAATGGTCCCCCAATCCACTCAGTCTGGGGTGGTTCAGGTGATCGGTCTGAGCCTGCAGCACACCCGCGGGTTGAAGCAGAACCCGGGTGCAGTGTGCGCTCGCAGGGCGCAGTTCAGTGAAAACGGTGCCCGGTTCCTCCTGAGACTGCCCGCAAGACTGTGCGATCCAGCCTATTATGGCGGGTGCGGGCACCCAGCGCAGCTGCTCGTCCAGATCAGAGCTGTGCACCGCTGGTCACCGGGAAATTTCTCCAGGTAATAACTGGGTGTCCCTAGGGTTTTCCCACTTGATTTTCTCACCGTAGGAGTTCCGCTCACCTGGCACTCACAATGCTGGCGTTTTAGGTCCCACAGTTCAGTCTCCTGGTCACTGCATTGTTTCTGCGCTCCTACTCCTCAGACACAGTGTTCTCTGTGGCAGCCATCTTCGCCTTTATCCAAGTTTTTAAAAACATTTTTATTTTATATTAATCACAGGTTATGTACTTTGTAGCCCAGCCATAGTCCCCTCCCTCATTCCCTCCATATCCCCCCCCCATCCCTCCCTCATCTCCTCCCTGCCCCTTTCCAAGTCCACTGATAGAGGAGGATCTCCTCCCCTTCCATCTAACTCTAGCTTATCAGGTCTCTTCAGAAATGGCTGCAATGTCCTCTTCTGTGGCCTAGCAAGGCTGCTCCTCCCTCGGGGGGGGGGGGAGAGAAGGGGATCGAAGCGCCAGCCATTGAGTTCATGTCAGAAATAGTCCCTGTTCCCCTTACTAGTGTACCCATTTGGATATTGTGCTACTATTTGCTACATTCAAGCAGGGATCCTATGTTATATCTATACATGGTCCTTGGTTGGAGAAACAGTCTCATAAAAGACCCGTGTGCCCTGATATATTTGGTCCTTTCATATGATTCCCTGAACTCTGCCAAAGGGTTGGTTATGTGCCTTAATATTTGCTTTGATACCCTGCTAGGTAGAGTCTTTCCGAGGCCTTCTGTGGTAGGCTCTTGTCCTGCTACTTCTTTTCTCCTACATCCACTGCCCATCTCATTTGACTTTCTAAGTGAGGATTAATCCTCTTACCCCAGGTCCTCTTTCTTGTTTATCTTCTTTAGGTGTATAGATTTCAGTATGTTTATCCTATCTTATAGGTCTATATAAGTGAGTATATACCATGTGTGTCTTTTTGCTTTTGGGATACCTCACTCAGGATGATCGTTTCCAGGTCCCACCATTTGCCTGCGAATTTCATGATTTCCTCATTTTTAATTGCTGTGTAGTATTCCATTGTGCAAAAGTACTGCAATATCTGTATCCATTCTTCAACTGAGGGACATCTGGGTTGTTTCCAGGTTCTGGCTATTACGAATAAAGCAGCTATGAACATGGTTGAGCAAATGTCCTTGTTGTGTACTTGAGCATATTTTGGATGTATGCCTAGGAGTGGTATAGCTGGATCTTGAGGAATCACTATTCCTAATTGTCTAAGAAAGTGCCAAATTGATTTCCAGAGTGGTTAATCAAGTTTTTTACAGCATACCGTCTGCAGAGGGAGCAGAAACATTTCTTTTCCCAGGGGCAGCTTGCCACATATGAAGCGATCTCCTAATAGAGATTCTTTGATGCTCATTATCTTTTTTTCAAGTCGAATGGGTGCTTTTTATCTATGTGCATTTACATAATGTATAATCATTATCTATGTATCTATCTATCTATCATAAATACGAATAGGCAAAGATTGCTTATTTCTAGCAATTTACTATCTGTTCAACCTAGGATGTATATTTCTGTAACAAACTGGATTAGTATCTGACATGATCATAAGTTTGATTAACTACTAACTTGCATTTTTTAACTATTCTAAACCATTTGCAATAGAAATTTATAAAAGGGCTGGAAGTAAACCTTGTATTTATAAATGTGTTGCAAAGGTCCAATACCTTACAAAAGAGTTGAAACATATATACACTATGTATATCAAGATACCTTTAAATTTGTATCAATATACAATAAAGCAATGCAAACCTTATATTTGTATCAATATACAAAAATCTATACTTATATAGGTGTCCATCACTCAATAAAATGGCCAAAACTTACTCACCCCACCTTAATGGAATGGAATGTCACTCTTTTAGAATTGCTTCCTGCTGATATGGGGCATACTATTCCTTTTGGGACCCCCAAAATAGGGAGAAAATGATTAAGAAAGCTAGCTGTGACATTTGTTGTCCAGTCTCTAAATACTTTGAAAATGCAGGCTTAAAATGAAGTCCTGTTTGGAATAGTCTGAAAGGCTAGAGCAATTGGAATCAGCAGCTTTCTTTGAAGCTGTCCTGGAAGCAAGCTTTGATGAAACAAAAGCTAAAGCAATCTGAGGCTGGATCAAGCTGGATGCTGAAATACATGTGTCAGCAACTCAGCATTCTTCAGGATAAATCTTGTCGGATCTACTCCAACTTGGAGTAGGTCATTGGTGTTTGGTTCTTTTGTTCTGTAAACAAATAAGCTCTCACAAGTAATATACACTTATGCAATTACATATGCATTGGATGTACACATATCAGTTAAAGATGACTCTGCTCTTTATTTGAGCAGGTAAAAGACATCTGTCTTTCTTTATAAGCTTGTTTAGACTGTATAACCAAACTGCAATATAAATCTCCGTTCATGCCATATAAAAGAATGACACGTAATAATGATTCTTGAGGACTCTGTAGCTAACAAGATTTATTGGCTATGCAAAGACATTTATGTCTAGACAGTCTTAAAACTATTCCCAAGTAGAGGTGACAGCCTATACATTACCTGTCTTGGTCTTTTTGATTTCCTTCTTTCTGTATGTACCAAGATCTTCAGAGAATCTCCCTCTGTCAAATATAATTTTCAGCACTTTGGATGGAATACATAGTTTTTTTTCTCCTGTGGAAAAAAATGCAAAATCTCCTCCACAACACAACATATTTTCCTTTTTCTATTCTGAGGTTATCACATACATATGTTGATCTAATTCATCAGTCCTTTTTAAATTCTAGTGCTTTTTAACAGCCATGTTACCTGTTTCATTAACTTTGAAAAAAATTAAAGTCAACAAAGCACCACTTAATTTATCCCTGGGATGTTCCTTATCCCATTCTGTTATATGAGCACCTCTTTTAAATTATTGTCAGATCTCTCCATAACTGCTTGACCTGTAGGATTGTAAGTTATATCTGTAACTTTTTATGCCACAATGTCCAAAAACACCTGTTGTCTTTTTTTTGAGTCGGAGATACTTTTATTCCCCCCAAATCCTCCACAAATAATGGTCACCCAAAAGTGAGCACCAAAGCTCTGTAGAGAGAAACACACCGCAGAGCTTGAGCCGGAAGTGCAACCTGTTGTATTTTAATGGCTACATATGCCAAAGCACCATCAGCCCCAATCTGCAAAGGCATTTTCAAGATAGTCACCATTTCTAACAAATGTGTAAGATCAGAGTTATCCTTTTCAGGATTTAAAGCAGAGGCCCATTGGAATTCTGAATATGCATCAATAGAATGATTCATTAACATGTGTACATATCTAAATTCTTCAAAGTCTATAAATGATAAATATAGTTTATTATATAATGTTGCTATAGGCTAGCATCAATAAGTATAATTTGGATTCTTAAGTCAATATTTCCGTCCCTATTGGCTGCCATTCTAATTCCTCAAGCCTTTGTGTGTTTTTTCTTATCTGGAACTACCTCTTTTGATGTTATTTTAGGTTCCAGATTGGATTTCTCTGAAGGTTCCCTATCTTGTTTCAAAGATTCTTCCAACATTATTTTTCTGTGGCCTCTAATCTAGCATCTAATTTTTCAATCTCCTCTTCTTCCAAGCCTGCCTTATTCTGATCACTCCTAAGGAGGATATTTAATCATCACTGGGAAACATGACCATTCTGGTTCTATCCTAGAATTCTTTCTTCCTGCAAGATGTTCCACATTCTATTCTATCTTTCCTATAGTCCATAGATTTTTTTTAATTGACACTAATGCTTCTATAGACACAGATTCCTTTTACAGGAAAATGTTTAGATAAATTCATGAATGTACTGAGTCAAAATTCTATGACTAAAGGGATACTTATCTTAAGATTGTTTTTTTTAAAAAAGTGAGAAATGCAGTCTGATTCCTACATTTGTGTGTGTGTGTGTGTGTGTAGTTGGTCTAGTTTACATAATCCTTGCATTAGGTAATATCCATGTGTATTTTTTAAGCAAATAAAATATGGCTGGTATGACTGATAACTTACATTTTTAAATCATTTACTTTTAATAGATTCATATACAAATATAAAAAGCAATATTCAAATACTAAAAATAGTTATATTTGAGATAAAATTACAAATATATGCTTTATGAATATATTTATATAAACATATATTTATGAATCTAAAATACTATTATAGTATTTCTGATGACAATTCAATGTTCAAATCAAGAGATAGCATAAGTACAAAATACATTCTATCATTTTCAAGTCTTTAGCACTAAAAATGCAAAATACTTAATACTTTATCAATTATGTGCTGATAGGACATTATTTTAAGAATGCTAACTTTATTCTTAGTTTTTAATGTATCTACTAGAACAGTTAATTTATTCATGTGTATTAGCTAAATATCTATCAGGTAGTTTGTTACAATTGATTATACTCTTTCTATGAAGCATAACTAGTCTAGTAAAATGTTTTAATTTGTTATCCATAGGAAAAGCTTTTTAAAATCTGGAGAAGCTATGTTCTCTCAGACTGCTCCATCGCTCTTTTGCATGACTCCTTTTGGTGGTGGTTTCTGCATAAATTCAAGGTAAATGACATTTAAAAAACTATGTAAACCATTGATTTGTAGCATAATTACTTTTTTCAGTAGAAGTAATGTTAATACCAAATTTTTGCAGAGATGAATGTTTGAGCATTCCACACAAACCAAAAATCCTAATTTAAACTTTCTTCTTTCAGAGGAGTTAAAATTACAATAAGGATTTCAAAGGACTCAATTCTTCATCAATTAGAAAAGATAAGGGAAATCCAATACTGTAGTGAATAATAAAGTTGTAGCTTTACATGGTATCATATGTTTGTAACCTGAACAGAAAGTCTATTACATTGAGGGTTTAGAAGAGAACCTGATGGTCAGATAGACAGAGACCCTTTACTTGAATCAGAAAGGTAAGGATGTGAATCCGGGGGTGGGGGTGGGGAATAAGAAAGTGAAATTGGTAGCACAGGAAGCACTGTTTGACTAGAAGAATTTTAGTAATAATAAGTACTCTAATGTAGCCTTAAAGCTTGCCTCCCCCAAATGAGGCCAAAAGCTAGAAGGTGGCCTACACTGTGACCCCCCAGCCTCTGCCATATGAGGACAGTGCATATGACAGTGCAGGCCCTTCACTGGTAGCACCACCCTACTTCCAGGATCACAGTTCACATCAAGGCACTGTGCACAGTCCCCTCCTCACCCTCCACAGGTTGCACTGACTATCCCCATCTAACCCTACCCTGTAACCCCAAGCCACAGCTATCTAAGTGTTCCACAATAAGAACTTCTTACCAAGCTGCAACTTTTTAAGGTTGAGTTTGGATAATTTCTGATACCCCAATTACATATCAACATTGTGTCCGCTAGGCTGAACGCCAAGCATCACTGAGCAATTCCAAATATCAGCCAAGTTAAGGTAACAACAAATATAAATCCAAATGCCCACTAAACAAAGGTGGGTCAGATATTAAAACCATACAGCCAATAACACTACTCCATATGCGCAGTACCAACACAAACAATATGAAAAACAAACACAATATGTCTCTTCAAAAAATTAGTGCCCACATAGTAATGTTCCCTAAGGAAAACAACTTAGATGACACATAAGGTAGTGAACTCAAATAGCACTTTTAGATATGTTCAAGGAAATCAAAGGGGATATGAATAAATGCCAAAATGATGCCGTAGAAAACACAAGCAAACAGTTGAATGAAATAATTAAAACAAATCAGGATATGAAAATAGAACACAATAAAGAGATAGAAATCTCAGAGGAAACCAAACCCAAAGTAAACTGGAAAATTTCATTAAGTCTAATAAGCTCAGAGGAACACTTCACCAAAACTATAAATTGAATGGAAGAGAGACTATCAGGGCTTGAAGACAGGGTAAAGGAATTAGATCATTCAACCAAAAGAAAATGATAAATCGTTCAAAGACCTCATGAATGGGCATTTAAGTAGCCTGAAACATAGAAGAACAAAGATTATGGACCATAGAAAACCATATAGAAGAAGGAAAAGAAATCCATGTCAAAGGTACAGCAAATATTTCCTAAAAAAATATCATAGAAGAAAATTGTCCCATCCCACAAGATGAAAATTATGCCTGGTATCATTAGGTAGGCCAAGTATCCATGCCTAGGCTTGTCATAGACCCTAGAAGAGAACCTAATACCATTACTCAGCTAAATAGACACAGTATTAAACTGTTTGACAGTATATATTTTTATATCCATAGATTAGTGAAGCTTTCAACTTTCATCAGCGAAGCTTCTTTTTACAGTAGGTGACTATGGTATTTTGAATGGAATGACCTCATGGCTCATATGCTTGATACTTGGTTGCCAATTGGTTGAACAGTTTGGGAAGGAGTAGGAGTTGTGACCACATTGCAGAAGCTGTGTCACCGGGGTTTTGTTTTGAGATTTCAAAAGACTGATTCCATTCCCAGTGTTTCTCTCTTCTTCATGGTTGTGTTTCAATATGTGAGCTCTTGACTACCTGCTGGCCATGCTCCCTACCATGAAGATCATGGACTCTAACACTCTAAAACTGTAATCACCAAATTAAAGTTTCTTTTATAAGCTGCCTTGGTCAAGGTGTCTTATCACAGTTAAGAGAAAGGTAACTAAGACAGCGGTGATCAATACAGACACTGATAGTTGGTCATGTGTAGAATAAACTACTCTGGAATGCTCAGCCCTAAAGGTGCCGTCTGACGTGTACACCACCCCTTCAAGGCTCAGTGATATCACAGAAGAGGTTGTAAAAACATTGCTAGGACCAAAGGTAGTCGATGACTGCCATGAAACGGTGTTTTCCAAAAATGCATTTTAAACTCATAGAGGAGTGATTGCATATGCCGAATTAAGCTGGGGAAATCCAGCATGGACTGGGCAAATGCTTACAAAGTCCCACCCGTGGCTAAAGAGCTACCGGCAATTGATCAATGGTGGAGGAGGAACAGTATGAGGTTTCTTTAAGGATGTGGACATTTGAGATGCCATGCCTAGGCCAGTGGATGGCCAAATGCACATCCTGGCAGCACTAACTGGACTCAGCAGGTTTACAAAAGAGTACATGAAGTTTGAGGGTAAAGTAGTGGTGTAGGCAGTGTGGAAGAATAAGAAGAATGGTTTGGGTCAAAACACATATGCATATAAGAAATCCTCAAACAGTAAGATTTTTAAAACATTTTGAAGCCGGAAAGTATATCATTCCTACTCAGCAATAACAAAAATGTATAACCTTTAAAGTGCTAGTATGTTTTAACAGATCTTAAAGTAGATTTTAAAGAAATTAATGTTACTAAGAACAAAGAATAGCAGTCTAATGTAAAATAAGAGTACTAAATTTTTATTCAATAATGAAATTCTTCAAAACACATTTAATAAAAACTCATTAACACTTCAAGAAGATATAATCATTTATATTGGTATGGTTCAAGATTTTAATGTCTCACTGCCAATAATTTATAGTGTACATGGAAAGTTGGAAATGATATAGATGACTTGAACAACACTGGCAAAAAAATTGATCTAGAATTTATGAAGTATATCTTCTGCCTTTATAAAGTTTGTATTACTGGACCTTAATGCCACAATTAGACAATTTATAATGAGCAGAAATTTATTAACTCAGTTAGGGAAGATGATAAATATAAGTCTAGGGTCCAGGGTGACTGCATGTACAAGACCCTCTCCAGGTGAGGGCTTACACCATCCCACCCATGACTGAAGAAGTATTAGCAATGGATGGGTAGTTGGGATGGGAAAGTATCAATCCTCATCAGGGATACAGGCCTTAAGGAGGCTCCCCATGGTCCAGGGGGCTTCTTCCTGGATCACCTGGAAGAAGGTGGAATGGCAAAAAAGAGACAGAAGAATGGAGAGAAGAACATACAAGAGAGGAGGTATACCTACTCTTATGGCAATAGTGTCTCGTTTATGAGGGTTGTGCTCTGATCCCAATGCCTCCCGTGGTTCTACCCCCATTGACAGCTAATTACTTTTTCTCAACAACACATTTACCAACATAAACTGTTCTGAACTAGGAGTACATCCTAATAAGTTATATAATTAAAGGGATGGAAAACATGTTTTCACATAAAATGATAAGATGTATGGAAAATATCCAAAATATCAGAAAGTAAATAATATACTTCTCAATAACTGCAGGTGAAACCAGAACTTAACAGAAAAATTGAAAACCATTTGAACCAAGTGAAAATGAAAATATGAATTAAAATTTGTGAGATGTAAACGAGGCAGTATTTAAAGAAGTCTTATAGCATCAAAAGGAAACAGTGATGATCAGCGTGAAAGCCAATAGATGTAAAAGAAAACAAAAAATAGAGAAAAATCAATGAAGCTAGGTATTTCCCTGAAAAAGTCTTCAAACATTTCAACACAAGGAATTAGATACCTGTGTCATTCTCAGAGTAAATAAGGCAGAGACAACACCTAAATGTGGTTCATCATTTTCATCTATCCATTCCCCCAGTGTCTAGCCTGGAGGCATGTCTTCTTCTGAGCACAGTTCTGCATGCTGCAGTTTCTGTTAGCCTGTCAAAGAGACTCAGCCCATGCTGAAATTATTTAAATACACATAATGGAACAAAAGCTGTTTTGCTGAGCAGAAAAAAATGACCTTAACAAAATAATGTTAAATTATTTTTCAAGTGGGTATATAATTTGTTATCCACATTGCTAATATGTGATTTTACATTATTCCTGAACTGCTACTAGTGAGTCAACAAAATAAAACAGAAATTAGAAAACGCCTTGAGAAAAAAATTAAGCAAAAATATATTGGAATTGATGTAAACCAGAAACAAAAGTAGGGGCGTTACCACCATTTTATACAGATATAAAGAGGTAATTGCATTATTAGTGTTTTATCATTGTAACCAAACTACCTGACATGTTTACCTTGAAACTCAGACTTTATTTTCTGATTGTTTCAGAAGACTGAGTCCTTATAGCGAGGAAGGCATGACAGATCAATTCTCATCCTGATGGAGAAACATTGAGAAGGCTACTGAGGTTTATTGGCTTTCTCCTTTATCCCCTTTGTTCCCTGGACCCCAGCCCATATGATGGTGCTTCCCATGTTTGAAATGGGCTTTTGTTCTCAGTTAATTTACTCAGACATAGTTAGAGATATGCCCAGCTAATCTTGCATGTGGTTCTGAATCATGTCAAGCTGACAATGAAGATTAACCACCATGGTGCTATAAAAATATTTTTTAACAGATTGGATGACCTGAACAGAACATTTAAAAAAAAATCCTAAAATCATGCAATCTCCAAGACTGTATCACAAAGAAACAGACAATTTCAATAAATTATACTTAGTAAGGAGGTTGAATCAGTAATTGAAACTTCCCAACCACAAAAGCCCTGACCCAGATAGCTTCACTGGTAATTTCCACAAAGTATTTTAAAAAGAGTGAGCATAAATATTACAGCTCTTTTAAAATATTATCATGACACCAAATCTAGCTTCAAAAACATTACAGAAACAAAACACTACAGATTAGTATCTCTTACAATAAATATGAGTACAAAAATCAACAAAATTTACTATCAAGTCAAAATCAGCAGCATGTTACAAGGATTATATACCGTGGCCCATAGGCTTTACCACTGGAAGGCAAAAATAATTTAGCATAAGCTGAATAGCTTGATTCAATGAATATAGTGATGACTTAAATACCTAACAGCAAGCTACATTTTCTTAACAAGCATGCATAAAACATACAAAAATGAAGCAACCATTTTGCTACATAATCATATGTGAAGATATTAGATTGAGCCATATTAATGAAAGACATAGCCTAGAGTATTACATCTTATGTAAATTTCTGTTCTTTTCTTCAAAGATGTTGAGTATAAGATTATATAGTTAAAACATGGCAACTTTCAGAATTATGTATATATTGTAATTTAATTCTTGAATAACTATATCTCAGAAACTGAGCCCATTTCATAAGTCATCAAGAAATACTGTCAGTACCCTGAATACCCTATTCCTGGCCCACAGCTTAGCCTCAATCCCCAGAGCCTATGACCACCCAGGACAGACATCTGCAGGTCATCCCTATGCCTGCTGAGTGCCCCAAGGCAAGCGTAGCAGTGGTGAGCTACATCTTACCTCCTGCCAACTCCATCTCCCTGACCACAGCCATGCCTACATTTCCAGAGGCCTGGGGCAATCAAGGACTACCAGGTAAGCCTCAACCCTGCCCCAACCCCTGCCAGCCAGTTCTCTCAGACACTTCCAACAGAGGTAAACAGCACCTTTTTCCTGATGATCCATGTTCTGGCCCACAATTTGGCCTCCATTACCTGAGACCTACCAATACCAGAGACAACCGGGTGACTAAAGGCCAACAGAAGAACACAAATAGCAAGAGCCAGGGCAATATGGCAACATCAGAAGCTGCCTATCATACCACAGCAGGTCCAGGATATTTTAACACAAAAACAAATGACTTTAACTTCAATCTCATGAAGATGATAGAGGCCTTTAAAGAAGAAAGGAATAAATCCCTTAAAGAAATACAGGAAAGTACATCAAACAGGTGAAGGAAATTAATATAACTGTCCAAGAACTGAAAATGGAAGCAATAAAGAAAACACAATCTGAGGGAATCCTGGAGATGGACAACCTAGGAAAAAGAACAGGATCATCAGACATAAGAGTGACCAATAGAATCCAAGAGAGGGGAAAGATAATCTCAGGTGTAGAAGGTACAATAAATAAAAGTGATACATCAGTCAAAGAAAATGTTTCAGCTAAAAAATTCCTGACACAAAACATCCAAGAAATCTGGTATACTTTGAAAGACCTAATTTGTGAATAACAGGTATAAAAGAAGGTAAAGAATCTCAGCTCCAAAGACCAGAAAATATTTTCAATAAAACCATATAAGAAACATTTTCAAACCTACACAGAGAGATTACTATAAAATATTCAAGAAACATACAGAACACCAATTAGATTGGAAGAGAAAAGAAAATCCTCCTACCACATAATAATCAAAAAATTAAATCTACAGAACAAAGAAAGAGTATTAAAAGCTTCAAGGGAAAAAGGTTAAGTAACTTACAATGGCAGATCTATCATAATTATTCCCGACTTTTCAACAGACACTTTAAAAGCTAAAAGATCCTGAACAGCCTCTTACAGCCTCTAAGAGGCCACAGATACCAACCTAGGTTATTATACCCAGCAAAAAATCTCGATCACCCATAAATGGAGAAAAGAAGATATTCCAAATTGAGAAAAACAAATTTAAACAGTGTCTATCCACAAATCCAGCCCTACAGAAAATACTAGAAGGAAAACTCCATCGCAAGGAAGATAACTATATCAAGAAAATACAGGAAATAAATAATTCTACACCAGCAAAAACAATAGAAGTAAATCACATACAAACATACACATACTAACACCACTGACATCAAAATAACAGGAATTAATAGTCATTGGTTGTCGATGATTTTTAATATTTAATATTGATCTGTCTTTTAGTTAAACAGCAGTTATTCCTAAACCAGCTGTATACCCAAATCACCACATAGAGACTAGGTTATTTAATTAACCTAGTGCACAATGCTGGGCAATAATTACTCCATCCTAAACCTCCAAGCCCACATAGATTCCTCCCATTCAGATTTCCCACATTATACTTGCTTTTTAGTCAATCTTAGGTCCAGTTCATTCCTCCTGATGTTTCCTGGTCCTTTCCTCTCTGATCTCTCCTCTTACTCCTTTCTCCTCCCCTCCAGACCAGGATGTCCCACCTTCTTCTCTGCATTGCTCAGCATTGGATGGTTGTTTTTATTGACAACACAGAGAACAAATGCTAAGCATGGTTTACACAAACTTGAGACAGGTGAGGCTTAGAATAAGCATCACATTGCAATGTCTGGATTGAAACCAGATAGTGGGGTAGAGAAATCAGCATCTGAATGAACAAGGGTGAACTGTACACATTCCACAAGAACATTATATCAACAACTGGTTGTTAATATCTTGTAACATCTGTGAACTCAATTCACCAATAAAAAGACACAGGCTAACAGAATGGTTGTGAAAATAAGATCCATCATTCTGTTGTATTTAAGAAATATACCTCAGCAATACAGATAGACATTACCAAAGATTAAAGGGCTGGAAAAAGATTTTCCAAGCAAATGGAACCAAGAAGCAAGCTGGAGTAGCCATTCTAATATATAATAAAATAAAATTTCAACTAAAATTAATTAAAAGAGAAAACTCCATACTCATCAAAGGAAAACTCCACCAAGCTGAATGACTTCTCAATTCTGAACATCCATGCTCCAAATGCAAGGGCACCCACATTCATAAAGTAAACATTACTAATGCTTAAATTACACTTTGAACATTAATAGTTGGAGACTTCAACACCCCTCTGTCATCAATGGACAGGTCACTGAGAAAGAAACTAAATAGAGAAATAATGAAGCTAATCAATGTTATGAATAATATAGACCTAACAAATATCAACAGAATATTCTATCCAAACACAAAAGAATATACCTTCTTCTCAGCACCTCACAGAACCTTCTCCAAAACTGACCACATACTCAGTCACAAAGCAAGCCTCAACAGATACAAGAAAACTGAAATAACACCTTGTATTATATCATACCACCATGGGTTAAAGCTGGAGTTGAACAACAACAGAATCAATAGAAAGCCTACAAACTCATGGAAACTAAACAATTCTACTCATTGACCTCTGAGTCAGAGAGGAAATAAAGAAATTAAAGACATTCTGGAATTCAATGAAAATGAAGGCACAGCATATCCAAACTTATGGGACACAATGAAAGCCATGCTAAAAGAGAAGTTCATAGCAATAAGTGCCTTCATAAAGAAATTGGAGAGATCTCATACTAGCAATTTAAGACCACATCTGAAAGCTCTAAAACAAAATAAGCAAAAACACCCAAGAGGAGTAGATGGCAGGAAATAATCAAACTCAGGGATGAAATCAATAAATTAGAAAAAGGTACAATACAAAAAATCAACAAAACCAAGAGCTGGTTCTTTGAGAAAATCAACAAGATAGAGAAATGCTTAGCTAAACTAACTAAAAGGAAGAGAGACAGTATCCAAATTAACAAGATTAGAAATGAAGAGGACAGAACAGACACTGAAGAAAACCAAAGAATCATTAGATTTTACTTCAAAAGCCCATATTCCACAAAATTGGAAAATATAAGTGAAATGGACAATTTTCTTGATAGATAACACTTATCAACATTAAATCAAGATAGGTAAAAAAAAAAAAAGTAAATAGATCTATAATCCATAAGGAAATAGAAGCAGTCATTGAAAGTCTCACAACCAAAAGAAAAGCCCAGGTCCAGATGGTTTCAGAGCAGAATTCTACCAGACTTTCAAGAATGCTAACACCAATAATTTTCAAACTGTCCCACAAAAAAGAAACAGAAGCAACATTGTCAAACTCATTCTATGAGACCACATTCACCCTGATACCTAAACCATACAAAGACTCAACAAATAAAGAGAATTTCAGGCCATTCTCCCTTACGAACGTTGATGCAAAAATATTCAGTAAAGTACTCCCAAACCAAATCCAAGAACATACCAAAAACATCTTCCACCATGATCAAGTAGACTTCATTCCAGGGATACAGAGATGGTTCAACAAACAAAAATCCAACAATGTAATTCACCATATAAACAAACTGAAAGAAAAAAAAACCCTATGATCATCTCAATAGATGCTGAAAAAGTTTTTTGAAAAAAATCCAACATCCCCTCATGTTCAAAGTCTTGGACAGATCAAGAATACAGGACACATATCTAAATATAATAAAGGCAATATACAGCAAGCCAATAGCCAACATCAAATTAAATGGAGAGAAACTTAAAGCAATTTCACTAAAATCAACAAAACAAGTCTGTCCATTCTCTCTGTATCTATTCAATATAATACTTTAAGTTTTAGCTAGAGCAATAAGACAACTAAAAGAGATCAAGAGGATACAAATTAGGAAGGAAGACAAAGTATTGCTATTCACAGATTATATACATAAGTGACTCCCAATATTCTACCTGAGAATTTCTACAGCTCATGAACAACTCCAGCAAAATGGCTGGATACAAAATAAACTCAAAGAAAATCAGTAGCCCTCCTGTATACAAAAGACAAATGGGCTGAGAGAGAAATTAGGGAAACAGCACCCTTCACAAGAGCCACAAAATCAATAACATATCTTGGGATAACTCTAACCAAGGAAGTGAAAGACCTGTATGACAAGAAATGGAAGAAGATATCAGAGGATGGAAATATCTCCCATGCTCATGGATTAGCAGGAATAACATATTAAAAACGTCCATTTTACCAAAAGCAATCTACAGATTAAATGCAATTCCCATCAAAATTCCAACACAATCCTTTATAGACCTTGAAATTGTAACATCAGCTCCATATAGAAAAAAGACCCAGGATAGCTAAAACAATTCTGTACAATAAAAGAACTTCTGAAGGTCTCAAAATCCCTGATTTCAGGCTGTACTACAGAGCAATAGTAATCAAAACCACAAGGTATGGCATTAACACAGGCAGATTGATCAATGGAAATAAATTGAAGACCCAGACATAAACCCACATACCTATGGATACCTGATTTTTTACAAAGAAGCCAAAACCAAAAAATGGAAAAAAAGAAAGCTTCTTCAACAAATGGTGCTGGTCTAACTGGTGTCTGCATGTAGAAAAATGCAAATGAATATATTTTATCACCTTGCAAAAAACTTAAGTCCAAGTGGATTAAAGACCTCAACATAAAACCTAAAAACACTAAATCTATTAGAAGAGAAAGTGGGGAAGAGCCTTGGATTCATTGGCACAGGGGACAACTTCCTGAACAGAACACCAACAGCTCAGGCACTAAGATCAAAAATTAATAAACGGGATCTTATGAAACTGAAAAGCTTCTATAAGGCAAAGGATAAAGTGGAAGTTTCTGGTTTCTTTGATGACTCAGTTGAGTCATGTGATGTTTTGCTAGAACCTGTCATGTGAGATGGAATCGCCTGGGCCATTTGCTCAGGTGATAACAGGTTTTTCCTGGTAAAATCTAATCTTTGTAAGTATTTTTGGTAACCATATTTTGTCATGCCCTGTAGATACATAAGCATAACCACATCCCTATCTCAAAATTAGTGCACGTTTCCATTCTAATATCAACACATCCTTGTAGTATATTGGTTGACCTAGTTTTCTGTTTTGTTTTGTGTTTTTATATCCCAGTGATCTGGAAATTCATTTTAGGATTAAAGTCCTATGTATCTATAAATCCCTGTTTGTTTGTTTCCCATTACCACTAAATTTGACAGTTTTGCTTTTTACACTTTACATTTGTGTTTTTACAGCTCATGTTGTGAGCTTGAACACTCTAACTTAACTTCCTTGTACAATGAATTTAGATTCTAATTATTTTACTCATTACTTAATAGAGCAAGAAGCTAGGCTGCTACATTGGTATTTTACTATGATGTTACTGTTATTAAATCACTTTAATTTTACTCTGGTTACTGATACTGAAAGAGTTTACACTGTAATGCAAAATAACTGAGTTGTTGATTGTCTCTCATATGATAACTACTATCCAAGAATCTTCATTCATTTTTCAGATGTTTACATGCTTTCTGTGTTCTAGACACTGTGCCTAGTGTTTGAAATACAAAATGTAAAATGTGTTCCTTTCCCTAGTATAATTTTATGACAGATATATATGATTGTCATCTTGGAAATTAGGATATAATCTTGTCCATGTAGTACAACTAATAAATACTAATAAGTGACAGAGCTGTCATTCAAAACAAATGGCCCTTCCATTATAGTAGTAGAATTATTCTTTAGAAATAGACTATATTCTTATACATTATATACAGACTATATTACATCACATAATATTGTACATATAACTTCCTAATATAAATTGTAATTGACTCTAATTTCATGCATATGTCTTCTTTCAGCCTGACAGAAGAGATCAAGATTGCTTGTTCGATAGAATATCAGAAAATTATGTAACACTTTTCCTGAGAATACCTATAAAGAGAAAGGATGCATTCTTTCAGGTAAATGTAAAAACTTAACAGATACAATGATTATCTTCGTAGTGTACGAAAACTATATTTTGTTTAAATATATATGAACATATTTTTATTACCTTTCAACCAAAAACTGTCTGATATAAATAATGGAAGTATCTTCAGTTGTGTTCTCACCACGGCCATTACCCAGAATGCTATGTTCTCTTGACTTGTGCTCTTAGAACCACTGTAGTTCTATTGTCACTTTGGAAACTGGTGACTTCTACATATATTCTTGGTTTTGTTCTATTTATCTACAAAAATATCATTTTTATTTTATTTTATTATAAATCTTTTAATCCATTTAAGAGAAACTGACTAGTTTATACTATACTTAATAAAAAGCTATGAACTAAATATTTGTTTTCATTTTCTGTTATATTAATGAGTAAGGTTTATCAAAATAATATTGTTTTGGTAAAATGATAAAAATGTAAGGAACTCTGAGTATTTTAAACATTAATACCTAGTATTTCAAAACACAACTAATATTCAAGTATCTTATTGCTTTAGCAATCTGTAAATTATAAGTATATAAGCATTTTGGAATTCATAAATGTTTTCACATTGTTGGATAGAACATAAAATACCCTTAATGAAAATATAAAGAACTCAAGAAGTTAAAAAGCAAGAAACCAAGTAATCCAATTAAAAAATGGGGTATGGAGCTAAAAAGAGAACTGACTGCAGAGGATTATAGAATGGCAGAAAAACATTTAAAGAAATGCTTAACATCCTTAAGATGCAAATCAAAATAACCCTGAGATTTCACCTTACACCCACCAGAATGGCTAAGATCAAAAACTCTAGTGACAACGCATGCTGGAGAGGTTGTGAAGAAAGAGGAACCCTCCTCCATTGCTGGTGGGAATGCAAACTTGTACAACCACTCTGGAAATCAATTTGGCGCTATCTTAGACAATTAGGAATAGTGATTCCTCAAGACCCAACTATACCACTCTTAGGCATATATCCAAAAGATGCTCAAATACACAACAAGGACATTTGCTCAACTATGTTTGTAGCTGCTTTATTTGTAATAGCCAGAACCTGGAAACAACCCAGATGTCCCTCAGTTGAGGAATGGATACAGAAATTGTGGTACTATTACACAATGGAATACTACTCAGCAATTAAAAAGGAGGAAATCATGAAATTCGCAGGCAAATGGTGGGACCTGGAAAGGATCATCCTAAGTGAGGTATCCCAAAAGCAGAAAGAAACATATGGTATATACTCACTTATATAGACCTATAGGATAGGAAGGTCATGCT
>CM053748.1:10038402-10053031 GCA_028658305.1 Pachyuromys duprasi
TACCAAAGAGGGCCTCTGAAAGAATGTATATAGCAATGTATCAAAGCAGATATTAAGACTCACAACCAAGCCTTCAGCAGAGGGCAGGGAATAATAATGAAAATAGGGGAAGTTAGTAAGACTTGGGGAGAACAAGAGCTCCACAAAGACCAAATAGATCAGGGCACAGGGGTCTTATACGAGACTGTTTCTCCAACCAAGGACCATGTATGGATATAGCCTAGAACCCCTGCTCAGATGTGGCCCATGGTAGCTCAGTATCCAAATGGAGACCCTAGTAAGGGGAACAGGGACTATTTCTGTCATGAACTCAATGGCTGGCTCTTTGACCCTCTCCCACACATGCCCGGGAGTAACAGCCTAGCTAGATCCCAGAAGAGGACATTACAGCCAGCTCTGAAGAGACAAAATAAACTAGGGTCGGATGGAAGGGGAGGAGGTCCTCCCCCATCAGTGGACTCGGAGGCGGGCAGGGAGGAGATGAGGGAGGGATGGGGAGAGTGGGAGGGAATGAAGGAGGGGGCTACGCCTGGGATACAAAGTACCTGACCTGGGATTAATATAAAAATAAATAAATTACATTTAAAAAAAAGGAAGGAGACATGACACCGCTGATGGAACAGAATGATTCTCTAGTAACTGAATCCTGAAAAACTAAAGCTATGTATTGCCAGGAAAGGAAGTAAAAATGATCATTTTACAGAAATCCAGTGAGATTCAAGAGAGTACAGGGTACTCAGGGAGAGCAGAGGGACAGCTTACAATCTCCACAGATGTGATTTTTTTTCTTTTCTTTTTGTTTTTTGTTTTTTTGTTTTTTGGAGACAAGGTTTCTCTGTGTAGCCTCGGCTGTCCAGACTCGCTATTTAGACCAGGCTGGGCTTGAACTCACAGAGATCCACCTGCCTATCTCCCAGAGTTCTGGGATTACAGGCATGTGCCACCACGCCTGTATCATAGATACGAGTTTTAAAAGAACCAACCTGAAATCTTAGAGCCAAAATATTTAAATTGGAGAATTTCCCTGGCAGATTAAATAAAAAAGCAGAAAAAGAGCGTGTGTTCTTGAAGACAGATCCTTTTAAATTACAGAGAGAAAAGGTTAAAGAACGAAATGAAAGCCAGTGGATTTATAGAATACAGTTAATGGATGAAACTTTACATTAAGTTCTAGCTTGAGGAGACAGATAAAGGAAAAGAAATATTCAACCAAAGGGTTATTGAAAACATCCCATGTCTTGAGATGTACTTCTATATGCATGGATCTCAAAGGTCCACTAACCAGTGATCCAACCCAATGAAATATCAAGAGTGAAACAAGGTATCAAATACAAGGAAATTCCCACTAGACTATAGGGACTTTTCAAAAGAAGCCTTGTATGCTAAGAAAGTGGTGAACAAATGTCAATCAGGAAGACTTTACCCAACAAAGTTGTCCTGCAATAATGAAGGACAGATAAGCAATACTGAAGTCCTTTGTCACTTAGACCTGGCTCACAACAAATCCTTTAAGGAGTGCTACCTCCAGAAATGAGAGTACAGTGCGCTCATCACAAGGACCAAATACTTGACAGTGAAAAACTTAGGGAAGTAAGGATTTATTTTAGCCTGAGGCTTCACACTGAAAAAGACATGGTGGCTTAGGCTTTGGCCCTAGTGAAGAAGCTTATGACTAGTCATCGTGTTAAGAAGACAGAAAGCAGGGAAAGACATGGGCCAGAACCAAGCATAGGCTATGACCTGTAAGTTCATCCCCAGTCTCAGGCCTCATCTCTTAAAAGTCCTACAACTTCCTAAGACAGCACCACTAGCTAGGCACCAAGAGTTCAAAGCATCAGCCTGAGAGGATATTGTGTATTCATTCCATAAAATTCTTCCCCTAGCTTCTGTGGGATCATGGCTATCACCTAACCACATAGGTTGCCCTAGTAATATATTTCCAGAATTCTTCAAAGTCTACAGTTCAAAATCTCCACTAAGACGTTCAGCCCTTATAAAATGAAACAAAAGTTATTTGCTTCCAACATGCAATGGCACATATGTTCCATTATACAAGAAAAGAATCGTGGCATATAAGAAATGATCAAGCCAAGGAATACTAAAGCTAATCAGGGAAAATACCACATCTTGTACTTCTATATCTAGCATCATCTGTCCCCTAGTGGCCTTGGGTATCCCCACTCCTCAAAATGTGTTATCTGTGGTGAGGGTGGCCCCTTGTTTGGGTTGGCTGCATGCACTCCATGCCTGCACCTTTCCTAACTGAGCACCTAACACTTCAGCATTTCTTACATCCCAGTGTGTCTGCCACAGCCTAGGGTTCACCTTCACAGTTTCATGTGGTCATCTCTCAGGGATTCCTGCCACACATGGCCTGACCTCAGTAGCTTTCTGGGACTTAGCATGAGTTTCCAGGGCCCTGCACTCTTACCTCTTGGATCCTATAGAACCAATCTCATTTAGATACTCATTCCAAGTGCTACTGACAGTCATGATTTAGACTGGCTCCCTTCTGCTATAGCCACTATGGTCTCTGCTTTCGTGGCTGGGGAAAAAAAAACCACTTTCCTAGTTGGTTATTTTTGAGCAGAAAATAACTGTGGTGGCATTCTCAGCTCAGGCTTTCTCAAATGACTTTCACTTTTACAAGCTATAACCTTAAATGGATGGAGTATTGCCTGCCTGTCAAGGCACATTTCCTAGTGTCTCAGTGCAAACTACAGCACTCCACTTCTCTTCTAACTTCATAAAAATAGAACCAATGATCTAGAAAAAAAATGGTGGTAGTGAGGTCTTTCCTATAGACAGTTACTTTGAATGTAAGTTGATTGCACTCTCCAATCAAACGCACTTTAAAAGTGTACTTAAAAAGAAAGGAAGAAAAAGAAAGAATAAAGCTCTAACTTATGCTACCTATGATATACCAACTCTAGCCTTACGGCCAGACTGCTCCAGGCAGAGGAATAGAAGATATTCTGTGTGATGGCAAGTAAAAGGGAGCAGGGTTGGCTACACTTACATCAGATAGAGCAGAAGATAAATGATGTCATTATTTAATTCAAAGAATTTGGCGTATCAACAGAACATGATAGCCAAACTCAAAACATCTAAATACAATAAGCAAATATTAACTAGTGTGAAAAGACAGATAGTAGATGGTGTTAACACCTCACTTTCAACACTGAGTATTACATCCAGACAAGGAAATGTCAGGCTTGCATTATACTTTAGATCAGATGGACCTAAATTGTCACCATGTTCAGGAGTCTACTGTGCCTGCTCACAATAGCTCATCATAGCTGTTTACCTTCCCTCCTAAATGAAGGGAATAGTTAGTTGAGTACCCAGACACCTTTCCCAAACAGTTATATGCAGTTCTGTCCAAATTGCTTGTGGCCCTGGGAACGTGGGGGAGGAGCTAGAATATATAGGTAAGAAATGATGAGGGGTACAAGCCGGGGAGTGACAGACTGGCTAGATCCCAGGGGAGGACATTGCAGCCAGCCCTGAGGAGACAGAATGAGCTGGGGTTGGATGGAAGGGGAGGAGGTCCTCCCCTGTTGGTGGACTTGGAGGGGGCGGGGAGGAGGGAGATGAGGGAGAGAGTGGGAAGGTGGGAGGGAATGAGGGAGGGGGCTACACCTGGGATGCAAAGTACCTAACCTGTGATTGATATAAAAATAAATAAATTTTAAAAAAGAAAATATATTTTCAAATCAAAAAAAAAAAAAAGAAATGATGAGGGGAGGGGAAGGTCCCATCTATGCAGGCATGGAGAAGTCATCATTGTTGCTGGGTACAGAACTTCCAGTGGCATTTCTTCAAGGTCACCTACACTCCTACCCATAACTCCTTACCTGTTGCTCTCTAAATAAACCTAATATCTGTTTGGTCCCCTGAGTGAACGTTGGTAGAGTCCTAACTTAGTTTGTTTATTGGTTCTTTCAAAGGCCCTTACACATAGTGTATGCATGACCCAGGAAAGGATTTTAGCAACAAAAGCATAAACAGAGAATTTAGTATCTTAGATTGGGACATAATTTCTTAGATGTGAAACAAAAATCATAATTCATAAAGGAAAATCTTGGTAAACTAAATTTTGTCATAAATAAAGTTTGTCCACTAGGAAAAAGCAAGTAATAGCCTTGAAGAAATATTAACAAAATTCGGGGAGGGGGAATACTAACAACAACAAAAAACCCCAAATACTTCCTATTGAAAAAGTGGCAAGCTAGGTGTAGTGCATGCCTGCAATCCCAGCATTTGAGTGTCAAATATAGAAGGATCTCAAGTTTAAGGGTAGCCAGGGTTACATGCTGGGACACACTTCAAAATCAAAATTAGTAAATAAAATAGATGAAATACTTGAACAAAATGCATGGTCAAATAATTTACATGAACCCAAGGAAATAATCTCAATTTATTAGTATGGCTAATAATCACCAGTTCTCCTAGTAATTGAGAAAAGAAACAGACCAAAACCCAGACTGAGGAAAGGTATTGTTATATGATTAACAGTATAAAGAAATGACTGTACAAAATGCTGAAAATGCTGAAAATACAAATTATTTTCAAGTAGAGAAAGCAATTCATACGAAGCCAAACATCAAATGCTCCCACTCACAAGGGTTATAAATTAAATAGAACGTGTTGAGTCATTGGATGGAAGGTAATAAATTGGACATATGGCCAAACAAAAATACCTTTATACATGGGAAAATAAGAAGTATGTGCCCAACTTCACAATAGCTTAAGCAGATAATCAATCATTATGAACTCCACTGGATGAATGGATAACAAAAATGTCATGTATTTATATATTTGAACAAAAATATGCTTCTCAGATATTTTTGTTTAAGAAATCTTGCAGTTTGCAACAGCATGGATGGAACTTGAAGTCAGTAGGTTATTGAAACAAGTCAGGCACAGAACAACCAGTACTCTATTTCCCACTCATTTACAGAAACCAGAAAATTATCTCTTTAAGACAACACAGTAGAATGGTGGTCACAAAAGTCTGGTAAGGGCAGAGAGGGACTGAATCAGGAGCACCAAAACCAGAATGGAGAAGTCATATCTAAAGCTTCCTCAGCACAGTAGGGAAGCTATTGGTTAAACAATATAGGATCTATTTCAAAATGACTAGAAAAATATGAAATTCTCAACCTATAAAATTATTAATGGTTGAAGAGATAAAAATGTTTTTACCCTGATACAATATACAATATATTGTATACATATATTGAATTATGATGATGTACCCCTAAATACTTCCGAATTAAAAAAAAATGAAAGAAATGGCTTCTTAAGTAATCCACTGTCCAAGAAAGAAATCATAAAGGAACTTAGAAAATAACTGACCAAAGTTAAAAGCAAAGCCAAATGTCAAAAAAATAAAAATATATAGTAGAGCACATATAGTAGTTCTCCTGGGGTAATTTATGGCCTTTGTATATTCTAAAAAAAATGAGGAGGAGGAGAAAAGAAGGAAAAAGAGGGAGGAAGGAGAAGGAGGAAAAGGGGATTGAGGAGAAGAAAGGATAAGGAAGAAGTGAGGAGAAGAAAGAATGGGGAAAAAAAGAGTAAGGAAGGAGAAGGACGGAGAAGAAAGGGCTAATAGGAAGAAGGGAGGAGGAACAAGAGAAGGAGGAGGAACAAGAGGAGGAGGAACAAGAGCGCTGCAAAAAAATCCATGCGGCAGAAACTGATCCTTCTCCGCTTCTATTTTTAGATTTTACCTCTCTATGTTGTATCTAAAAAGAGAATAACAACAACTAGAAATAAGCGTATTTTAAAATTCTCATATTTGAAGAGTTGACTTTCCTATTTGGAAAACATTAGGACAAGAAATTATCAAAAAGGAGAGGAGGATCCAAGATGGCGGCGCAGAGAGGACAGTGTGTCTGGCGAGCAGGACAGCAGGGACTGCACAGTGACCAACAGACCGAACTGTGGGTCCATTCTCAGGTCACCCAGCTAAACCCTGGAAGAGGTCCTGGCACTCTGTCACCAGTGCAGAGCCACAGGCCCGTGTGCACTGATCACCATCCCAGACTGAACTGTTGGCCCCACAACACCAGGGACTAGGTTTTCCAAAAGAGAGAAAACCCCACGGTGAAGGAAGCAATCGGGACCAACCTCAGTTCACCCAGACAATCCCTGGAAAAGGTCCAGGTCCCGGCAGGCACTTAGCCACCAGCCCAGAGACCTGCCTGTGCACCTTACTGTCTCAAACAGAACTGAATGCCTCAAAACGCCAGAGACTGGGTTTCCCGATCAGGAGGAAACTCCGTGGTGAAGGAAACATCAGGTTCTACTTCAAGGTACCCAGCCGAACCCCCTGCACACCACCACCTCGAAAAGTTCCCAGAAAAAGTTCCCGGGTTCCTGCAAGCACCCAGTCACCAGCGCAGAGCCACCCACCTGCACCTGCGTGCTCTACTCACCATCCCAGACTGAACTGTGGACCCCAAAACACCACAGACTGGGTCTCCCTTTGGGGAGGAAATACCAGGGAACAACAGGTCCTAACTCAGGACACCCAGCTAATTCAGGAAAAGTTCCTGGGTTCCCACAGGCTCCTGGCCTTAGCCTCCTGCCTGTGTGCTGCACTCACTTGCCACTGGTTACCGCTTGGGTACTGGGGCACAGAGCTCCATCCTCCGACCTACAGAAGCCTGGGATCCATAGGATCAGTCCCCTAGACATTGGTCCAAGGCACAACCTGTCTTGCTACCCAAACTGACCAAACCGTAGGGCTCCCTGGTTCCTCGAGAGGGCTGCACCCAGCAAACACAGCGTAAGAGCAGCAGCAGCTAACTAAATTCAAAGCAAAAAACCCAGTACAAGGCAGCTGTCTCCAGGGCTTCTCCTGGTGAGAAGATAGTCCCCCTGACTACCAACAACCCTAGTTACCCCACCAGTCCATACACCTGAGGTGAACTGTGGCAATTCCCTGAGAAGCAAAGGCCATTCAGTGACCATATCCAAAAAGCTGAGAAGGCCTCTTTCAGGAACAACCATCTTCCTGCCAAGGGGATTCTCCCCAGCCCAGGATTCCAGCAGGCACCAGAAACTAACAGCCAACACCTGAGACAGCCAGATGGGTAGAGGCCAGCATAAAAACACAACCAACAAATGGATGGAACTAGAAGAGATCATCCTGTGTAAGGTATCCCAGGACCAGAAAGAAATGGATGGTATATACTCACTTATAAGCAGGCATTAACCATATAGGATAAACATACTAAAATCTACAGACCTGAAGAAGCTAAACAAGGAGCACCCTAGGGAGGATGCTTAAGTCTCATTCAGAATGGCAAACAGGATAGACACCAGAAGTGGTGGAAGAGAGGAAATGGGACCGAGAGCCTACCATAGGGGTTCTCTGAAAAGCTCCACCCCACAGGGGATCAAAGCAGATGCAGAAACTCACAGCCAAACTTTAGGGAGAGCACAGGGAGTCTGATGGAAGAAGGTGGGGATAGAAGGACCCGGAGGGGACAGGAGCTCCACAAGAAGACCAACAAAGGAAAAATCTGGGCCCATGGAGTGCAGAGACTGGTGCACCAAACAAGGACCATGCATGAAGAGGACTTAGACCCCCTGCGGAAAGGCAGCTCAGTCTCCTTGTGGGGTCCTGAGTAAGGAGAGCAGGTGCTATCTCTGAACTGGGTTGCCTGCTCTTTGATCATTCTCCCTGGGAGTTTGACCTTGCCAGGCCACAGAGGAAGAGGCTCCAGGCTGATCAGACTTGACAAGCTAGGGTAGAGATGGCAGAGGAGGAAGCCTCCCCCTTTCAGAGTACTATGGGAAGGGAATAGGGAGGGAAGAGTGAGGGAGAAGGGGATCGGGAGGAGATGAGGGAGGGGCTACCATCAGGATATACAATTAATAAATTGTAAAAATAAAACTAAAAAAAAAAGATGTTCACATCAGAGCATGTCTGATAGCTGTGGAGAAGCAACACATTATTTCTCTCTACATTACACATACAGAAAATAGAGTTTATCCCAAAAACAGAAGGGTACTCTACCACCAGATTGTATTAATAATGAATTGTATCCTTTGTATTTTATATTTTAGCACCTAAGGACACACCCTTCTTTGGGCCAGACTGTTTCTAGATATAGTAAATAATTGTAGGTATAATTATTAAATACACGCTGACAAATCTGTAGCCCTGCCCATAAGTACCTTCTCCTTTACTAAATTCTTAACCCAGATGATTGACATCCTAGGAGTCAAGCAACTGGGGTAAACCTTGAGCCTGGAACCTGCTGGAATAACTGAATGATGTCCTCCTTTTAAAAAAAAAAAAAGTAGCTTGCTGTACCTTTGGTGTTGCTCTTTCCTGACCAACCAGAGTCTCTCTGATGTGGCCCTCTGTGAGACAGCATCCTTTTCTTGAGTGCAATGAAAAATAAACCCTGCCTTAATCAGCTGCCTACAACAAACTTTCTAATAATACCTAATACTTTAAAATATAGGCAATCTATCAAGAACACTCAACAAGTGAAATGCAAAGCATCTATATATTTTATACAATGGTAACTAATAATTTAAAAAGAAAAACCTGGTAGCTGTTTCTAGAGAGATGTAGAAAGTTCAAGTTTGTTAATAAAAATCTGATTGGCTAACATACACTCTCCATTAACAGGTCTAAAACCTCGGAGTGGCTTTTGGAACCAATGGAGACTAAAAGAACTCTGCACAACCACCATACACGGCAGCAGGCGAGCAATGTCACAATCGGTGAAAAAGAGGATCTCCCCCAGCCAGGAGCGCGTAGTATCCAGTAAGCAAATGCGACAAATCGGGTGTGAGAAGTAGCCACAGTACAGTAAATTAGGCCAGTTACGAGTCCGTTTTTCTAACAAACCAACTTGGGGATGTACCTAGGACATCATGGGATTTGTAAATTTCTGGCATAGTGGTGTATCTTAAGCCCTTTTCCTGCTCACCTAGTGTGACACTTGATATCAATTTTTACAACTATAGACATTCTTACTTCAGGCTGAGTGGCTCGCTGTGTGGTAATGCGTCTTGCAACAGAGAAGTTAACCAATTTTATTTGGTACATTTACGCCATATTTCTTTTAAAGTTTAAGTCCTGTTGTGTTTTCTCAAGACTTATAATAAGATTATCAAAATACTTACCTGGGTTTTTTCCTAGTGCTTTCTTGCTTCTTTATTTTGTGATGAGGAATATGATTATTTTCCTGCTTTTTCTTTTCAAAATAACTCATTTATTAAATAGTCCACTTAAAGGAAAATTTAAATATCAATTTACTTTGATATATCTTTGTATTTTTTCTGTTCCTTGAATTCTGTCTAAAACTGCTTTACAAAAATCAAAACTCCTTAACTACTCTCAACTAATGAACTCTTTAAGGCAAATTAATTTCGCTCCTATTTATACTCTGACTGCAGTACCAAGCACAGTCTTGATACACAGGTTTTATTTCTGACCAGCTGGATCATAACAAAGGCTTTTAGATTGATTTCAGGGCATCTGTGGAGAGAGCTACCTTCCAGTGTTTTCCTTCAGATATGCCAGGTAAGATGGGCTGACCTATCAGCCTGCTCTTGAGGAGTCTATTCCTTGGCTAATATGTGACACTACAGTTATTTAACTGGTTCATTACAGATTTTCAGATCTGTACATTTGGAAGTGATTGATCACAAATGGAGACATGGCTTTCTGCTCTTTGCTGTATAAATATAATGACACATGATTGCTATCTGTTAGTAATTACAGGAAATTGCTTGTTTTGCTGTTGATACACTTTAATGAGTTTTCTAGAATACCATACATAAGCCAGAAAGGATCCTAAGAGCTAGAAGTCAAAGCACAAAAGGTTAGGGTGTGTGTGTGTATGTGTGTGTGTGTGTGTGTGTGTGTAGGTGTGTAGGTGTGTAGGTGTGTGTGTGTGTGTACCATGCTTTAGCCCTGGGAAGAAACTTGCCATTCCACCAGGTAATTGCTGTGAAAGCAAAGTACCTCTAAATAAGGAGGTGGAGAAGTACAGAACTCTTGCTTTTCCAGGTAAGTTCTGCCACTGGAGATTGAGAAGTCTGTCAAGATAGACTGTGTGCATTCCCAAATGTATTTATTTGTCAAAATTTTTTAGTGTTTGTTCTATTTCACAGATTTCAGGTATAATATGAAATTTTATAGCATTCACATTCTGACTCTTAACAAATATCTAACTGAGAGAAGATAGGCCAGAACTAGCTGTGTTCATCACTTTTGCAATAGATAAGGAATGATACAAGGACTCACAACCAGGTAACATACAGAGAGAAAGAGCATTGCAAGTTCAACTCTAAATCAGACAGCTGTGTCATACCTCTCCCCTTGAGGGTCAGGAGTCATGGAAGATGAGGAGGAAAGATTCTAAGAGCCAGAGAGAGCAGATATCTGGCGTGAAATGGTATTGCATTCGTGACCCGACAGTGGCTGCATGCCCAGGACTTGGAGGAGATCAAGCCATGCAGAATCCCAGCATGCACTGAGAGGCTGTATGAGGGGATATTGGCAGAGATGGCCTCTGGGGAAGGCATTATCCATTTTCTTTAGGCCACAGACAGACTGCCCATGCTCAACAGGTCACCCCAGACCCATGCACTTACAGGCCAACCTACATGGACCCCATGGACATCTAAAAGGAGGACAGACAGCATGTGAAGTTAGAAGGGGAATATTTGGGGTTCTGGGGGAAGGAGAGAATAGGATTGTGGACCTTATCAAACACATTATATATTTTTTTATTAATTACAGTTTATTCACTTTGTACTATCCCAGCTGTAGCCCTCTCCCTCATTTCCTCCTAATTCCTCCCTCCCTTATCTCCTCCCAAACCCCTCCCCAAGTCCACTGATAGGGGAGGTCCTCCTTCCCTTCCATCTGACCCTAGCCTATCAGGTCTCATCAGTACTGGCTGCATTGCCCTCCTCTGTGGCCTGGGAAGGCTGCTCCCCATCAGGGGGAGGTGATCAAAGAGCCAGCCACTGAGTTCATGTCACAGACAGTCCCAGTTCCCATTACTAGGGAACTCACTTGGACACAGAACTGCCATGGGCTACATCTATGCAAGAGTTCTAGGTTATCTCCATGCATGTCCTTTGTTGGAGTATCAGTCTCAGAAAAGAACACTGGGCTTAGTTTTTTGGTTCTGTTGCTCTCCTTGTAGAGCTCCTGTCCTCTCCAGGTCTTTCTATCTCCCCCTTCTTTCATAAGATTCCCTGCACTCTGCCCAAAGTTTGAGTCTCAGTATCTGCTTTGAAACCCTGTCGGGTAGAGTCTTTCAGAGGCTCCTGCCTTATTCCCTGTTTTCTCCCTCTTCAATGTCTATCCTGTTTGCCTTTCTGAGTGAGGATTGAGTATCTTACCCAGGGTCCTCCTTCTTGCTTAGCTTCTGTAGGTGTACAGACTTTAGTATGCTTA
The DNA here is from genome assembly GCA_028658305.1 of Pachyuromys duprasi. NCBI lineage: Eukaryota > Metazoa > Chordata > Mammalia > Rodentia > Muridae > Pachyuromys > Pachyuromys duprasi. Next base: position 10,049,852 of record CM053748.1, read on the forward strand.
TCCTATATTATATGTCTGATATCCACTTATGAGTGAATATATACCCTGCATGTCTTTGTGCTTCTGGGATACCTCCCTCAGGATGATCTTTCCTAGTTCCCACCATTTGCCTGCAAATTTCATGATTTCCTTATTTTTAATAGCTGAGTAGTATTCCATTGTGTAAATGTACCACAATTTCTGTATTCTTTCCTCAACTGAGGAGCATCTGGGTTGTTTCCAGCTTCTGGCTATTACAAATAAAGCTGCCACGAACATGGTTGAGCAAATGTCCTTGTGGTGTACTTGAGCGTGTTTTGGATATATGCCTAGGAGTGGTACAGCTGGATCTTGAGGAAGCACTATTCCTAATTGTTGAGAAAGTGCCAGGTTGATTTCCAAAATGGTTGTACAAGTTTACATTCCCACCAGCAATGGAGGAGGGGTTCCCCTTTCTCCACATCCTCTCCAGCATGTATTGTCACTTGAGTATTTTTTTTTCTGCATTTATGTCTGAGAACCACATACATGCCTGGTGCCCTTGGAGGTCCTAGAACTGGAGTTACAGACAGTTGTGAGCCCCAGTGTGGGTGCAAGAAATTGAACCTGGGTTCTCTAGAAGAGAAGCCAGTGCTGTTAAGCAACAATCCATCTGCCTAGTCCCCTAAAAGGAAAATTTTTAAATATTTTTGAGACCGGACTATGTAGCACTATTATCCTGGAACTAGCTACATAGATCAGAGTGGCCTTAAACTCAGAGGTCTGTCTGCTTTTGCTTCCTGGGTGCTGGAATTAAAATCATGCATCACCACCCCTAAAGAGGCCTGAAGAGGGCATCAAATCTCCTGGAGCTAGTCTCACCCGATGTGATTGCTTGTAACCAAACCCAGGTCCTCTGCAAGAACAGCAAGTGCTTTTAACCACTGAGCCATTTCTTCAGCCTCATTTTTTTTTTGCTATTATTTTCAAAGTGAATGAATAGAACTGATTGGAGATTCATTATCATGAAGTCAAAACTTTTCTTTTTTCATTATAGGGAAAACTATAAAACAGTGTACAAATTAATAGGTGGTAAATACAATGCATAATTTATAAAACAAATCAACATTTAACAATGAACATTACTAGCCAATGAAATTTGAAGTACAATTGTAACAATCATTGTTGCCTAGCAACACAGTGATACAAAAGAGAACTAAGGAGAGGGGAAAGCTGGGAAATACCAGATGTTTTATGAGCTCGTACAAACAGGACGTTTTTGCCCTAAGAGATGTTCTTTGAGGCAGAGAGCATCATCAAGCAAAACTCCAACTGCTCGCTTTCCCCAGTGAATTCTGTCTGTGTGCATTGGAGCAGAAATGCTGTGTGCTCTCTGACTATGGCTGACAGCATTCAACCAGAGGACAGACTGTCCTCTCGTACAATGGCTGCTGCACTTGTTTGGGACTGTACTTTTAAAAGCCAGGTGTAAATGACAGATGTGTGACACTGACTTGTGCGCAGGGGAAGGTACGATTATTTATACAGTCGTGGCAAAGTGCCTAGAAAGAATTTCATCAGACATGTTATCAACAGCTTACTCATCTGCTAGTATGGAAAAGCAGGTAATGTGATGCTTCCATGGAGCATAACAACTTTCTGGCAACTAATCTCAAAGGACAGAAAAATCAGTGAAGTGCCTGATAAGATATTCAAAGGAATGGTTTGGAGGAAAGGCAGTGAAACAAGAGCAGCTCCAAAGAGACTCAAATAGGAAAACTATCTCTGGTTAGAATGAGAGAATCTCCAGAGAGCTAGCATGGAAAAGAACCAAATAGAAACCTTGGAGCTGAAGAACTTAATAAGTCAAGTGAAAACACAGCTAAGGAACTTGACAGTAGTCTAAAGCAGAAAAAAAAACTAAACTTAAAGACAGTTCCTTTGAATATTCCAATCAGATGAAAAACAAAGAAAATGGAGGAAAAAAGAGGAAAGAGTAATAAAAAACAAAACCAAACCCAAGATGTGCAGGACACCATTACACAAACAAAAAGCTGACTCTTGGGTTTCTTAGAAAGAGGAAAGTATAAAATGTTTGTATATCGAGAGCCCTCAACTTCCCTAATCTTGGAAACAGTCATTTGGGTTAAGGAGTCCAAAAGATCCAACCCATTTTTGGTATTTTGGATGAACTTGATAGTTTCTGTTCAGCAATCTGAACATATGCTTCTGGGTTTATAGTGTTTTGCCTCTTGTCTTTTCTTGCCTATCCAACAGCAAAATTTTTAACCAGTTAACTTTGTTCAGCTGCCACTTTGCTGGCCTCCATGTAATTTATGATGTATACTTTGTGATTTGATCACAAATTTGAACAGAGGCATTTTATGATATCTAATGCATGTTCTTTTTGAGAATGGACTTTGGTGCATGAACTTTTATGGACCTAATATTCTGTAATAATTTCTTTGTCACAATGATTACAGCTCTTTCTCATGTTTGTGCTTTGTCTAGTGCTAACTGTAAATAGGAAAATGATGGAAGACCTCGGTGGGGAAAAAATGTGTTTTAAAAGGAGATGATGAGCCAGGACTAGATTAGAAAGGAGTTTGGTTTCATTTTTTCCACTTGTCTCATTAGTTCCCAATTGCAGCAAGAACCTTAGAGATTACTGGGGAATATAAAAACGACATCTCCTACACCCCATTGAATATCTCTTCAGGCACTACATTGATTTTCTGTCCTTCGAGATTAGTTGCCAGAAAGTTGTTATGCTCCTTTGGAAGCATCACGTTACCTGCTTTTCCATACTAGCAGATGAGTAAGCTGTTGATAATGTCTAAGGAAGTTCTTTCTAGGCACTTTGCCAATGAGCTTGTGCCTCATTGTTTCAAAAAGAAAAGTAACTCCTAGAGGTGAATCTAATGTTCATCCTGCATGGAAACTAATAGCTTTTGGGTCTTTTTAGGTTTTGTTTAGCCTAGAGCAGAGGTTCTCAACCTTCCTTAAGCTGCAACCCTTCAGTACAGTTCCTCATGTTGTGCTGACTCCCAACCATAAAATAATTTTCATTGCTATTTCATAACTGTAATTTTGCTACGGTTAAAAATTATAATGTAAATATCTGTGTTTTCTGATGGTGTTGGCAACCCCTATGAAAGGGTCATTCACCCCAAGGTCAACATCTATGACTGTATTTTTTTATGATTTTTTCTTTTTTATTAT
>CM053748.1:10053131-10305507 GCA_028658305.1 Pachyuromys duprasi
CCCTCTTCTCCCCCTATCCTCCTCCCCTAGTCCACTGATAGGGGAGGGCCTCCTCCCCATCTATTTGACCCTAGCCTATCAGGTCTCATCAGGACTGGCTGCACTGTCCTCCTCTGTGGCCTGGCAAGGTTGCCCCGCCCTGAGGGGGAGGTAATCAGAGAGCCTGCCACTAAGGTCATGCCAGAGAAAGTGCCCGTATAATCTTATTCTTTAATCTAGTGAAGTTATGAGGAGAATTATTTTTAGGTTGAATCTGAAGACATGATAATGTCTTATGTGGAGCCCAGGTGAGATTGTCAGTTTGCTGCCGTGTTAGACCTAAGAATGCACAACACAGGCCAACAAAGCCAGATGTGATTTAGCCTTCTCTGATTTTCCTGTGGAAGAAAGGACCAATTTTTCACAGAAAATATACCTACTTCAGCTGTTTCTCTATGAATGCCTTGAATTGGTCATATTAGGCCTTAGAACACATGGGTAAAGCCGTAAATGGCAGTGTAATCTGTGGCTTGCAAAAGGTGCTTTACAATGGCCTCCCCTTCTGATATATACTTCAGGGATAATATGTCCCCTCTATGTAAAGAAGTGACATCACAGTGGAGATTGCTTCTTAAAACTATGGCTTCCATTCAGGAACTTTTATTCTCTGACCCACGGTTTTGTAGGAAATAAACTTGTTTTGAGAAACAGTATTATGAAGAGGCCACAGTGAGGAGCTGATGTTTGCAGGATGCTGCCAGTGAAGGGTGGTACTAGATTTCCCTCAGGACTGAGTATTGAGATCAATGGCTTCCCTGGTTAATACCTTGATTACAACTTAATGAGGGCTTGCAGTCAGAGAACCCAGACAAAAGAACTGATGTTTTAGGTCATTAAATTTTCATGTTATACACCACATAACTAAATGCATAGCTGCATCCAGACAGAGACAGCAATAATTACTGTTCATATAATGACAAAGGCTTTCAGAAAGCACAGGATGGTGATTTGTGAAACAGGACTGTCACAGCCAGGATGCAAATGGGAAACCAAGAGCTATCTTCTCATGCAAGCAATTACCTGGCTCCTTGGTAAATGTTGCTTTTAAAGAAATCATAGTGTTGGGGAAATAGTAGGATTTTATTATTTATTGCTTCCTTTCTAATCTCTATTCAAGAGAAGATAAGTCTTGATAAATTCCTCAAAATTGGAGAGCAGATATGAAGCTATGGGAATCTGCATAAGTCAGATGTCATTGAATACTGAGTTTTCTTGAATGTGGTAGCAGAATAAGCAAAGAGTAAGGTGCCATTACTGCTGAGTTATATGTGAACCTTTAACAAGTTATTCATAGTAAAAAAAATTAAGAACATTAATGATCTGCTTTAAGGTTTTCTTAGATATGGCCACACATGATAATTATCTGATATTCATAAGGGCCCATGTTCATTCTGATGGATTATGGAGTGAGTGTACGTGTGTGTGTGCATGTATGTGTATGTCACAGGCATACTGACACTCAGATACACAGACCACACACACACACACACACACACACACACACACACACGGGGAGAAATATAGAGATTCTTGAATCTAATTTCTTTCTTCTTGTTTCTTCTTTGAGCATGACTATTAACAAAGTGCAACCTACCCCCATGAATGACCAAACAACCACCAAACCCACCTCTCAGGGTCCTAGCATTTATATACCCTCTGAAAGGTTTCCAGAATGCCAAACGTCACACAGTCGCAGAAACTGTGTGCAACTGAAAAAAACCACACCTCTGCTAGAGCATGAGGCAAGTTACAGTCAGCCGCTGTGGACAGTCTGGAGCAGCCCTTTAGCACCACACCTGGGCTTAAGACAAAAACTAGGATTTTCCAGTTTTTTAAAGAAACGAAAATTCCAGAATGTCACTACATTCTACCTTTTCCTTGAAAAATACTCATTGAATGGATTCTAGTCCATAATCAACATATACATATGTATATGATGATTTTGGACTACAACTCAGCGAGGCACCTATGAAACAATATGAAAAACACAATCTTCTTCCACCCTTGATATTTTCACAAGGCTCCAGTTACAGGAGCCAGGGCTAGAAAGCTTGACTACAAATATCCTTGAATTGGATGCTAACAGAGAATATTTCCTCACGGCATCTCCTACAGTGTTTGTGACAAAGGCCAACACTTCCTACCTTCAAGTAGCCTGGAAACCTGGACAAACCACAAGAAAGTGAAGTGATTCTGTTATTTTTGTTGACAAGGGCTTTACCATATAACTTTCACTTATAAACATATTACCAAATACGTGTTTTATGTAATATAAAGACACTTTAATGGAAGCATTTGAAGTTGTTATGACATTAATTAATATAGCAACATATGCCCTTCCCTTGGTGAGCATAAGGTCCTGTCAGCATCTGCTGGCGGTAGAACTATGGAGTAAGTATTCATCTATCTGTTAAGCCCTTTATCTGTGGCCTGGCCTGAAGCCTTAAGGTGTTTGGAGTCCCACACCCTGACTACAATTTCTATCGGGGTTATGCTCTTGCCATTTCAATATTGGCATGTTTTTGCATGGCAGAAAACTCTGTAGATTATCAAATTGCTAACTTTAACTATACCTACTCTTAAACGATGCTTTATTGCTGTGCACCAAAATATATTCTCACAAAAATCCTTTGATTTTTCTTTTACTTGTGTGATCCAAATTCATTGGCAAGAGTGTTATGGGAAGTCTTTCCCACATTCTTGTGTCACTCGCTGTGAGACATCTATTGTAAGCATGGCTGCAGGCTGTCATCTTTGTCTGCCATCCAGCGCTCGCTAGCCAAGTGCCTTGGTAGACTTGGTGTCAGCCTCCAGGGGAGAAGAAATCTGCAGTGCAGGCAGACGGTTTTGTTGTTCCCTTGAAATTAAAAGCATATGAAACAGATACAGCTTCTTAAGGTTTTTTTTCTTTATAAATAACATAAACTTAAATAACAAAACAATAAAATTCAAATACAACTTAAAGTAGAGTTTAATGCTTAACCACAGTGGGGGAGGGGGAGCATGATATTTGTGGGAAGAACATTACTAAAAGTTGTGTTCCCAAAATGTGACTTATACAAAAGATAGAGTATGTTACTTGAAAAAAAAGTAAAGATTTCTGAATTTTATTTTTAGGGATTATAAAATGTTATTTGGTGGTGAGATGAAGTACATATTATCATCATTGCTATTTTATGTACAGATTTTTGAAACATTCTGATAGCAATACCTGTTCAATTTGAGTGGAGTTACATTTGTTTTTCATGTTATGTTCCAAGCCTGTAATTTTGTAAAACCACCTGTAGATTCCATTCTATGATAAAAAAAAAGTTGAGAACATTCATTTTTTTCTGAATAGAGCTGAAGTGGATTATAGTTCTTACTGGAAAGCTTTCAAACACTGCCCATCGTCGACAATTTGTGTGGGCTTGATCACCTGACAGGACATCCCAGCAGCCGTTAGGTCTGACATACCTTATCTAACATCATCTGCATTACCATTATCATTATTATTATAGCAGCCGTTCTATAAGCAGATAGTGATATTAAATATTCATTATCAGATAGTCAAATCTAACATACTCTTACAGGTAAATTAATTTAAGAAAAACACCACGTCACTAACATCATGATTGTACAATCACTTTTACAACTTTTTACAACTTTTAGTTACTAAATCTGATTTTTGTGTATATTCTTCAAATCTTTCTTTAATGCAGTCTTTTAAAATAAACAAAAATGCGCAAGTCCAGCTTGATCAGTTTTTCAGTAGTTTTCCAGCCTTTCTTGGTTACTTTAAAAGAGAGAGAGAGAAAGTGAGAAAACAGAAAGAAGAAAACAGTCCACTGGAAAGAAATCTCCCTGCTGAGTGAAACTGGCTTCTCAAACACCGTGTACGATTAGGTTATTGCCATCGGAAGAAAATGGGCTGTTTTTTGTTCTTTCTTTGTTTTCTTCCCTTTGACAGGAAGCCCCTTTTGATTTAAGGCGACGAACATTTCCCCTCCGCTGTGTGTCCATTTAGCTGATGCATACGTGTTATAATGGTTTTCCAGAATGAGTTCTTTGAAGTTGCAATCTTCATTGCATTCTTTCTGATAAAAACAAGCAAAAAGAAACCACACAATTATTAAAACGAGTTCTGGAGAGGTTCAACCTAACAGCAAGCAGGTGATGGTCTGTAGAGGTGAAGTATATGTGGCTTATTTTAAACCTCAGATTGAGCATACCTGATATAGTTTAGGAGGTTTATGTATGCCATTTTTTGCCGTAGGTCAAAAGCATCTTACGTTTAACAAAAATTAATATGATACACATTCAGTTATGTCAATTTGGACAATAAAATTTTACTCTTTAATGCTGGGATCCCCATTTTCCATCCACCAGAAATTTAGTGTAGAAGGAATAGCCTCCACTTCCTGCAGGTGAGGGACTATATAATAAACTTCATTCTCTACTATGTTGCCCTCAATTGTATCAAAATTAAAAGTCACTTCCTTTGTTCATCCCTGCAGCCAAGTGTTTATTTGATTAACCTCTATTCTATAGTTTGCCTGCATAGGCATTGTGCAGAGCTACAAGAATACAAAGAAAAGTTGCTTTTGTTTTACTCTAGTGGGATGAACTGTCACATAAATCATAATAAAGTGGAAGCAATGTGAATGCTTACAGTTCAAAGCTCATGATTGTGAGACTAAAGTTGATAAATGAACTACTTCAAAATTTTTCCTAAGAAGTTTCATGTCAGCAATGTGCAAAATGGGTGAATTCTAACAAAAAGAGCTTTAATACTCACAGACGGAAATTTTAGGTTACAAGTATATGAAGTGCGCAAGGAAGTTTAGAATTGAAAGGATCCCTAGAGAGCAGTCATTCCAAGTTGTCTTACAGATAACTAACATCCAGAGCCTAACATCCAGCTAGTTTAAGCAATCTAAGGTCATACAAAAAATATTTTGCCTTGGTGCTGGAGTTAAGAATGTTTTAATTGAATATTCAACTTGTAGCTGTAGAACAAAAGTAATTCCACTTTTCAGAAAGGCAAATATTTTTGACAAAAAAATAGATTTGCATAATAACAACTCAGTTATCAATTATTAGTACCTTTGCATAGAGTTTTCCTTCTTTGTTCATTGCAAGATAGTATTCACTTTCCACCCCTTTAATTGCCACAATTCCAACTGCCACAGTCCTGATTTCCATGATGTCTGCAAGGAACCACAGAAACATACACCAGTTATTCACTAATCTGGAGATATACTTCCCTAACACACAGTCACAAACACCAGAGTAATCACTAAACATAGAAATGCAAACTGATGACTTCCTGTTCCGGAGAAAAGGATATCTGCATACAAAGAAATAGTTACATATTCAGATTTATCCTCTAGAATCAAACTTTTAATCTATCATAATGACAAGGTAGCTAATATTTGCTGAATGTATACCATAAAACAATACTGTTCCCCAGTATGAACTTTTCCAGTCATCCACACACACCGTGGGGCAGACATCCTTGCCATACCCACTTCACTGATAAGGGTACTGATGCTCAGAGAAGAAAGTAATAAACCCAAGCCTGACAACTCTTAAGTGGCAAAAGTAGAATTTAAACCCAGAAAGTGTGGTGTAATGTAAAGAAAGGAAGGCTACACCTACCAAGGTTGCTCTTCTGTTTGGCTACATTTTATCTTAAAAATTATTACTGATAGAATAGTTCTCGACTTTACTGAAAATAAATATTTTTAAAATTACAACATAAGCAATTATAAATTATGACAAGTAAAATCTACAGTCTTTAAAAACAATTGTCTTAAACTAAATGTTTTAATGCATAGAGATGACTCCAATTTTATTTATAAAAATCCTACTAGGGGGTTGGAGAGAAGGCTCAGCAGTTAAGAGCACTGGCTGCTCTTCCAGAGGTCCTGAGTTCAATTCCCAGCAACCACATGGTGCCTCAGAACCATCTATGCTGGGATCTGATGCCCTCTTTTGGCACGCAGGTATACATGCAGATAGAAGCACTCATACATATAAAACAAATAAATTAATTTGTGTGCATTCATAATTAATTTTATAATCTTTGTGGAATTTATTAAAATAGGTACTTATAGCGTTGGCTAAATATTTTATTTTATTATATATGATGTAGGGGATCATAGTCTTGCTTAGCCATCATCAGAGCAGCTTCCTACAATAGATGGCAATTAACACAGAGACTCACTACTGGACAATGTGCAGAGAGTGAGAAACTTCGGAGCACTCTTTTCTAAATGTGATGTCATCAAACCCCTCCCGTCAGGACTCAGGAAGCTATGCAGAAGAGGAAGCAGTACGATTTTAAGAGCCAGAGGGGATGGATGACTCCAAAGAAAGTGTTTCCCAGACACAACAGGACTGAGGCACACATGAACTCACAGAGACCACGGCAGCAAGCACAGGGCATACACAGGAAGCCAGATGGACTTCCAGCAATGGAGAGGAGGAAGTAAACAGGGGCTCCCACCCCTAACCAAGATAATTAGTTTTTCCTACTAGAGTCTCACTAGGTATACGAGCCACACTTCAAGGTAGGCCCCATGCCCAGGAGTAGTTGAACAACACAAAATGAACTGAACAATATTTTTATAGACATTTGTCTCATTTTGCTTTGCTTTTTGTGTTTTATGGAGAATTTGTGGTTTTCTTGGATTTGCTGTTTGTTTTTTGTCTGTTTTTCTTTTCTGTTATTATTAATATTATTATTATTTACAATTTAGTCACTTTGTATCTCAATTGTAGCCTCCTCCCTCATCTCCTTCTGGTCCCACCCTCCCTCTTTATTGCTCCACATCTCTCTTATTTAGTCCCCAGATAGGGGAAGTCCTCCTCTCCTACTGTCTGACCCTAGCCTAACAGGTCCGGTTAGGACTACCTGGATCCTCATCCTATGTAGCCTTGCTTGGCCACCCTACCAGGGAGAAGTGATCAAGGAACAAGCAACTGAGTTCATGTCAGAGACTGTCTCTTCTCCCCTTACTAGGAAACCCGCTTGGAAACTGAGTTGTCTATGGGCTACATCTGAGCAGGGGGTCTAGGTTCTCTCTATGCATGGTCTTTCATTGATGCATCAGTCTCTGCAGTCTCCCCTAGGCCCAGCTTTTTTGGCTTTGTTGGTCTCTTTGTGGGGCTTGGACAAACTACTTTGGAAATCAATCTGACACTTTGTCAGAAGACTGGGAATAGCGCTACCTCAAGACACAGCTATAACACTCCTGGGCATATACCCGAAAGATGCTCAAGCATACAACAAAGACATTTGCTCAACTATGTTCATAGCAGCTTTATTTGTAATAGCCAGAAGCTAGAAACAACCTAGATGTCCTTCAACCAAAGAATGGATACAGAAATTGTGGTATATTTTCACAATGGAATACTACTTAGCTATTAAAAAACAAGGAAATCATGAAATTTGCAGGCAAATGGATGGAACTATAAAAGATCATCCTGAGTGAGGTAAACCAGAAGCAGAAAGACATGCATGGGATATACTCACTCATAAGTGGATTTAAGCCATATAGTATAGGATAACCCTACTAAAATCTATGTCCTAAAGAAGCTAAGTGACAAGAAGGACCCTAGGGAATATGCTCAATTCTAATTCAGAATGGCAAACAGGATAGACCCCAGAAGTGGTGGAAGAGAAGACGGGAGCCCACCACAGATGCCCTGCGAAAGGCTCCACCCAGCAGGGGGTCAAAGCAGATGCAGGGACTCACAGCCAAACTTTGGACAGAGCGCAGGGAATCTTATGGAAGAAGGGGGATAGGAAGGATTCAGAAAAGAGAGCAGCTTCACAAGGAGATCGACGACGTTTTTGTCTGTTTTTAAAAGAGAGAAAGGACATGGAATAGGATGGGTGGGAAGGTGGGTGGGACTGGGAGGGACTGGGGGAAGTGTGATCATGAAAATAGCCTAGTCAGGATTTGTCTTGTGTGTGAAAAGAAGCCCACTTCCAAATACACTGTGCTTAGCACTAGTCAGAGGTGCCTAGTAAAACTGCACATATAAAACTGGAGTCTATGAAGCAAAGGAATATGTATTTGAAGTATTTGTGAAATGTTTCAAATGCATAAAATCCTGTAATTTTAGGAGACAAATTAAGAACACAGTCTGGTTTATACCCTTGAAATAGCAAACAGTCCTGTAGCAACGCCTTACTTGAGGCAGAAGAAAGCTTTCTGGAGAACCCTGGCCTGAAAGGCCTAAGGAAACACTGCGCACTGCTGACAAGCTCGTGACAGGTTATGATGCTGATGCAGTCGCACGACAGCCAGCAGATCTTCCCTGAGAGCCGCTGCCACGCCAGGCTCAATCCACAGGCAAGCACGCGCCTCGGGCGCTTATGTAGCAACCTTGTTTTCTCTGAGGAAGGTGCCAAGAGAAGCAATGTCATCAGCAGGGTCCCGTGGGGTTAAACTGGCGCTGCTGCGGTAAAGAATCCTGAAGAAAGCAATGACCACGCTATGCTTGCAGTGCCTTCCAGACAGCGTCAACCCATTTAAGAATGTATTAGATCTGGGTTCTAAAGACCTACCATTGTGAAAGGTTCACACCGTTTTCCTTTTTTCCCCAAAATCCATTAATCCAATATTGTGTTTTCTGACAGAGGGGAGTGCTGACAGAGTGAGGCGCAGCATTCATGACCAGTTGGAATTAGACGATGAATCTATCATGTTCGCAGGTGTTCCTTAATGGAGCGGTTGTCCACAAAACGTAACTGTTGAGTGACAGCTCCTGGTCCTGTGACAGGTGAACCTCTCGCCTTTTAGAACCAGTCAAATTGCCTTCTCCTCACAAGCTGCCCTATCCTGACTATCCAGTGCCCACATTTTATGTTGTTGTTGCCCGTTGACAGGAATCAGTGACAAATGTTGTTAATTCTATTCTTCTGCATAGTAGGATTAAAGATAGAAAAAAAAAACAGAATTGTAAGGATTTTAGCTTCAAATGGGATGAAAATACACTTTAAATGGCTAAGTTTCTATATTCTTAATTGCCTGATAGTAAAAAAAAATAATTTTTTAATACCAGGAAATGAACAGACCTAAAAGTTGTTTGGTGGGATAGCATTAAGATGTATGGTTAAAAACCAATTCTAGCCCATTGTCTAGTCTATTGCTGTCTGCTGTGCCCTTTTTTAAATCAAGAAACCCAGGAATAAAAGTATTCACACTATCGCTTGTTTGTTCGCTTGCAGAGTGGGAATGGCGCTCTTTCAATATCTACAAAAATCTCTAGAACCGATAACTGCCTAAATGTATGGAATTTTGCCTCTATTCCAAAACAAGAGATGATGACATTCTCAGAAAATATAAGAATACATAGCTTACTGATAATATTTTATCTACCAAAATAAGTTAATTGTTCTTGACTTTTTAAGATACAATAAATGAAAAGTATATATGCTGTCTCATATAAGGCTAATACAAGATGGGACTTTCTGTGGCTCTATATTTCTGTTTACAAGTTAATTCATTTATTTCCATTTGAAGTGGGGCACATTACATTACACAGATGAACCAAACCTTTAATATAACAAAAGAGTTCCAAAACGCAGAGAGAGAGATTTAAACATGAAATTAACAACATTAATGCACATCACCATTAGCCTAGGCAAAACACCTTCAACAGTAGCACTGGTTCATCATTCAGAGTATGTAGCTTACACCTCGGGGGACAAATCACTAAATGCTCTTCCATTTCCAGAATTGCAGAATTCCACCATTCATGGAGTTATCCAGACTTCTTTACCTGTTTAATTTTTGTGTCGCACTTGTAATCCAAAGTGGAAAACCTTGGGATAAATTGCTATATTTAAACAAGATTCTCCCAATATCTACTTGCAGAATTACAAGTGTTCCCTTAATCTTGCACTCGAGATTGATACTAGTTTCCTGTTTTTATTGTCAATAGCTTCGTGATTTAAAGTACTTTAACTTCCCTTCTCAAAATTTGCTTCCAGTAACTACATAGAAACCTGTCCCATTTCAGTGTATTACTATTTACTTTCTAAGACTTTTTAAGCATTTTACTGAAAGGTTTTGAGGGGAACACGTATAAATAGAGATAGTATAATACACATTTTGAAGATGAAAAATGAGTTTTGATGATTAGGCTAATCAGAACATTTAGTTTTGTCTTTGATCAAGTATATCTTCTTGCACATTTTAAAGCTAATAACTAAACCCAAACCAAACAAACAAAACCAATTTTAATGTTAAATAATGAACTTTTAGTATAATCTGTCAAGATTGCCTTGAGTGAGAAATCTTAATGACTGAATATTTATATTGCATTTAAGGGTATAGATTTAATTTAATAATAAACTTTATTACATAAATGCATGCTTGCAAAATTATATCTAGTATCTCTAAAAGAACAAAGAACTTTAAAATATGATAATAAAAATAATTAAAAGTAGATGAACTATCTGAAGAAATGGTAGCAAAAGAGCAGATGAAAGGAAAAGGTGCCATGTTCTGTCACTAAAGAATGAAAACAATGGTGAGGTCCTCCTCACAGTTATTAGCATGAAAAAGCCCAACAGGTCATGCACACTGGCAAAGATGCAACACAGCCCAGACTCCTCCTGGGCAGTGGGAACGCAAAGTGCAGCCAGCTTGGAAGACACTTTGTTGGTTTCCTAGGAACTGAACACACAGAGGCTTTGTGCCAAGGCACTTACCCTACTGAGTAGAAGACATGTTCACACAGAAATCTGAACATGAATGCCTAAAGCAGCTTTGCTCATAAGAGCTAGAAATGAGAGACAGCCAAGGTGTCCAAGAGGAGAATGAATAGTCCAACTGTGCTATATACCTACACAGGAATATTAGTGTTTTAGAACTCAGCTGTCAAGCCACACACTCGTGCATGTGTACACACAACACACACACACACAAGCTTACACGAGTACTGAATTTTTAAACAGTTATGTAAAATCAGACTATTTTTACAGATCTGTAATAAGCAGATACATTTGTCAAAATTCACGGACTTGTACAGGACAGCAAACTAACAATATATATCACAATATTGGTTCATCAATGGTAGGAACTATAACCCCTTCCAAGACATTAAAGACAGTGGAATCATAGGAACCCTGTTCACTGCTCAAGTTGTCTGCAAAGCTATAGCTGTCTTAACTAAAAGATAATGCTTTAAAATTGCAATTTTAACTTTTCAAAGTTGTCCTCTAGACTTTGATTAATTACACACAATGACTGACTCTAAAGAGACTACTTATACAAACATCTTAATTATTTATTCTTGTCCCAAATAGGCAGAGTTTATGGGGTTTGTTATGACTACTGTCTTTGGTAATAGATTGAGATCTGCTTATCAAATGATTTATTTCTTTTTGTAATCCATAAACAGTCATGAGTAGAGTTATAATGCAAGTGTGCATTGGCAAGTGTAGAAAACACAAATCTTCTATGTGTGTGAAGACTATTGTCCCACTGGTAAGTGTACTTGTCTCTAGGTGTTGGGCAGGAATGTGCGATTCAGTGATGTTATAGACACTTGAACTGATGACATTAATTATAGTCACCAAAATACTTGGGTATTAATAGAGGGACCATGAAAATTCAGTTCAGATTTTCTCTTTCTGCAGACAAAGATAGTAAATGACACCCAGCAATATATGCTAACCACTTAAATTCATGCAAAGAAAAATCAATATCATAGGTATTAAAAACCAAGAAATGTTATCTGTGGTAAAGAAGGGTAAAAGGATTGGAGTAATGATAGAGGTAAAATCAAACCTTGAGTGATGGATAAGGTTAATGTGTAGACAAGATGAATATTTGAAGAAAAACAGTATATTCAAGATCGTGAAAGCTAAGATTCAAATGTCATAATCATAAGATTACACTTGGAACTATCTAGACTAGGAAGTATAAATAAAAGGATTGAATAGTAACTTAAGGAATTTGAAATTGTATTTGAAAACAATGGGGAGTCCTTTCTGGTTTGTAGTTTCAAAAGTGTCCGTCTGGGAGTGGGCGACATAGCCTAGGCAGGAGGGCCACTTACCTCCAGCTGACATCCACCTGAAGGTGGAGGGAGAGAAGCCAGCGTGCCCTCTGACCACCACACACATACTGCGCATCCTTGCCCCTACCTCTTACACACAGAGAAATAGATAAGTGTAGCAAAGTCTTTTTTTAAAAAAGAAAAATGTCCTACCACAGAGGCCTCTGAAAGGCTCCGCCCTGCAGGGTATCAGAGCAGATGCTGAGACTCATAGCCAACCTTTGGGCAGAGTGCAGGGAATCTATGAAAGAAGTGGGAAATAGTATAACCTGGAGAGGAATGGAGCAACAGAACCAAAAAAATCTGGGCCCAGGGGTCTTTTCTGAGACTGATCCTCCAACCAAGGACCATTGATGGAAATAACCTAGAACCCCTGCACAGATGTAGCCCATGGCAGTTCAGTGTCCAAGTGGGTTCTCTAGTAATGGGAACAGGGACTGTCTCTACATGAACTGATTAGCTGCTCTTTGATCACCTCCCCCTGAGGGGGGAGCAGCCTTACCAGACCACAGAGGAAGACAATGCAGCCAGTCCTGATGAGACCTGATAGACTAGGATCAGAAGGAAGTCGGGAGGAGGACCTCCCCTACCAGTGGATGGGGAGGGGCATGGGTGCAGGGAGGATGGGATTGGAAGGGGAGGAGGGAGGGAGCTACATGGGGGATTCAAAGTGAATAAATTGTAATTAATAAAAATAAAAAATTTTAAAAAGAATTAAAAAAGAGAAAAGGTCAGGCGAGAGATCCGTTGGAGGAAACACAACAGGATGCGAATGGTAGGTGTGAAGCTGAAAGATGCTCTGGTGTCCGTTGGTGTCATTTTGACTCTAGACTCCTGTTCAACCCTGTCTTCCTAAACCCACTTTTATTTCTCCTGGAGTTTTGGTTGCAATTTCGCTGTCTGTTGTAAGGCTCGAGTATTCGTGGTATGACTATCTCAGGCTAGTGTGTGACCCTCTGTAAACGTGCTTTTATAAATAGAATCTTCCTCCACTTGCATACAGAAATAGCCAATGTCTTCTAAACACCCCGAGACTTTCCTAATGCCTTTCAAACTGTTTGGTTTCAAATGGTAAATTACATACACAAATAATAAACTGTGAAACATTTTTCTTGTTTCATCTGGCTAACCACTTGTTTGATGTTCAATGGCTTTAATTAAAGAGTATAACTTTTGATAAGTTGTGTTTTTATTTTAATTTTTATGAATTACAATTTATTCACTTTGTATCCCCCCATAAACCCCTCCTCCTCCCCTCCCAATCCCACCTTCCCTCCTCCTCCTCCATGCAGGCCCCTCCCCAAGTCTGCTGATAGGGGAGGTCTTCCTCTCCTTCCTTCTGATCCGAGTCTATCAGCTCTCATCAGGACTGGTTGCATTGTCTTCCTCTGGTAAGGCTGCTCTCCCATCAGGGTGAGGTGATCAAAGAGCAGGCCAATCAGTTCATGTCAGAGGCCGTCCCTGTTCCCATTACTATGGAACCCACTTTGACACTGAACTGCCATGGGCTACAGGGGTTCTAGGTTATCTCCTTGCATGGTACTTTGTTGGAGTATGAGTCTCAGGAAAGACCCCTGTGCCTAGAATTCTTGGTTCTGTTGCTCTCCTTGTGGAGCTCCTGTCCTCTCCCTATCTTACTATGTCCCACATGAAAGATGTGGGAAATAAGTTGTGTTTTTAATCCTGCAGTGTTTTTTTTAAAGCATGAACACAAAGATAGCAAATAATTTCATAAATAAGTGCTCTTTTGATATTAAGATCCTGTACGTCGGTGCTGTGTTTTTGCTAGATCTTGCATGTGCTTTCTCCAGTTACTATTGTATATTTATGAGTGTTTATTTGCTGTTGTAAATTTGAAAAAAAAAACCTTTAAAGAGCAGTTGACTTAACTTCGTCATCTCCTGCCTCTCCTGGTCATCTGCAGCCCCTCTTGTCTTTGCTTTTTGGTTACAAAAATCCTCCCCTTAATCAGAGCTGCTTTAAGGTTTTCATGAATTCCAGGTACTATTTCCCAAGACTGTCCTACACAGTAAATCATATTAAATATGTCAATATTACTCAATAGAAACACTAAAATTATTTTAAGGTTTGAGCAATTTTTCTTTTGAAAAATTAGTTGTTCTAAAATAAATCACTGAACTTTCTCTTTGCTATACATTTTGCAGATATGCATTCTTAAATATGTGTACAAAGTGAAAATATCAAATTAAAATTACTATATTTAATGAATAATGAAATGAGCATAATATTTATATGCTAGACATTTGCTAATCACTACTTTTCCAATTTAATGCCAATAGCTTAATTTTCAAGTTCTAAATGCATTCTTAAGGACTTGTAATTCTCATAGACTCTAAGTTCTGTGTCTAGGAGCCAAATGGATACAGCGTCCCCACCCTTCCCAGTGGATACAGTGTTTTTACCCTTCCCAAAGTCCTTTATTAAAAAGTGTGTTTTGTTTTGTTTTGTTTTGTTTACCAGTACCAAGTTTAACTGGTCTTCTCTTGTCAAGTCCAAGATTACTGTGACAGTCGTAATTTCAGTGCAACCTTTGGCCCTTCGTCCCTTATCCTAGTCTGACTGCTGCTTCCCCAGCCTCACACTCCTCCTTGTACGAATTCACTTGACAATTGTTGCTCTCTTAGCTGGGAGTGACACTGTGTGATCTCAGCTGCTTGGGAGAATGAGGGGGGAAATCCCATGAGACTAACCTCGGGAGCATGGCAAGACCTCATTTTGGTTTCTTTTTATACTAACTTGTAACTATTGCTTTTTGACAACTTAGTGTATTGTTTCTGTGCTTGAGAGTCATTTTCACCCCCCCCCTGAGGAATTCAAATTTCTTTAAATTCAGCTGGAAATACTTTGAATTTATAAAGTGAGATTTGATCCTAAGTTATTTTATTCTTGGAAATAGCTATCTCATTTTTCAGCATTATTTGTTGAATATTTTCACTCCCTTCTTCATAGGCATAATGGTTCTCTTAGCTGCTATGGACTGTTTGTCTCATTGATTTACTAACCTTGTAGCTGTGAGCCAACATTCATTGGTTGTAAGGTACTGGTTCACATGGCTTGTTATACTTACCAGTTCTTGTTCTAGGTGTTGTGTATCTAATGAGACAGTGTTTCCATACAGCCCTTTGCAAAGGTGAAGATGATGGCCAGAATGACTCCCAGCTTGTTCACCCACTAGATTATTTACTTCAAATCAGCATTTTTAGCATGGCTTAGATTGACACAGGGAGCCCGTTGTTCATGGTTCTCCCAGCCATAGGCCATTGGCTTATTTCACATTAACATACCATCACTATCTTTCTTATGATTATCTTAATTACGTCATTATTTCAGAGTTCCAGATAAAGAAAAAATTAATGGCTTCTCTATAATTAATCATGAATTCTAATTTTCTCTAACATTGTAAAATTCATGATTTGTAAACAAACAAACCCCAAAATGCTTTCTATAGGTTTTACACAATTAAAAGTTTCTTAGACAAGTGCAAACTAAAATATGAATGTCATTATGCCAAAGATTACAGAGCGTGGCTCTGATCTGAGTAGCATGTTTGTGTGCTTTTTAAAAAGCTAGCTCGGTTGCTCTTGTAATTTATTTGGTTTCTAAATGATACGCTGACAATATGGTTTCACCCTGTTATTTGCAAGCAGTGCCGCACAAAGAAGACACTGCAGGTGCAGACAGCTGGTCTACCTCCCCCAGAATAACGCTGGCTGCTGTTCAACTGCCACACAACATTATTTAAAAAATAATCGTGGCATACTCATTGCCAGACCTCATTCTAGGCAGAGGCCTTGCTGATATGAAGATAATCTACAAGTGAACTACACACTGTCAAATTCATTGCAGTACAAGTTTTTAAAGTGAGTTATAAAGTTGTTTTACACTTATTAGTTTATATTTAACTGAGAATGCCGTTAGCCAACAGTCATATTACGGTTATAAATTTAACTGCACATGACAGTGGAAGTACCTATTTATAAAATAATGAAAGTCATCATGTCTTGACTAAATGATGAAATAATGAGTAAGTCCAAAACAGATTTATCTCATCTCTCTGATTGCCAGACACTCATACGTGATGTTCATGGAGACACTCAAACCATTACTTTCTACAGTAGAAAAATGTAAAATTAAGAAACGGTGGGTTGAAATTTTTTTTTTAATTTCAACCTGAGATTATGTTGTTTTAAAATCAGAAACTCATGAACTTATTTTGAGGCTGCAAAATGCCTAGATCTTCAAGAATATTACATAAGGGCTGGAGAGTTGACTCAGAGGTGAAGCTCAGCGGCTGTTCTTTCAGAGGACCCAGGTTCAATTCCCTGCACCCACATGGTAGCTCACAACTGGCTGCAAATCAAAGTTTAGGAGTTCCAGCACCCTCTTTTGGCCTCTGAAGGCATTATACATACATGTGGTACACAAGCATGAACGTGTACATGTAAGCAAATATCCATACACATCTGTCCTGTGGGGTTGTTGGCTTCCTGGAAGCCCCTCTCCCCACTGTTTGTAGCTGGTGCTCGAGTACATTTTTCACTAGTCCATAGACTGCTGTATCAGAACATACCCCTTCTGTGCCTAATCTAGCTGCTTCCAGCAAATAGGAGAGACTGCAAATATTCTACTGACACCTGACAGCAAGGATCTCTACTATACCAGCCACATTTATTCCTTCCTCTTGCTGTGCCCATTCCCTCAACTTCCATGCCCATGGATAGCCAAGGATAAAAAACATGAGACATTGAAATCAAGAATCGTTTAAATTCTAGTCATTTCAAAAATGAATGTATAAGCAAAGACAAGGGGTGATATTTTCACTAGAGAATGAGTGATGTTGAGTTAGAGGAGTTTTTAAAATTAAAATTTATTCGTTTACAGTTTCACACATTCTGGTCATATCCTATCACTCTCCCTAATCCCCTTCCCACCTCACCAGACCCCCTCCCCCCATTAAGGCCCTATCTCAAGTTCATACATTTTCATTCTGTTTTGTTTTGCTTATGACTCACAACTAGGCTTAACCTAGTTGAGAGCTGCCCATGTAGGCATGAGCGTACAGCTATCCACAGGATCACTGAGAATTCATTTGTTGGTTACCTCAAGACCATGACTTCATTCCTTCCAAAGGCACTCATCTGCCATTAGCTCGCCAGGGCAGGGCTGGGCCCGTGAGCACTTCACCAACCCGGGACTGAATGTTTGGGGGTTCAGTCTCATGCAGATCCTATGGAAGTAATTGAACCTGCTGCATGTTTCTAAGTGCTGTGGCCATGTGAGGGTTTCGGTTAATCCAGCTCTGTCCCGGTTCTCCTCCCCATTGTTCAGCTCTGTACCTGGTTCTCTTCCCCGATGTCCAGCTCTGTCCCCTGGTCTCCTCCCACTGTCCAGCTCTTGTGCTCTTTGTGTTCCCTCTTCTTCTGCTCTTATATGAAGCATAACTTCAAATCTGTGAATTGCTTGCCTGACTTAGTTGGAGTTTTCAATGAGGACAATGAGAGTGATGTGTCAGAGGTTTTGTGGATCCTGTTCCTAAATTCACTTTGTGATCTAATTCTATAATCACGCTTCAGCTATAGCATGGGACTAACAAAATTGTTTTTAGTAATAAAAAAATGCATGATCCCCAGACTTTCAGAGGATCATCTCAGTTTTTGAAATACAATTATGTTGGCATTTCTGATTTTAAAGGATTTAGTTTTATTCTTCCTTCCAGTGTTGATGTCATATGTAATCCTTAACCTCACCTCACCTCCCTCTCTAACACAGAATCATTTTCCATGCTTGCATCACCATGCTAATGTCTTCAAAAGAGATAAAAAAAAATCAAAATTCACCAGCTGTACTGCTTCCTATTTTTATTTACTGTCTTCAGCTGTAGCTAAGATGGTGTACCTTCCACGCTGTGAAGTGAGAGTTCTGTGGTCTGATGCACACACAAACAGCCTCTTTGTTCTTTCCTCTCCATCACTTTGCATTTTGGATCTGCTATTATAACTCCCTTGTCTCATTAAGGATGGGCAGACAGCAGCAATATATTTCTGCTCACATTCAGCACATCCCTGCTCCCTTCACTCGCTTCAATGGGACACTTCGGTTATGGTGAGTGTTTTGGTAGTGAAGATGATTTCTTTTGGGGATGTCAGTGATTGTTACAGATGAGGTCTTATCTACTTCATCTTCTCA
Organism: Pachyuromys duprasi; assembly: GCA_028658305.1. Taxonomy (NCBI): domain Eukaryota; kingdom Metazoa; phylum Chordata; class Mammalia; order Rodentia; family Muridae; genus Pachyuromys; species Pachyuromys duprasi. Next base: position 10,071,441 of record CM053748.1, read on the forward strand.
TTTAATCAGAATATTTAGGTAATTTATGGATTATTTGTGGTGCCAATAATCTGGAACCCATTGCTATCACCTTGACTATAGAAGAAAGCTACAGAATAAAATGTTTTCATCATGAAAAATTGAACTGTTTCTTACTCTAAGGCTTTAAAATTTAATAGTAACAATGATGGCACACATATCTAATTTATTAAACTTGGATATAAAATCGTGATGATTGAACTATGCAATTTTCACACCCTTCTCACTTAAATAGGATTAACTTTAGTTTTGAACATTCCTACAAGTGGTATTTTTTTGTATTGACAATATTCAGCGAAAAAGAATTCTTCAAAGCAAACACATTTGAACACAGAGTCACTCTCATATTTTCCACTGAACAGAAATTACTTATAAGGAAATAAGTAACTTGAATGTCGTTTTAACTTTGTTTCACTTTTACATTTGTTCTTAAGATGGTCTGGGTCATTTCTTTTCTTAGGAACAACTTATATAAGGAAATACTGTCACGAGCTGCATTTTTTACTTAGTGTCAAAATTATGTGATATATCCACTTAGGAATATGCAGTTTCCAGGAATGGTAGCACATGTCTGGAATCCCAGCACTCAGGGAGACAGAGGCAGGCAGATTTCTGTGAGTTGAGGCCAGCCTGCTCTACAAAGCGAGTCCAAGGCTAAGCAGAGAAACCCTGTCTCAGAAGCAGAAGAAGGAGGAGGAGGAGAAGTTTTCAGTATCTTGTGGTTTGAATACTATTTATATTGATTTCCTCCAAAGTTAAAGTGAAATAAACAAACCCAAGATTATAAAGAATTAGATTAAAATAAGTCAGGACCTCCAACTAAACAGTGAATGCGTAACACAGAACAACTTGTGAGGAATACTTGTGAGGTTGGTGTCGGGCTCTGACCCTCGGGGAGATGTGTGTGCCACCCTGGCTTTGCCGCCTAGAGAGAGCATTCCAGTGTCCACCCTCCTCAAGTTTCTTTATTGACTTCAGCTTAGAGGAGGTGACCCTAGGGCCTTCATTAGACTAGGGAGAAAACCTTCCTGATTCTTCCTTTGGCCATGGAGCCCATGGCTTCAGGAGAGCACAGCTGATGCACGTGATGTATAATGTTAATTCTGTGTTTGCACCATCTGGCTGTGAAAAGCCCTGTACCTGTGAAATGGCAGCGTCGAGAGACAGAGTCTTGGAACACGCAGAGGGTCCTGCAACCGGGGAGCTGACTCCACCCCATCACCATTGGCGAGTGATCATCAACCTGACTCTATTTTTAGCGATGTCCAAAACACTCCGACAACTTGTCTGTTTGACTAAAATAATCCCTTCATTGAGAGATTTATTAAGAACACACGTGAAAAGCCTATGAATCTTTAGAAGTATAATGCTCTTGGTACTGCATTTATTTAAAGCAACTTGAGCTTGTTTTCAGCAGACTTGCAACTGTGCCTGAATTATTTGGCTAGACAGCAGACTATTCGGCTGTACAGTAAATAGGTGATGTTTATCCAGTGGCATATTCTGAAGGTGAGCTGTCTTTACAGACTGTCCTTTCAGCATCAGTTTCCTGGCCCTTGCTCCCTTGAAGCAAGGAGGGCACGGTACTTGTTTACCCTGAAACCATGGGAAGTTCTCCCACCTCAGAAAGAATGGCTTCTCTGCCCATGTAGCTGCTTTATATCTGCTAAATACAAATCTTTGTTGTAAATCATTCTAAACAAACATAATCCCATAATCATATTTCATGAGAATTAGAAACAATTGAAGCAGTAACTGCCACCACCTAGAAAGTTCTTCTGGATCTCTGGTTTTCTGAAGTCTAATGTTTCAGTGGGATACCGGGTTTCTGTGGCATAGGGACAGAGACAGGTAAATTCTGTGGTATCAGTGATTTAAAGCCGTTTTCACCATTGGCTCTTAGGAAGGCTTAGGTGGATGTCCTTTTCTAATAATGTCATTCCAAATAATAAATTGCTGTGTGGAATAGTTAGCATGATTTTACAAAAACAAAAATTCAAGGGAAGAGAAAAAAAAATGTCTATTTACACAAGAAAGTATCTGAAATATTTTTAAAAGATAGAAGGCATGGTGAACCTCCGGGGGGAGCTTTTGTATAGACTCCTCAGTTTCTAGCTCACAAAAAAAAAAAAAAAAAAAAAAAAAAAACAACAACCTCTCTCCCATCTCCATTGCCATCACCATTCAAGGGATCATTCAATTTTACCTACCCATCTGTCTCCAGCCTTTCTGACTTCAGATTGGCCCTTTATGCACACATACAGGACGTGGCATAATAGTGCTCCAAACACTTTGGGTGCACACTCTGCAAAAAGCATAGTAAAACAAAACCCTTTGTACTTAGGATTCAAGGCTCTCCAAAATCTGACCTTAGCCTACCTCTGTCGCTTTCTCCCATTGTTCCTTTACAAACTGCTCTTTGGCTTCAACAAACGGGTTTACTCATTTTCTTATTCTACCATGAGATTCCCAGCACTTTCTCAACTCCATCCAGTGGTTTCCATAATGTCATAGAGTTCTGTATTCCAATATTTCCCAAATGCTGCCTTGTGGACTGGACTACCTTAAATGAAAAAAATGAAATCCAGTCCCTGGTACTGTATGTGAATTCCTACCTAGTAGGCACTCAGCAAATGCTGAAGGACATAGAAAGACATAGAAACCCCTACCAACCAGTGTATCAAATTATGCATTAGCAAATAGAAGTTATTAATTATTCCAGGGTTACAGAATTAAAAATTGTCTTAATTAAAAGTCTATATACAATGTAAGGACTGAAGTTAAAAGATAAATAGAAATAGTAGATATGTTTCATTCTGATTTTACAACAGTCTTGGAGTTTACTTAATCAGATAAGCACAAAATCTCATTATTAACTCAAATAACGTTTATATCAGATCACTTACATGATACCAGCTCAAAAAAGTTATGAGAGAAGTCAAAATATGTCTGGTTTTCCCTTTGACTATAAGATTCTCCTTTTTGGTTTTGGTTAAACCTACTTGCATTTTTAGCATACAACTCTGATGTACATAATAATTTCCATATGTTTCTATGGTGATAAGGCAAAGTGTCTATTTATCTATCTTCCTTCTAGCACATTACACCTCAGTGCACACACAAATTCTCATATTTCAGGAGTTAGCCAACATGGCTTTGTTCTTATATTTGTTATAATTTTAAAAATATTGATTATAATCTACTTTAATGTTCATGTTAATACTTTCTATTCTAGATGAAAGCCCAAATTGGTTTTAGCCTGTGTCATACAGCATATATTCTACATCATTCATTCATTTATAATTTATTCATTCATTCTAATTCCAGAATACTTTCATGGTACCCTATAGTCTTTACAACTGCCTAGCAAGGAGAATGATATCTGTGCTCCAAAAGTAGATATTCTATATTATTTACCCAGGGTTATTATATCTTTTGTGTCCTAACATCTCTCCTCACTGTCTCCATTATTTTGTTGCTCATTTTTATTATAACTTCATGTTATGATAATATCTTCAGGGGAATATTCAAAGTGATTTTTTGATGCTTTTTAATGAAGAGGTTCTTATTCAGTGCCTTTTATCTCATAAGCACAATTTTAATTTTATTGCAAGGTTTATTACATGAGGCCTGGAAAGATGACTCAGAAGATAAAGGCAACTCTTTGCCAAGTCTGGTGACCTGAGTTTAATCCTTAGGACCCATGTAGTGAAAAGAGAGAGCTGGCTCTTGAAGGTCCTCTAGCTGCGTGCTGTAGGACATACAAACCCATGTGTGCACACTACCAATAAATCTAATTAAAACTTTGAAATGCACCTACTAGTTTTCTCTCTGCCTGCTTATGAATGGCCCGTGTTACAAAGCTTATTATTGTTAGCTTACTCCACTGATCTAAAGGTAGTGGCGTGATCTGTAAACTTTGAATTTTCACTATACATTCTTACTTTCAGAATATTTCTTAAAAACGTCAACTACATCCGGTCATTTTCTGTTACCTAAAGAATCTAACCATTAAACATTATATTTACAATTTTTAACCAAATTTTGCTCCTTTTTAAAAAAAAATCAGTGGTTCTTGGCATGATCGGGGAAGAGTGGAGATGGCGCCGGTGGGGCAATGAGCGCTCCCTTGTGAGACAGTGCAGAAACACGGGGCTTTTCAAAGTGGACACTCAGGGGAATTCTGCTGATCCCTTTATTACTGCCTCATCCTGGAAAGCCACACCCTGCCCGATCCATCTTTCTCAAGGCTTATTGCAAGATTAAGCTAATAATGATGATACTGATTAATTCTCTAAGAGATAATGTGTGAAAAAGCGTGAAAATAGCACCATATTGAAAACCTTATTTGTAAAATGTTTCTCCCACACTTCCAGTGGAAAAATGTAATTCTACCTTAGGATCGTAATAGGAACTCATAGTAAAGTTATAAAAGTATAACTTTATTTCTAGTTCCAACGGTTCAAAAGTGCTATTTACATCTTAATTCCCTCAAAACAATTTAGCACATAGGTAGACTATTTAGCTTGCAGGAACAATCTTGGCCTTTCTTGATGTCTAGCCCACAAACATCAAGCAGCATAGCGGTAAAGCCCAGAAAGTCAGAGAGAAGAAACCATGCAAAAGCCAATGACATGTCAGACACAGAGGCATTATGGTTAATCTTCTGTGCTTCTAGCACACACAAGGTGGATTTCCAGGGCTATAAATGAGAACCACAGGCTGAGAAGTGAGAACTGTAGGCAAGGAGAGCTTGTAAAGAAAGCTGTGTGGGTGGCTGAGCTTGAGTTTGGATTTTCGTGCTAAAGAGGAAGGAGGTTAGACACTTAGGAGAGCCACTTCTAGGAGCATGGTAACATCTCCTCCACGGAAGGATCAGGACTGGATCAGAGGTCACCTGTTTCCTACAGCTGGGTTATATTTGTGTAAATGGGCAAGCCCTCAGCCCTGTCCTGAGTTCAGTTATACCCTTTAAAATCTCAAGGCGAGGTTAATATTTAGAGATACTTTCAAGCAATGTTGATTATTTAGAGACAATGGTTAGACACTCTAAAGTAATGTTGATGTTTAGAGAAACAATTTCTGCGCAGCAAAACTGGAAATATATGTGTGCATGTATTATAGACCTAAATTGGAATCCAGAGAAGAAAAATGTTCTTATTTATTTTGAATATAAAATTAACTTTCCCATTTATCAACAGCCTTCGAGGGCAGTCATCTCCTCTGTACCTGCCAAGGACTCTGCTAGTCTAAATTGCTTTCAGACTTTGGCTATTTAAGTCTTTCAAAGTTGAGTTTCAGGTGAATGTAAAGCAAAACTAATTGAATGGAGAGAGGGAAGGAGAGCAGTGCTGGACTCCCCGAGCAAAGGAAGCTGTGTCCGTCCCTCTTGCCAGTCGCCGTGGCCAGCCTTGTTCTTCTCCCCACCCTCTCCAGCTCTGGGCAGCAGAGAACAGATGGTGTTGATGCACCCTGACACATAGCTAAAATGGACCAGGAAAGACTGTAAACTGTGTGCCCACATTCATAGAGGGGATTTCAAATCTAAATAAAGATGTGTCTGGGCGGAGCTGGGATCTGTGCAGCATGTGAAAAGAAAGAATAGCAAAGCAGCATCGTTCTCGGCAACGGCACCTGACAAGTGCCGTTCTTGATCTAAACTTAGTGAAGATCTATAAGATGCTTCCATTTTGTATCTGAATAAGATGCAGAGAAAATTGAAGCCAGGGACAACATGCAAAGAGAGGCAATTTAACTGTCTGATTCCAAACTACATCCACAATAATTAAAATAAGAAAATTCAACATGATTTTCTAATTCTATTTTAATAAAAAAATCAAAATTGTTCTCAAAAAGCTCAAAGCTGTTCTTACTAGTTTCACAAAACTTTATTAGTTCTTTGAGAATTTCATAAAACATGTGTTGATCAATTCACTCCAACTCCAAGTCCTCCCAGATCCACCTCTTCCTTTCTCTACCTCCCCCCAACTTTGTGTCCTCTTTTTGTTTTCATACCCATCAAGTTTTATTTGTGCTGTCAATATATTCTTGGATGTGTGGCCTTCCACCGAAGGATGGTCAGTTTACCAGGAGCCACACTCTTAGAGGAAACTGATTTTCCCTCTCCCGGGAGCTTTCAACTGTCCTTGGCTCACAGTTGGACTTTGTGCTCAGCTACTTCTCCACACTGGGATGCAACCTGACCTGAGTTTGTACCAGTATTGTGTATGTGTAAAAACTACTGTAAGTTTATATGTACAGCTATGTGCTGTGTCTGGAACAGGTTTCTTGTAATCATGTACCACCTGAGGCTCTTCTATTCCTTTACCCCCTCTTCCTCAATGATTTCTGAGCCTTGGGAAGAGGTTGTGTGATACTGATATCCCATTTATGGTTGAGCGTTCCATCATGTATGGTTGGCCTTTCATCCTCTGCACCGTGACCAGTTGTGGGTCTGTGTTAATCACCACCTACTGCACATAGAAGGTTCTCAACGAGGCCTGAGGGATGTAGTCATCCACAAGCATCACTAGTAGTCACTGGGTCAATTTAACACTATGTCCACTTAGCAGAATAATAGTAGTAGTTTTCCCCTTGGACCTTGGGTCTGTCTAACCACAGCTTCTTGTTCTGACAGTGGTGCCAGGGGTGGGTTTCTCTTGTAGAGCAGGCCTTAAATCCAATCAGGAAGTGCTTGGCCACTCCCATGATGTTCATGTCACCTTTGCACCAGAGGTCATATAAATGGCAGAGTTGCAGCTGGGTATAACTGATGGTTACTTTTCTCCTCCAGAGGCATTCATAGCACTATCCAAGCCAGCAGAGATGAGTCACCCAGGTCACTATGATCAGTGACCAGCGCTAGGACCTCAGCAGTAGGGTCTTTCCACTGAGTTCTGGGTGATAACCAGTAGTACTGGCAATATTCTAAATGTTTTGGAGTCTATGGGACCTCATTGGCTCCTAAAGTCTGGCATGGGGTTTTGATTTATTAGCTTGTTGTGTCTAATACAGACATTATTGGCCTGTTATAGGGTAATTACATTTTGCTCTTTCATGTGTGTATAACGTATATATATATATATATATATATATATATATATATATATATATATATATATTTCACACACATACATACACACAGAAGCTTCTATAACAGTAGCTTGGTTTCTATATAACTTCTTCAAAGTGTCTTTAGTGTTATTTATCATTATTTTCCTTTCTGTCTTAGTCACATTTTCATTACTGTGACAAGACGCCATAGTCAAGTCAGACTTAGAGAAGAAAATGTTTATTGGGGTTCCCAGCCTCTGAGAGTGAGTACGTGACCGTCATCCAGGAGAATGGTAGCAGGCGGGCAGACATGGCAGTGGAGCAGCACCTAAACAATTACATTTTGAGATACAACAATAAGCCAGAGAAAGCTAACTGTGAATGGTAAGGCCTTTTAAAGGCCTACCCAAGTAACAAACCTCCTCCAGCAAGGCCACACCTCCTAATCCTTCCCAAACAGTTCCACCAAGTGGGGGCCAAGCATCCAAACTTATGAGCCGATAGGGCCATCCTCATTTAGACCATCTCCTCTGTCCTGTTCTCTCACTGTACTCTAATTCAGTCCATATTGTTTTTAGTTCCCTTTAAGCCATTAGCTCACTATGCCCCTTTCTGAAAGCCACATAGTGTAAGTCACATTCTTCATAGCTTTGATACCAACTACATAAGAGATTGCTGACTCTGTACCTACCAATATCTAGCATTATTGCATGGGTCTATCATGTAGTATTTGCAGAATACAAAAGTAAGTTGCAAGCTTCAAGATAATCTGTCTTTTGGAATAGAAGACCTACATTTACCTCAAGTGGCAAAGGGGATCCTAACTGACAAAACACTAAGAAAAAGAGTATTGACTCTAGAACTGTCAATAAGAATCTCTGAAGATAAGAAAGCCATGAAGAAATCCATCAAGATGAACATTTGAATCAGAAAAAGCAGACTTTAAAAAAAAAAAAAAGGTGACCAAGGAAAGTGAAAGAAATAGATGTGGGTACAGAGGAATGTCTGTGGTCCTCAGACATGCTGGCTATCTACAGCAGAGTTTGCCACAGTAGTATTAGGGGTGGGCAGTCTTTGGAAAACAAAAAACTGAAAGCAAAATGCCGTATAACAAACAACAGAGCCTTTCCTTAGATATTTGAATCCTACACAAAGACCACACAACTCTGGCTTCTAATGGAGTTCCATGCAGGCCAAAACATCATAGTGCTAAGACAGAGAAACTTACAAGTTTCAGAAGTGCGGGGGGGGGGGGGGTTTCAGGTTGTTTAATCATTATATACATTACTAGTATCAAGAGCCCTATTTTTTCAGACTATAATGAATACAATGTGTGGGCAAAAATATTTGTTTTATGACTTGGATGTTGCTTGAACATTTTCGGAATTTGCTAGTACTCCCACCTCAGATGTTTAGTAATGATTGCTTAGACTGTGAGGAAATGTTAGAATATAAGTAGGGAAAACAATAGAGTCATGGCACTGCAGATTTAGAATCTGAGTTAATTTCAGTACACGCATTCCAGAATTTGCATGGTCAGAGGTCATATTTAGACACTAGGCACACTACAAAGACTGAAGTCAATTATATTACATTCCACTAAATCAAGCTTTATCCTCCATAGCATTAGCCTGTGTGTGTGTTGACATATCTATACCTGTGTGTGTATGCGTGTGTGTGTGTGTGTGTGTGTGTTTTAGGTATCTAGGTCTGCAACTCATTTGCTATCTAGAGGCATCAAGTTTGGGGATTACATGGCTTCAGCAAGGATCAGGGAAAAGATACCACTTTTTTTGCCTTGTCAGAGTCCAGGGTCAGCCTCACCCCTAACACAAGAGTCTTTGGCTGTATTTTCTTTGCACTGGAGGCCACAGCAAACACTAACAAAAACACAAAGTCTGTTTTTGGTAAAGACAGATGAGAGTCATGAAGTGCGGTGTCAGGGAAGGAGAATGACAGCTGTGGAAATTGTATTGAGGGGCCGAGAATGTGGCCTAGGGGTAGGATGTTTGCTTAGCATTCCCTGGGCCTGAGGTTCAGTCTCCAAAAATAACACTGTGCAGTGGATAAGCGAGTAAGAATTTAGCAATGGATTCTCCAAAAGAAAAGAAGAGGCTCTGATTTGTAGCTCTTTCCCAATTTCTCCAGTTTCCAGAGTTTAAATAGTCCTGCCATGACTGGTTTTATGTCCATATTAAGCTACCAGCATGGTATTAGGAAGACATGAATAAGAAGTTTGAAAGGAGGCACACTGTTAGCTCCAAGGAGCCAGGAAAGCCAGCTCTAGCACATTATCACCTACGTCTTCCCAGCACAGTTCGTGCCTGGCCTTAGCCCTTGAAACTCCATGAGATCATTCTTTTAAAAGCATAGAATAATAATGTATGGTACCATACCAAAATAATTATAATTATTCCCCAGATCATAAGTTTACATAAGAGCAAAATTCACAAAGAAGTGGAAGAGAACACTGATATCTATTCAGGAGTTCTAAGGCTGCTTGCTTTACAGATAGGAAAGGAAGCACAGTTAATACTAAATGAAGCTCATTTATCACTTTCACGCTTATCTAAAAATGTAACAGCACACAACACTACAGGAATGTGTATCACGTGGAAGAGGGGGTTCAGAAAAATCCTTGCTGGCATTACTAAGCTTAAGGTGAGCTGCTAAGACCCCCTTCAAGTTTGCTGGAGGCAAACAATGGTTGTGCTGTTGCCGAAGGGCCCCTAATATGGAGAATCCGTGCTTAGAAGCGATCAAACATGTAAAAACGTCTAGCTCAGTCACTTAGACATTTTGAAACTTTGCAGAAAAATTGTAAGATATTCTACAATTCTGTATTCACCAAAAGAGAAAGGAGAAGGAGGAAAAGATAAGATTGAATATTAGCTATATGGCAGAACTCTTTTAAAACTAGAAATAGGGCCAGTGAAATAGCTCAAGAGGTAAACATACTTGCCAAGGATCATAACCTGAGTTAACATCCACTGGCCAGACATGGTGGGAGGGGGAACCTTCTCTTGCAAATTGTTCTCTGATTTTCACATCCATGCAACACACACCCATACACATTCATACACAATACATACATACATACATACATAGGCACTCACACACACACACACATATACATATTCACAGACATACACATGCACACACTTATACACACACACATACATTTGGGCACACTCTCATATATACATTCACACACATACTCATATTCACATACACACAATGAATAAGATAGAAATCATAAAACAGAAATTAAAGACACAATGCTTGTGTAAAGGGAAGGTACTTTTACTTTATCTGCAATTCATAAGTTTTTTAATAGATTAAACTTAAAGAATAGATTTCAGAAAACCAAGATTTTAGGAACATGGGGAGTATCCACAGCTGTAACTAATCCTGCTGCTTTTATGAAACATTATCAGAAAGTGGGTTTTATGTTTTATTTTCTCATGTATTACATTTTTATTTGTATGAAAGTCAGAAAATATGAGAACATAAAGTTCACTGTGATTTCTATAAAGACAAGAGCTTGGCAGTGGTCAAAAGCAAGTTTCAGTCATTCTGTTCTTAAGAAGCCTCATCCAGTGAGCATTATCTTAAAAGGCATGAAGTGTGTTGAGTCTTAAATTAGGAAAGAGGGAACAGGAAAATCTTGGACAAAAAATAATCCAAGTAAAACTGAAGCCCTTAACTGATAATTAATTAGAAACACAAGTTTACTGTGCTACAAGTGAATGTTTGTGAGTTTCAGTGACCTTTAAAATGACTAAGTGCCAAGTAATAGCTTACTTGTGGATTATGACCATTTAAATGTTGTAATTCTTGGTTCCTTCCACCACCACCACCCCCGAGACCATGTAGTTTATCATGCTAGCATAAATATCTTGACTTGTCCATCTTATCCAGCTGAAGCCTCATCTTAGAACCAAGTTTTCAGAATCTGTCTGTGTTTTATGTGATTTGACCAGCCAGCAACACTCTGGCCATGAAGTGAGTTAGGGAAAAAAGGTATCAATTAGGAAAGTGCTACCCAGCCCAAGGAGAAACCACATCAGTAGGGGCTTAACACATTCCAACATTAGCACAAAAGTTACACTATTTCGTTACATTTACTATGAACCTATTATGAGCCTTTCCAAAAAACACATCATTTAGTGGACAGCTACAAAAACTTCTGTGTTTCCTTAACATAATTCATCATAGCTCTGCTAATTTTAAAATAACATAATAAATACAACACTGATTTGTCAGCTGTTCTCTAAATGCTGGATTAATAGACACTGGATAACTACTGTTGTTGGCACAGTGGGCTTATTTCAATGACTCTCCAAGAAATCCATCATCATTTTAAAAGACTTCTTTTATAAATATGCATTATATCATTTCTCTCTTCTTGATATATGGTTATGTAAAAAACTCGGTTGCTTGAGAAATTTAATAATATATGTACTCATAAAAATTATTGTATTTGTATTTTTAAGAAAGATTATTCAAGTGGCTATATTCGCCAGTTTTGTTCTGTTGATTATCCTGTTTTGTTTAATGGAATCATTATTTTCCAAACCGTTAAGCTTTGAACCTGGAATCTTTTTTTAATATTCTCCTTTCTCTTCTCCCACATCAAATTACCACTTACCACAGATTCTGCCTGCTGGGTGGCACACGAGGCCCACTCATTCCCGTTTCCATGATCAACACCATTCTTGCCATGCTGAACTTAAGACTTTTTTTTTTCACCCTACTTTCTCCCTGACTCCAATCCATCCAACAAAGTGTTTATGCTTTCCTCAGATCCAAAGTCTTGCTTTAAATTTTGGAGCCCTTCTATTTTGGCAGCATAGCAGAATAGGAAAAACGGTCATTGACTTCTAGGCGTGGCTTAAAAATCTAGATTTGTCCACTCCCTTACACCTCACATAGTGACGGATGAAGCTGGCTTTTCAGTTCCAAGTGTCCACCTCCATGGTGTAGAAATAAATGTGTCCTTTGAAAGATGAAATTAGACTGGGAAGTAAAGAAAGCACTTTCCACATTGCTCCTCAGCGCCACTGACCAGCTGAGCTGCTGATCCTCAAAGCTCCGCCCCTCCTTCCTGAGCTCACCCGTCAGCACACACTTCACCCCTCAAAACCAGGCCCCGGCCCCCGTTTTGTCCCCTTAGAAAATCCACAAACATATCTCCCATTCTTTTCTGCGAGAGCTGGTCTCGTACCTTCCATGGGTGTAGTTCTCGCGTGGTGATACCGTTCCCCTTAATAATAATGTGTCACAGCTTTTCCTTCTCGAGGAGGGAGAGACCATCAAACTTTATTCTTGGGTCTTTTAATTTTTTTCATATGTCTAGTTGAATGCTTGCCTATGCTATAAATGCTGTATTTGTTTAATGCGTTGGAATACAAGGCTTGGGAAAACTTGCTTTCAGCATGTTACTCACACAGCGTTTTACATTAGCCTTTCCTAACCCCGCCGAGCAATTCTAATTGGCAGAGGACCTGTCATGTAAGACACTGTGCAGTGCTTCCCTTCCCATTATTTCTTTCAGCTTCTAAATAAACCTCTTTGCTTTCTGCTTCGTCCACAAAAGCATCTATTGTATTCATCAAATACAGTGAAGGAATTCAAGTTATAATTTCAGGCTCAGAGGGAAACTGGGTAACACATGAAATTCTGAAGTGTTAGCTCTGAAACACATCATATTTGGAATAAGACCTTCTAAAAATCAGTGAAATATGTTCAACAAAAATAGAATTCCTTAATATGGAGTCTAGACTTGCTTGGATGTTTTGGAATGCCTCACAAGGAGGCACAGTTATAAAACTCAGGAAAGGTGGCCACGTGATCACTCCAAGCCACACGGCCACTCACTGAGCTCGGTTACTCATGTTAATGGGAAGTCTTCCAGAGTATTCCTGACACCCTCTTAGGCAACGCAAGTATCATTCCGGGGCAATTTCCGACACATTTGAACTCTAGAGGAAAAGTCAAAAGGAGTGTATTTCTGAGTTCCAGGGGAGGAGAAAGGCAGCTGGTATCAACAGGACCCACTGCAAAGTAGCACACTGCAAAGTAGCACACGTGAAATGAAAACGGAAATTTTTCCCTGATAACTACACATCAAGTAGAGAGCACTTCGTTCCCTTCTATTTTGAACAAGGAAAACCACCGGCAAAGGTCTCTAAAACACGGAAAGTGCTTATTTACATGCTGCCAATTGAAAATGTCTGTCTAGAAGTAAGAGTTTGATAAGAAATTACTAAAAGTGCTTAAGAGCTTTATCTAAGTTATTTTTATCAAGGAAAATGAACCCAGCCACAAATTCTGTAAAATATCCCCTTCAGTGTTTTTTGAATGCTATTGGAGTGTGTCTATACTTTACGCATGCCCTTGTTACAATTATTTTGAAAACTATTTGCTTTCTGTGGTACTCGTGGTATCACGGGTCTCATGCACACTCAGCTGCCACTGATCTGAAGTAGCTTTAGAGCATTTTTCCCACACACTGTTCAATATAGACTAATATAGAACCAATATAGAAGTGCAGGTTGACTTTGCTTTACACCCAAGATGAACCTGGCACAAACACATTTCAAATGTGCCATCCCTTTGTTGCCTTTGTATTTGGCGCCCAGCACAGTGCCAGACACAGAACAGGAACGCTGCTTAGAATGGCGAGACTGCAGGCCTGAGCAGGGTACCTCGGTGTACAGTTGACCTCCGGAATCCCAGTCTTGGAACCCTCATCTGAACAAACAAATCTTCTTTCTGCAGTTTAAAATTTTTACAGCCTTTTCAAAAATAAAGAAATGAAGGCCTCTGAGCATTGTATTTCCTGTTCTTTCTTAGGATAAGTTGGGACAAGGCAGTTGCAAACCCTGGCTCATTGTGGCATCTTTTCTGTGACTCCTTGTGGCCTCCTCAGTCACTACAACTCTGCAGTAGCAGCTGGGCTAGGGATGCACCTGGAATCTCAACACTAGTGAGGCTGACAACAGAGGCGTAGTAAGTTCAGAGACAGCCTGGGTTATGCAGAGGTTCAAAGCCCTTTTAAAACTGAACATTCTCCCATTAGTTCAATAAATTTTCATGACTATACAAATTAGATGTTTGCCATTATAATGAAGAAACTAAGATTAAAAACAGTGTTTTTCCTGAAGTTAACAATATTTATATCAAATCCTAGATTTGAACCCAAACTAAGGTCTCTCTGTCACCCTTCCTAAAAGGACATATCCAGGAAACCTCTCTTTAGGATTGTGGTTTATATGGAAAAATAATAGAATAACTGTACAATCATTTTGCATAGCACATTGTCTTAAGCAATAGTTACATTCCTCCAGCAGCTTTACAGATGATTTGTATGATGCCTGGTGCCGTGGATAGCTTGAATAAGGCTCTTAGAAGTGTCATTCGAGAAAGTATAAAAAGGCAGGGCAAAAGTAAAACACAGTTGGTAACATTGGCCCAGGTGAGGAATACTGGAGAGCTGGGCTCACCTCCAAAGCGCAGCATTAGGAGGAAAGAGATGGCCAATTAGACAGAAAGCTGTACAGAGCCTGCGAGAAGGGCCATGAACTCCTCTCCACAGCTGTCCGTGTAATGTTTCTTGTTAGCTGAATCACCTTATATATGAAATTCACCTTTCTGCTACTCTAATACCATTGCAATGAATCTCTTTCTAAGCAGGTCCTCTGTAAGACAATGCGTTTGTTATACAGCTTTGTGCTTTAGCTTTGTTTTTCAGTGTTGTGACTTGTAGAACTTTGACACGTGCCTTGCTGTTCCATCCTCTGAAGCTGCAGAACTGTGCTTGTGAGAATCACAGTGTCCCAGTCTAGCTTGTGCTAGAGTGTGATGGCCTCTCTGCACATGCTTCTTGAGTGTTCTGCATTTCCAGAAGCTGCTTTCCTAACGCAGACAGTCACAGGATTATAATGTCTCTATCATTAAGTAAGCTCTCTGAATAGCTTCCCTTTCACACATGGTTGGTTTGTTGCTGTTTTTAATAGAATGGATTGAAATATTGAGCAGGTGCCAACACAGTAAAATTCAAGATGAAAGAAAGGCAAAGTGTCATGAGTTCAGGTTCAGGATCACAACTGTGTATGTCTAAAAGCAGAAGAGACCAGACTTGACATCAATTCATTTGAAAAACATCTAGAATTTTAATAGACAAGCTTAAGATGAGTTTGTCATCTGCTCTAAACTATGTTTACGGCAAGTTGGATGTCCCAATACAGCTATGATGTCACCAAGGAAGCAGTAATCTTGTTGCTTCCAGCCCCACCCTGTTGAGTTCAGAGCATTGTGTTCTGGGTGCCCTATTGTTGATGGTATTCATAGAGGACTGGTGATAAACGAAAGGCTGAGGGACCATACTTATGAATAATAACCAATGGAGTGTACATTGCTTAGCCTAGAAAAGATTTCTTATATCAAAATGTAACTATCTCAATGAATTAAAACCACTGTTGCATAGGGATAATTGTATAAAGTAAAAACAATTTATCAATCCCATCTCATTTTAAATTATATATAGGTTGATCTCAAGATAGTTTGTTTTGTGCAAAAATAAGTAACTAGAGCAAGTAGAGGCCTATATGAGCCTATGTAAACTCAAAATAAGTAGCAAGCAAAACTTGGAGTTCTCACGGTCTGAGATTTAGAAATTATACTTATGAGTGGAGTGGGGATATCATGCAAGCCTTTCTGGATGTCTCCATTAGCCAGCCAAGCATTTTAAGTAGCTTAAAATCATTATGGGCACTCTAAAATATACTATCAGTTGGTTTAAGCTTCTCACCAAGGAAGTGAGCCTGAAAAAAGTGAAATAGCTTTTGTGACCTTCACAATAGCAATCATTATGGTGAAGAGCAGAACTCTGGGGTACTGATCAGCAGTCCAAGTAAGGTTTATTAGTGATACTGGTTAATGCATCATCTACACGAAACTAGACCACAGCTTTCTCTTCATTATATGAAACACTAATTATGTAAATCCCTCATTGTCTCGATTTACAGTCTTAGCAGAAAGCAACCATGAAAATAGAAGTCCTAACCACTTACATATTAAATCTGTCTCTGTACTAAAAGTCCACACAAGTAATTTATTCTAATATCATGTTTATTCATAGTCACTCATTCTTTGAGACTTTTTCCTCATTTGTTAATCAAAAATAGCAATGCCTACATCATTCTGTTCTTCTAAGATTTTAATTAAATATTATGTGTAAGTTGCTTGTGTTTGTGCCTGGTACAAGGAAAGTTCCATATCTGTCAGCCAGTACTGCCATGGATGTTGGAAGTACAACATCATTTCTCATATCTTGTGTTAGGAAACAGGAAAGGGCCTTTTCTTCAATAGCACAGGACAGAGAAAAGTCTCAAGCCAATCCATGGCCAGCTAGCACTCCTTTTCCATCATGGACAATGAATAGTGGTCCTTGCTCCCATAATGCAGAGTGTAGGTGCCTTCTGGGTACAGTGTTACTTCATCCTAGCATTCCACAAGACAAAGATCTACTCAAATAAATGGGAAGAAAAGCGCTTACATTGATTTTGAAGTTGATCTTGACCATCTCACATGGTCAGAGTAGGATGAGCCTAGTCTTTGAATGCCAGAGCTCAGGGTGGGGTCAGGCCTTGCTCTTCCACCAATGATCTCTGGAGCCTTTAGTAATTGTCTCATTCCCTTTTCTAACCTTCATTCTTGGTCCAGTGCCTGATAACAACGGTCAATGACTATTTATGGAATTCATCACCTTAGCAAATAATTACATCCCCCGATCTCAGGAATGTATATTGGGACAGTGAATAAAATGGATAAAAGTCCCCTGCTTTCTCCTTCTAGCTGGGGAAGGCGTTTATATACAAGCTGAAGGCATAGTATGTGTTGGAGAGTAACAACTGCCCAAGAGGAAAGATGGAAGTAAACGGACTGGGTAAAGAGGAGAGGAATGTTTTCAAGTGGGTAAAAAAAAATGAAAATGTAACAACCCTGTAAAGAATAGAAAGAAGTGAAGAAGATGCCTGTGTATCTAAGAGAGGAAATAATTCACACAGACAGAGAGAGAGAGCACAGGCTGGGGAAGGCCATAATGCAGAGTGGAGCAGTGTGAACAAGGGAGGTAGTCACAGTGAGTGAGGGGACAGCTGCGGGACTCCTGAGCTTCTGAGGGCCCCGGAGCAGATCTGAAGTTGCAATAGGCTCTAAAGGTTCCATTCTTGGAAAGCTTCAAGGGAAGTTTTATTGGTTATGTCTTGGAATGCTTAGACACCAAGCATTCGGGTGGGGCCTTCTTGTCCTGTGACAGTGTGCCTAAAATAGGAAATGACAGCTGCATGTGTCAGGCAGAAAGAGTTTACATGCATATGTAAATACAGATGGGCATATGTGCATGTCCGTCAAAAGTTTCCTCTGTGTGCATCAGCTGCGATGTGGAAATCACGCTAAAAAGTAAAGAAAAAACCCAAATGCTTTAAAATTGTAAACTAGTATTTTTTTCTATCAGTTTCCTGTGTGCTTGGAAAAAATTTGTGATTGCTCTAAATATACAGTTAATATATATGTCAGCTGGAAAAAGCAATAAGGTGGACAATGACTCACAGTAGGTTTTTGGATTCTGTGATGTCATTTTGTACACAAAACGAACTTTCTGAGAGCTTCAGACCAGTGTAAGAATGGCAAGCACATCTGACTCGGAGCATCACTTCTTCCAGTGCTTCCTGAGGCATTCACAAAGGCACAGGCTGTTCACTGTGCCCTGCTCCGGCGGGCTTCCCTCCTCTGTCACGGGCCTCTTGCTCTCCTGTGTCTGCATTCCTTTTCTTTCTCTTTTGAGATCCCTGACAGTATCTTTTTCTAGTTACTTCCTGACACCATTCCCTCAGCTGGCCACCACT
The DNA here is from genome assembly GCA_028658305.1 of Pachyuromys duprasi. Taxonomy (NCBI): domain Eukaryota; kingdom Metazoa; phylum Chordata; class Mammalia; order Rodentia; family Muridae; genus Pachyuromys; species Pachyuromys duprasi. The sequence continues at coordinate 10,089,425 of CM053748.1, forward strand.
TTACCCTGTTCTTTTTCCTCCTCTTCATAATATGAAGTTAAAGACAAAAATGCACAAGTATTTGCCTATGTCCTGCATTACCACTTTCCCTGAGCCATATTTATTCTACAGATAACACACAGCACAGCTAACCCCACCAGGGCCTTCCCTAGCTTGCCCACACCTTTGTCACACTTCTCTGCCCTCAGAGAGAAGTCTGCTTTCCATCCCTAACCTCCACTCCCAACCCCGTCCCCACCTTCACGCCAGGCAAGTCTGAAGTCTTTCCATCTGTCCTCTTTCAGCCCTTCAGGTATGCTGAGATACTCAATATTAACCTACTAAGCTCTGATTTTACAAGGAAACTGAAGGATAATGGTCACAAATTGCTTCCTGTGAAAACAATCATATTTTTATCTCTTTATATTTTTTACCCAATGTCACCTCTACAAGTAACAAATAAGAAGATGTCAAAAGGCATTGGTATTTAGAAATCTACCACAGTTTTAGTGAAAAAGAAACTTTAAATGAAAAGCTAACATCCTCACTAGGAAAGCTGTGTAAGTTGTATAAAGTTTTGAGGTGCATGAGGAAGCCTGGCACTTTAACATATCAACAAAGAAATGTTAATACTATAGATACAGTTATCTACTGATGTTATTGTCTAACTTCAAGTGATATAAGATTATAACTTAATTTTAACTATAATAAACAATTAGAATTTATTTGATGACAAAAGTTTCAAACACATATATTATTTTGTTTCTCTGAGGACATGAGGATGACTACAGATAGTTGTATCTAACTAGACAGCTATGATCATCTGAACTTGACAGATCATAGACATTTTATATAAACTAAAATATTAGGAAAGTTAACAAAACATAAACAGAGACTAAGTAAAAGCACATTTGTTTTATATTAAAATACCACAAAGAAAAAACTAATTTTAAGTGGAAAGTGTGTTTAAATTTGGAATAATACTACTTAGGTTTTCAAATTATGTGTAATCTGAAAAGAAAAGGGATTGCAGGAAATGTGCCTGAACCAATGAATGACCTGGGGAGCATGGATCCGTCTGTTGATCAGAATGCTGGAAACTGGGAACATTCTTTCTACATCTGATTAGAACATTTGGAACCATTAACAAAGAAAGGCACAGACCAGCTCTCTGAATTACACTGTCGACTTTCTCCCATCTTTCGTTAAATGATGGCTTAGACATTATTGTTTTTCTCTTCTTTTTCTCTCTTTTGATTTTCAAGACAGCCTCACCCTGTAGCCCATGTTGAGTTCAAACTCATGGCAATCCTCCTGCCGTAGCCACACCTCCAAAGTGCTGGAGTTACAAATATGAGTCATTTTTTTCATATTTAACTAATTCTTGAATTGCAGATTTGTGAGGAGTGTTAACGGAGCTGGGAATATTTGAAATTTGTTCTAGCCCTTGGGAGCAGACATAGCAGATAAATACAAGGTGTCCTCAGTTAACAGCAGAATATTACACTGCAGGGTTCCCAATCTCGCTCAGCCCTGCATGGACAGGCTGCATTGGAGTTTAGACTAAACGATATGCTTTCTAAAACAGATGAGGCCAATCTGAGTGACAAAGACCCAATAGAACAGTGTCTTGATGTTTTTAAGTAGGTACTTCAAAGTCCTTGTCCCTCCTGTTGGTCTCAGCCATTTCAACCTCTTTCTTCCAAGCCAACGTGTTGACTGGAATGAGCAGCCCTTACTTAATGAATGTCAAAAGATGAGTAAGGATATGTATTATGTAGAAGTCCAAATGATGTCATACTACAACATAGAGAGAAACACAGTTGAACCTGTTAAGTGTCTGATCTACATAGCAACAAGTTAAAGCTGAGTTTGTTTTCTAGAACAGTTAAATATCTATGCTAAGCCGGGTGTGTCAGCGTATGCCTATAATCCCAACTCAAGGAGGCAGGTGGATCTCTATGAGTTTGAGGCCAGCCTGGTTTACAAAGTGAGTCCAGGATAGCCAAGGCTATACAAAGAAACACTGATTCAAAAAACAAAACCAAAAACAAGTGCAAATATCTGTATTAATGGGTTTTCTTAATAAAAGTAGATAAGTCTAAAGAATGTTGAATAAAATAATTAGTATCTACTACTACTACATGCAAAGCTCTGGCCTGGTAGCTGAGCTGTGAGGTGAGGCTCAAGGAAGGAGAGTTAAGAGAGCAGGAGACTTTATGTACAGCTGGCCCTGAGCACGCTAAATTCAAGAGAAACGTGATACTTTTTAAGAGCAGAACCACAGCAAGGCTTTGTATCTGCAGGGCATTTTAGAGTTTGCACATTTTGCCTTCACAAGAAACTAAGCAGTGTGGAAGTGTAGAACAGAAGGGCCAGGGAGACTCCATAGAGCAGTTGACGGTCTGAGAACCAACAAATGGTGACTGCTTTGAAATGGAAAAACTATAGTTAACATTTTCATGCAAATAGCACAAAGTGTGAATTTCCAAAGCTTTAAGAAAGAGACAGAATAAATTAGCTGAGCACGATAGTATCTTTACATTGTCAAGAAGAGAACACTTTGGAAGGAAAATGCAAACAAGTAAGATGTTGAGTGAGGGAAGCTGTTCAGTGCTTTGGCTGACCAGTGGTTCTTTGCTTAATGCAAGTGCCCCTACTATCCTGGACACAGTGCTGGGTCTATGGATAAAAAGATGAAAGAGGAAACATCGCTGGCATCAGGGAGAATGGCCCAGAAATCCAAACATATCATATTAATCACGTCTAAAAACTATTTAAGGATAGAAATATATAGGTACAATAAAAGCACAGCTTTCCCTTGCTTGCTGAGAATCACTGTATGTAATTGGACAGGAATTTAATTGATAGGGGGTTCAGTGAGATATGTTTCTTTAAAAGCTTCACACAGATCCATCACCAATACAGCTTACTAAGAATTAAAATTATAAAGCATTCCATGCCTGTTTTTTAATTAAATTGTTTCTCACTTTATATTTTGTTTTCTTATTCTTTGTATATCCTACACATTAAACCGCTGTCAGATGTATAATTGGTAACGATGTTTTTCCACTCTGTAGGCTGCCTCTTCACCTGGCTTGATGGTGTCCTTTGCTGTACAGAAACTTTTTAGCTCTTTTAGGTTCCATTTATTAATTGTTGGTCTTACTTCCCATCAGTGTTCTGCTTAGAAAGTCTTTTCAGTGCCTATGAGTAGAAGCATACTTCTTACTTTTCTCTTCTAACGGGTTTGGGGTACATCAGGACTTTGTGTTGAGGTCCTGGATCCATTTAGATAACAGATAAACACAAACAGATAACAGATAAACAGATAAACACCGTGCAGTTTGTGCACGGTGAGAGTTATAAATCTAGTTCCAGTCTTTGGCATGTATATATCCAGCTTGCCTAGTTTATCCATAAGTTAAATGAAGATTAGAACAATGTGAAATTTCATCTTACCCTAGTCAGAATGGCTGAAACCCAAAAAATCAATTTTCAGCAACTACTGATGTGGATCTAGAGAAAGGGGAACACTTGCTCATTCCTGGTAGGAGTGAACACTGGCACTTGGGGTTATTCTAGAAGTTCCTCAAAAACCTAGAAATAGATCTACTATATGGCCCAGCTATACCACTCCTGGGCATATTCACAAATAATTCTTCATTCTAATGCAAAGATTCTTGATCATCCTATTTACTGTTGCTCTATTCACAATATCCATGAAATGGAAACAGCATAGAAGCCTATCATTTGATAAATGGATGATGAAAATGTGGGACCTATGCACAATAGAATTTTATTCAGCTATAAAGAAAAAACAAATTGGTGGGTAAATGGATGGCCCTGGAAATAAACATGCTAAGTGAAGTAATCTAGACCCAGAAAGACAAATGCCAAATGATCTCCCTCATATATGGATACTAGCTTTGAGTCTTTAGATATGTGTGCTAAAACTAGAGAATACTTAAAAGTCAAAAACTAAAAGTAGGGTATGGGGAAGGGATGTCAAAGGACAGAGAATACTCAGGTGTTGTGAATGGGAATAACAGAACAGGAAGAAGTAAGTAGAGTAGGGGGTGGGAAGACAAGGTAAAGAGGTAAGGGCAAGGTAAAGGTAAAAACCTCTGAACAAGCCAAATGGGACCTAATGGTATAGAAGCTTCCTAAATTATGTATGTATATATGCATGCATGTATGCATATATGTTTCTGTGTGTGTGCATGTGTATGTGTGTATGATTATAAACAGAGTTACCCTATAACAAAGAGAGAATACCTCTCCCAAACAGCATAGGATATCTAACAAACCAAGTGCAGGCTGGCTACCTCTTTTCAAGGTGTTAGTCAGTGGGATAGACTGCCAAACTTCATAAGCTATTGATATTGCCCTTGGTTATCCTCCAGAACCCAAAAAGACTTTCTTTCTGGAGATACTGCATACTTGAGCCACAACGCATGGAGAAAGCAGGCTTCAGCCCTATTGGTTAGCTCTCATAATGATGAAAGGCCCAATAGTTGAGGAGATAGGTAATGAACAATTTTATCCAGCTGCTTCTGAGTGACAATCACAATTGGCCTGGCAAAACACGTCCACTCGGGCAATATGGCACAATGGTTACTGTGGTAACCAACCAGTTTCCGGTTGACTTTAAGACCTGCTTCACAACATGATTTCATGCCTGTTACTATTTACAGGGCCAAGAAGCTGTGGCCAGGGAGGTCATAGGATGTGTCCCACTGTGACTACTCTAAGCATCCCTGTATACAGTATTTAATATTCTTTGTGGAGTTGGTATCTCCAAATGGGCTGAAATTTTCCCCAGAATACATTTTTTTATGTGTCAATGCAGCCACAGTATGCTGTAGGACATAGACTCTAAATCTATTTCAACAGATACCAGTCTTAATTAATAGGAAAAGCCATGTAACTTTGGGAACACAGAACTTCTAAACCATTTTATAAGATGCTAGAATAACGTAATGTCAATCCTGTTACGATGCCTATGTGATATTCCAGAGCTGTATTTAACACTCTTGACAATAGAACCCCAAATAGACTGTCATTGACTTAACGCATCATCTTTCCTTCCTTCTTGTTGCTGCTTTATTTTTATTGGGCAGAGTCCCGAGAAGCTTAGAAATTATTTGAGAGCATAATAATTACGAGAAACAGAAAGAAACAACTTACCCTTAAACTAGTAAGCCGCCCTTAGAAGTGCAGGTTAGAGCAAACACAGCACTATTTATTCTATGTGCTCTTTTGATCCTTTCATTTGGATTTAGTGGCATTTAATGGGGGGGGGGGGCGGGAGACTATCTGTATCTATCCCTAAAACTGACTGGCTTAATTTCTGAAATTAACATTTATGTGTGTATGTATTCTATAATAATTATGCAGACACTAGCTAATAAACAAGAGTATGAACATTTCAGTAAGTCTCAGAAATGTATTCAGAGTTTGTTTTCTGCATCTTTAGCAATCTGTAAGCAAAGGAAACTGAAATTTCTACACCAACTCAAGAGATGGGGCAACAGATGGAGATGTTTTAAAGGCGGGAGCTGGAGTAAAGCACTTACGTAATGCAAGATAATGCCCAGTACTCATTAGAACATATGATAAGAAGGAGATGCTGTGTTTATACATTTTAGATGCAAGTTATACCACAGCATGGTACAAATTAATATGGGGTATTTTACTGACACTAGGTAGAGAATAATGGTACAAGTAGTGGAAACTACAAGTCTGCTTCTACATTAAGCCTGAGTTAAGTTCACATCCATGCTCTGCAGTTGCTTCCCTCAGAACATCAAAGCCGTCGCCCACCAGAAAACACGGCTATATCTCCTGCCCACCCACCCGCTGTGAAATGATCAGGTCATGCAGGCCAAGTGCTGCACACAACCCTAGAAAGTAGACTTGTGGTAGTAAAAAGTTTCATTATTATGTTGAAATAATGTTGATGACCTGTGTTTTCACTGGGGAAAAGATATTCCTAGGATACCTCCTTTTCTCCCTTTAAAGTGTCAGTAATTTTCCATGAAAAGACGTGTTGATGAAGAGGGGTGGCAGTAGAATGCACATGACAGGAAAGTGGGTTGAAGGCCACACTGTACATTCTATCATGATGTTTGTGTATGAGCATTCCCTACGCTGCCGCAGGCAATGCCACCACACCGACTTCTTGATCATATTCTCTGTAACTGTGCCAACCACACCAAGCCTCCCAGGAGACCATTCACCAGTGCACAGAAGGGGATTGCTTTTTTCAGTTTGATCAGTTGAGTCATCCACAAGTTTTAAGCACACCAATACGTCATAATTAAAATGAATGACACATGAATATGATGCAAACAGGACCACATATAATTTTACAGCTAAAATTGATGTAGCAATGAACCAAATGGCCTGGCAAATTTCCTCAGACTCTTTTCATCCCAGGAGATGAAGAATGTTATCTCAAGCTTATAGTAGGAGAGAGTTCAAGAGATCCTTACAGTAATGAACAATAGTTCACCAGTTCCAATATGGGCATTTAAATTTTGAAAGAATTAACCTCAGTTTTAGCTATCTTCTTTAGTCACTCAAAAAGATGTTTCCAGTTATATGTTATATATTTTTTCAGAGACTAAGTTCAAAGAATTACAAGAACAGCAAACATTTATTTCTCTGCAATGTAATGATTTTAATGTGAATGCCTAGTAAACTATTAAAATACTTTAAAAGGTCATAAATAGTAAAGTAAATCTTAAAAACTGAAATACAGATTCATGCCAGTCTCTCTGGGATCTACCATGGTTCAATGTCTGACCAACGTCAAGCAAGTAAGAGAGACATGAAGAGCAAAGTCAAGCTGGGTCTTTCCAGGTCCGGAGGAGGCTGAAGCAGCTGAATTATGTCCTGGTGGACTAGTCTTAGGAAGTTGAGCCTCTTCATCACACACAGACACCGCAGTAATTGTATCTAAAGAATGCAGCAGCTCATCTCCATAATTCTACACATATTAACCACACGTCTGACACGATCACCTGCCTGGCTTCTCAGGAAGTATTATAGGAAAAAGAATTCCCTTCCCCGCAATAATGTAGCTGTTATTGCTACCATTTGAATGCTGCTGACTTAAGCAGGTTAGTTATGACCGAAGATTGAAAACCCAAAAAGAGAATGGCACGCTGCTATCCAGAAAAAAGAAAATGTATGTTTTTAGCCAGCGTAACTTGCATATGGCTTCCAAAAAAGTTTTCCTTCAAGAAATGTCATCATATGAAATGAAGTGGCCTTTTTAAAATTCATTTATTAATTCAAAACACAGTCTTTGCTACCTCCCTGTGCCACACGGAGAGTACAGTAATGAAGACCTTCCCAGACTGTGTTTGTTGAGAATTAACATTTTAGTTAGGGGTAGTTATATGTTCAGTAAAATATTTCTACCAGATAAAATCGGATGATCAAATGTTCTCCTGGAGATTTTTTTAAGGTTTTATTTTTAATTATGTGCATGGGTGGGATTTTTAAATATGTGCATGGGTAAGGGTACAGTGCCCACAGAGGCCAAAAGAAGGTGTTGGATTCCCTCTAGAGCTAGAGTTACTTGGGGCTGTGAGTTGCCTGATATAGGTTCTGGGAATTAAACTCTGATCCTACACAAGAGCAGTGTGTGCTCTTAACTGCTGAACCATCTCTCAAGCCTAACGATGTATTGTTTACTTTTATGTGTGTGTGCATGCGCACACATCCTCAAATTTTTTGAAAAAAAAAATAGGCTTACCTTTGGGGAGCTCAACACTGCTTCCCTAGAGAGATGCTGAGTTGCTCTCTTTTGCTATCAGTCCTCACACGGTGATGAGAAGCATCTTAAGAGGGAATTAATTCCTCTCAGCAGAGTACACCTGAGGTGTCTCTCTTGTTGGCTTAGGTAATCCCCTAGTTCTCTAAACTTGCCCCATCTGGCTTGTAGTCCTCCTCTAACCCCCAGCTAAACAGTTCATTCTCTAAAAGTACTGTGGAATGGCTTTCTGTATTGTTTGTGTCTCAAAGGGGGGGGGCGTCATGACTATTGACTTTAACAAAAGAATGAAAACAGAAAAGCGTCATCGGTCTTTCAAATACCCCTCTTGTTGGTAAAAGAGAGGAAGAACTGGCACACCCTGCAGATGACCTCCCATGACTCTGTGCCTCCCCCTCCGTGAACCAGACCAACCAAGGATGTGACCAGAAAAACATCAGGAAACTCTATGAGACACAGGAGAATTGCGCTGCCGCCACTAAAACGGAGTGCGAGCAGATCCCTGACTCCCCGGCTCTCCTCAGTTCCCTCCCCCAGAGCATCTCCTTCCCTCCACACTGATCACTGGGATCAGGAGTCCTCTGCTTTGCCTTCTGCTGCTGAGATTAAACACTCTGACCAAAAGCAACTTGGGAAAGACTGGTCTCTTTCCTCAGTGACTCCCAGGTCACAGTCTGTCACTGAGGGAAGTCAGGGAAGGGACTTGAAGGCAAGAACTGAAGTGAAGATCACAGAGGAATGCTACCCCTGGCTTTCTCAGCCTTTACTTTCTCAGGCAGACCAGGATCACCTGCCATGGTGGGCCCTGCCACGTCAATCATTAATCAAGAAAATGCTCCCATGGACATGCCCACAGCCATTCGGATAGACAGAGTTCCTCAACTGGCATTTCCTCTTACCTAATGATTCTAGTTTGTGTCAAACTGACACAAAACCAACCAGCACAAGGACCGTTCTCACCAGTAGGCAGATACCACCTTAACATAACCACTCTGCTGCTTATTCTCTGCTAGTACAACTCATCTTAATGCTTAAAGGCTTTCTGTCTCCTTTCAACACAGCTATCCCTTGAGTCAACATCAACTCTGAATTATTTCTTCTGGGTTTACTTGCTGACAAATAGGCAGGTAGATTTATTCCTATCGAATGAATACTGGGGAGGACCACAGACAGCTCTTTGAGGTGTCACAAACACTATCTGTTGCCTGCAAGTGTAGTTGGCCTCAATAACAACTTTCCACTAGACCCTTCAAATTACGTACAGAAACTTAGCCAAGTTGCTTCTGGGAATAATTTTGTTTCTGACGGATAGAAAATAAGAAAAAAAAAATGAGCCATGTTTTTCTTTTCTTTTTAGCAAGGCTTTTAGTTCTTGTTCATATCAGTCTTCTTGATGATTTAACAACATATGTTTACTTATACCTGATTTTAAATATGTAATCATTTAAATGAAAAGTACATTTAATGACTATAAATCTTCCTGCCTTCTTCCACCGGCTAAATGCAGTACCCTGGATGAGAGGGAGCTAACAGGGGAGGGCACTCAAGTCGAGTGCCAACGCACACAGAAAGAGCCGGAGATAAGCAGGTGACCCAGAGCACTAGTAAAGCAGCAGAGGCACAGAGAGGATGGGTGTGCCTGGCCCTGTCACCCTTTAAACACCTTGGATGAACGGCCCTCTCGTAGTGTTCCTATAAGATTCCGTAATGCAGATTTCTAAATGGTCAGCTAATGAAACTTGTCATTGGTAAAACTGAAATAATGACAGCCTTTGCTTAAACTAATTTTGATACGTAAAATAAAAGTTTGTTGTTTGCGCATGAGTACACATGATTCAGAATTTTTTGCAGTCGCCTTGGAATCATGAAGCATTTTAGGTTACCCTATGAAAAAAAATTCTGAAGTTTGTTGGCTGCCCAGTCATAGTTACAAGCATCATTTCCTATTAGGAAAACAGTCCCATAATGCTGCCTAGAGCTCAGATAGAACTTCCAATCAGGCTTAAATCCCCACTGGAAATCTCTGGATTTAGCCCTCCACCATTGTGCAAAAAAATACTGTCTTAAAGAAGACTAACATGCAAGCTTCGCTGAAGTGCTGTTATCCAGTGGTTCTGAATCAAGGAACAGTTCTGGGCAGCTGTGTGGAATTTTTATTTCAGACAAACAGCTGAGTGACAGGTTTGTTTAGTTCTTTACTACCCCAAAAGTGGATTCCAGATTGCTCTCAGGTTGCAAATTACTGAGATTTAAATGTTCTACCAAAAGTCAGAGTAAGGAGAAGAATGGGGAACAAAGGAATGTTCTGTTGTCAAGTCAGTTTGGAAACCCACATGCAGCATTTCCTTGAAGTTGAAGCTGACCATAGTGTAACACAGGCTTAGAGAATTCTGCTGCAAAAGGCTAATTCACTGTTATTATCTGAGTATTTCTCAGTCAGCAAGCCAGAGAAACACCATTAATATCTCAAGGGACACCAGTGTTCTAAGAAACACAATTTGGAAATGTGGCCTTAAGGAAAATATATAGACTTGCATCTAAAATTCAAATAAAAACATTAAATGGGAAACATAATGGAAAATTAAAAATATGCCACTTAAGAAAGTTGAAACATGGTATTTAAGAATACTGAAATATTTCTCTACTTAGGGTAGGTCTACAGATACACTGAAATGTAGAGATGAAATTTAGTCAAGAATTACTTAAACGTTCATTGGCTATTTTTAATTATGTGTGTGTGCTGGAGGAGAGATGTGCACATGTGAGCACAGGTGCCTACAAAATCCAGAAGAGTCGGTGAGAGCTCCTGAGACTGAAGGTACCTGACATGGATCCCAGGGGCTGAATTCAGGTCCTCTACCAAAACCAGGGCCTGCCGAGCCTCTCTCCATCCCGTGTTCGGTGACCTGTAACCCAGCTTCTCAAACCTCGTGCATGGGAGAAGGCGTTCATTCCCAACCTGTTTGGAGCATGGGACTGTTAGCTATTGCCCTGTCTTTTCTCTTCTGTGTTACATGCCACATGTGAAATTTAAATGTAGAGATAATGTGTTTCTATGGTGATGCTACAGAAGTTACCATGCTACCAAAACTATTGACTCGAAAAAAAAAAAAGGTTAAAAAGTGCAGCCTTCATTGCTACGCGTATACCAGCCTTTCAAAGAGGACAAGCACCCGCTTCCAGTCCTGTCCGCTAGACTGGAAACATCCTTTGGGGACCCAAGGTTCTATCCCCACTGGGTTTTCTAGGTTAGCCGCTGCCTTTTTTCAGTCTCTTACCTTTGAATTTAGTAGCATGGCTATGAGAAATGGAAGCCTGCTTTAGAAGTGTCTGGGTTGTCAGGGAGAAGCAAGCAGACATCGATGTCTGTACCTCCCTTGGCCCTCTGCGCCAGCACCTGTCCCAAAGCAACCCTGTCACTCGACTAGGCAGCCTTCTTAGATCATGCTACAGGGCTGTCCACTCACACATGTCTGGCTCATTCAGCGTATGTTGATGCTATTGAGATTAGTCCAGGTCCCGTGTGCCTAAAAGAACTCCTCGGTTCATAATTCAGAGGTGCATTCCTCCAGTGCCGGGGGGGGGGGGGGGAGAGGAACAAGTTAACTCTGAAGCCCTCTAAATGCCAGGGCTCTAGAATGTTTCAAAGCATCCCTGAGATGGCTCAGGCTGCATCCCATCCACCACGTTGCCCTCCCTGCCCCCCAAATAGCTGTTTGCAACCCTAGCTGTGCATTGGAGTCACTGGAAAACTGTAAAGAATTCTGATTTCCTGTCTCCTCCCTCCTGGTGAGATTCTGATTCAAACTGAGCTACAGTCTCCCCAGTGTGATTTCCACAGTGTAGTAGTTCTCAGCCTTGGAAGCATCTCAGAATCATCTAGAGAGCTTTAAAAATTCCTGATGCCCAGACTGCACCCTAGATCAACTTAATGAGAGTCTTTGTGGATGGGATCTGGCATCAGTATTTTTTACAGGTCCCAGCTGAATACAATATTCAGCCAAGATTGAGAAATACAAGGGGGGAAAGTCTAGAGAAAGCAGCTCCTTCCACATGTCTACAATCTGCCGCCTCCCACTCCCTCAGCCCAGTCCAGCCTTTGGTTCTCTTACCCCATAGGCTAGAGAGATCTTAAATCCCTTAGCCAGAGGAAAAAGACCATCTGATCTGGATTAATGCAGAAATTACAGTAACGTAGAAATGGTCAGTTTAGGGCTGAAGAGATGGCTCCGTGGTTAAGAGCATGTACTATTCTTGAAGAGGATCTGAGTTCAATTCCTAGTACCCATATTGGGCAACTTATAACCCTCCTGTAAGTCTGGCTTCAGGGGATCTTATACCTGTGTCTTCCACTAGACATCTCTACTAACATGCACACACACACACTTAAAATTTAAAAACATAAGTATTAACAACTAGTCATTTTAAGTGAAGAGATGTTATAAGAACATATTTATGCTAGTGAAGTGACTATCATTTAATGAGTTTCAGATACTTATAATAACTAAATAAAGATTATAACATGGGAAAACCAATTTTAATATCAGAGTTTTCATAGAGTAGCTAACATTTCTAAATCTGCCCCTCAGCAATTTATCCAGCTTTCATATTTTAAAGACTTGAAATTCCTTTAATAAGGAGTCCCTGTTGCCAGTTCTAGAAGATTCCAGCCTGTCAGTCATGTCTAGGAGCATGTTTTGAACCATAGTCTATAAAGTGTGGCATGATCCTTCTGTTTTCTTAAAAGGCAGGTGTTATGTTTATAATTGTGTTTATTTTGATAGTGTTGGGTTGTTATTTTAGAGAAATTACTAAGAACTCTTGGGGCACAAGCACATTTACACCTTCAGCCTTCTAAGCTGTTGTGTGTCCTTGGGGGGTTATAGAGAGACTAGCACAGACAGGAACCCATCCAAAGAGTTGTTGACAACGGAGTTGCTGAAGGTGCTGTGGCCAAAATCAGATCCAACAATGCTGCGTTTATTTGTGTTCTGCCAATTGTGAGGCCACATCCCATCACAGCCTACCAATCCAAAAGAGCACGTTGCCAAGCCATTGGCCAACTTTCAGAACAAATAACCCTTTCTCACTACGTGACCAACAATACTCAAAAGGGGAGAGGGGGCGCTTCCTGGATCAGAGGCTCTGAGTTCTCAAAGGGAACGGGTAGTGTTAACTCTTGTTGGGAACACAGTATTTTAGTTACTGGATACAAACAAAGCAGGAAAATGATCTTGAGAGGCTAGGTCCTCCATCCCACATCTGTCTCTCAGAGCAGTTGTCGGGCACCCAGCTCACTGCTGCCATCTCTCACTCAGCACTAAACTCCCGACTAAACAGCAGTGTTATTTTTGTTAGGTGTGGAGTGATTGCCTCTGTCTGCTGATGAGCTGTCTGCTCCAATAATCATCTAAATCCAGCCTCTGGCCTTGTCTCCAAGGGGACAATCCTGACAACAGAAGCGCCTGCGCCATTGACCATTCATTCCCTGTCCCTCCATGATGATGCTTACCAGTGCTCTCCTGTGTGAACTTCTTGTGCATCTCTTCTTCTTGTTATATTCCAGCTTCATCATCTTGAAACCTACTGTAGATCTGAGTGAGGGGAAACCAGAGAGTAGAGAGAGAGCTGTTCTCCCACTCACTGCCCTAAAAAGTTGAAATTGTGATCTACTTCTCTTGGCTCCTCCTGAATTCCCAAATCCGTACAGTTCATTCTTGGCGAACTGTTTGGAGGATTTCGTTTGTTTGCTTACATGTTTGTTTTGCTATACAATTTACTTATTCTGATCTAAACTTGATGTCTTCTACGAGATAATCTAACATGGGGGAGACTGAAGGAAGTACCTGAAGCAATGTTTCAATTCCCCTGAAGATTTGAGACGTGTGCTGACACCACCAGCCCCACAGTGCCCCTCTCATCCTCCCAGCCCAGCACCTCAGAAAGCAAGGTTGCACACCCAGATCATTCACGCCTTTCTGCAATGCCTGTCCATATCTATCCGTGTTTTATAAAACATATTTTCAGGAGGTGAATATGCGGTTCAGGGGGTAGCAGGCGTGCCTAGCATGTGTAGGACCCCAGGGTTCCATGCTTCGCTGGGGAAGCAAGCAGCCTGCCAAGTCTCATTCATATCCTCAGGTCATGTTTCCTTTCACTCAAACAAAAGCCATGAGAGTGGCTGACGGAAAGAAAATGAAAGCCAATGCCATTGTAAAGGGCCTCCAGTGAAGTTCAAGTGGAACTTCTGCTTGAAAGTGGAGGGCTTCAGAACCGTGGGGTTTAACGGGGAGCTTCGTTCCTTTCTGAACTCTGCTCATTTGAATAAAGTTGCCTTTAATGTCGCTCTAATGGTAGCAGGAGGGATCCTCTGTTGGGTCATTGTGCTAACTCTGAGGACTGTGAAACCACCCTTAGCGCTTGTGATTGCAGTTCTCATCCTGTTTGGTTAGTGTAAACAAATTCTGCCGGGCACTGCTGGGCATACTACCCATACCTGGATTTCCCAATTCAGTAGCTTCAACCCCACATGTGTCCATTTGCTTCTGTCCATTCTTAAAATGAGCAAGCCTGTCTCAACTGACAGGCAATGGGTATCAAATTTTTCTCCTAATGAATTTTTCTCCTTTGTTCTTCCATCTCTTGGGATTCCCTACACGCAAAAGTACCTTCACATCTGCCTAACTTTGGAGACACTTATCTTGTCTTTTCCAATAGGAAGGTAGGACAATGACAAACACTTTATAGTTTACCTAAGAGATTCTGAGGCAGTTTTCTCTCCCTGGGAGATCTTACTAATATCAAGAAAGTATATAAATCTAGACTATTAAAAAGCTTGTATATGAAAGTTATTTGCATAAACTATGTCAAGTCTTTCTGAGTACAGCATCTCTGTGATCTTCCAACACTATGATGTAGGGTGAGACTTTTGTCTTTCTTATTCGCTTCAGAGGAGAGAGGGTTTGCCTAACAGGTTCTAGAGCTACTTGGGCTTAGCACTAAACCATGTTTCAAATTATAAAGTGATTTTACCACTTCGCAAATGTGTTCAAATAGCTGAAACTCATGATTTCCAGGAATTTAACATAAACAAAATAAAATTCACACGTGTGTTTTCATGTGTGTGTGTTCCATTTGTAACTACTTTAATCTCAAATAATAATACATACTCATTTTCACTGAATGTTACCTCCCATTATTTTTTACCTTTTCCTAAGTTAGTAAAAAGCATCCAAAGGGATTAGTCATTAAATAGAAAAAAGTCTACAATGGAGCTATAATAATAACCTTGTTATAGATTTTGAAATTGGCCCTAGCTGCATGGCTGTTATGGAGAGGCAATAGGCACTTTTATCTCACTTTCGGGGTGACAATTAGGTAAAGGGTGTCTGGGCTTCTTTACATTATATAGTTCATCCCCTGAGTTAGAACAGAATAGACTGTGAGAACGAGGAAAACATATTCCTGTTTACAGGCTGAAGGTTGGAAAAACTAAGGAATTGCTCCCAAAGTCATTTACAGACAGGGACTGAGCACGTGCTGGAACTGCCCCCGGGGCCTGTGCCAGATTCTATCATTCATGATAAGTCTTGCTGATGTTCATATCAAAGGAAAAGGCCACATAGGAGTGGCTATCAGCAAAACCTCCTCCACAGGCCATCGGTTGAGATGAATTCTACAGAACGAGTCTTCCAGAGCTGGCATGTGTTTTTACTCACAGTTTGTATCAGTTAAGGCTGAAACAAGGGTCCTCCATTTTCATTTCGGAACCATTCAGCAAACCCTTATTTATTGTTTAGTGAGTTTAGAGACCAGAAGCTATTTCAGGAAAAGATTTAAAAAAAGAAAAAAAGACCTTGAGATGTCCCGGCACAGATACCCAGCTATACTCTTGTCTCACACATCCAAACACACAGTGTCAATGCCATCCATGTTATTAACGCTAACAAAGCCATTTTAACTTGTGGGTTTCGAATGCTTAAGGTAAATGTAGAGTGTTTTGTTTTATGCCACTGAAGTTAATACTACTGAAGTTAGTTACGTATTATAATCATTAAATGAAAACCCATGTCCCGACATGTTAAGGCAGAAGAGCACCCGGCCGGGTCTTGAGGGGGAAGTGGGGTGCTCCAGTTAAAAGTCTTAGACACAACCTGTCTCCCGGCTCACTTCTACTTCCTCACACTTACATTCCTCTTAAGGCAACATAGGACTTACATGACAGAGACTCTTGACGAAGAAACTGTTAGAGAGCTCTGTTACCTGTTGGGTGGGGAATCAAGGGCTCTAACACAGACTCCTCAGGCTAAGGATGGCCGAGGGCACTGCAGCCTCCCTTGTGTCTCAGACACACACAGCTGATGGTGCTCAGGAAGGGATTCTTATCCAGTTTGTACCCTGACACAGACCTTCCAAAGGCAACACAGTTAATAAAGACAGTCTCTGCTACTCAGGCTGGTGGCTGGTGGTTTGGGGAACACCTGCTGAGAACTCTTTACAAACTGCTACTGAGTTCTGCTAGGAAAACAACCACACTTCAGTGGGAGTACTCTCAATGCACTGTTTTCTTACTAAAGAGCATTTTGGATTTAAACCACAGTGTAAAGCATTTTCCTACTGACTCATACTATCAGTTCCAGCCCTAAGGTGAGCACACTTGCCCTATTACCAGAGAGATGTTAGAGACTTGGTGCAGAAATCCCAATTTAGAAAAATCAGGAATTGATGGTACAGTGATCTTCCCCCACCCCCACCCCTCACCCCCGAGGAAAGAAGAACATGCGACCAAAAAGGGAACCTTAAACCATAAAGATCTGAGCAGGGCTTGTAGCAAAGGCATCACTTACTGTAACTGTTCTTCATCTCCTGGGTCCCTTTCACTTTGCCTCGCTTGTCGATCCTCAGATACCACTGTGTGCGACAGAAGAGTCTTCTCACCCTTATATCCCCTCCTTCCATGTAATCATAGCTTCTTGTGTGTCGCTCGGGGCTAGAGCAGTTCACATTTGGAGCCGTTTGCTCTGGACTCATGTCATTGCAAGCTAAAGATATAGTGCCCACTAGACAGACAAGGTGGAAGCATGATCTGTAGAGCAGAGTTGGCAGGATCCATGTCAGTATCCATTTGCGCATTATAGTGCAGTGCTCCGGGGGTTCATGAATAACATAATGAGAACTGAATCTTGAGTTGATTGCTACTCCTATCTGTGAACTGTAGGTTGATTTGAGAAAAAGTAGTTGATCTTTCCAACCTGTTAACCTTATCTTTCAGTTCCTGGTACCAATATCGGGATTCCTCCTCGGTAACACAGTTGATAGATCCGTATAAAAACAGGTTGCAACAAGGCCAGTTGCCACAGTGCTGTTTGCTACTTGATTTCTGTTCATAATGAGAGAGTAGGAATGGGGAGGGGAGAGGGAGACAAAAAGTTGCTTGTATAAATTTCAGTAGGTAAAGTCTCAACAATCTAGCATACAGTGTTGTTAAGTGCTGAACACACATTTAAGACAGCTGCCACAGAGGATGTGAGCATCTCTGCCACGCTACGTGGAGATTCAGAAGAGCTGTGCGTTTGTGGAGAGACATCACAATAAAACTGCACCATTCATTCCGGCTGCTGTCTTGTTAAGAAACACGCTGTACCTAGAGCTCTTGGCTTAAGTCAAATTTTACAGCCACTATGGACCAAGTAGAAATGCTCTCCCTGGATTTCATAGTATACGCCTTTACATTTGTGCTTAATAATTTATTTACCCTTAAACTGCCCAGATTTTTCAAGTTAAGTGTCAGGGTTTCCCTGGAGAGCTTCAAGCGTCTCTTTCCATGCGTACTACATACAGCACAATTTCTGTAGGTATTTACACAGCTCAAAAATCTTTCCCCCTCGGAACAACAACCACAGAAAGAGAAAACCTTTCAGAAAAAGATTCAGCAGTTTTTAAAGACAAATAACAGTAACTTACTTGTTCTGTTTAGAACAGCTGGGTACACAAGAGTTCCGTGTCTGCTGTCTGCCTCGTGCAACTTGAGCCTCTCTGTAGCTACAAACTACTTCTCAGCTGAGAAATCCTCCAGCAGAATCATAATTGTTTCCATAAATCAACAGGCAAAAGGATTTTCTCCTTGTGCGAGCGCGTGCGCTTGTGTGTGTGCGTGGAGCCTTTTATTCAGAGATTCTCAATAAATACCTTTGCTGACCTCATTGGAAGCAATTAAAACTTAACCAGTGAGCTGTTCGTTGACTAAAACAGCAGGACTAGAAGGAGGCTTGTATACTGTTGAGTGGTCGTAAGGGGGAGCTATGGACACAGCTTAGGTTTAAATCCACAAGTGGGTATCTCCACTCTGCAAACAGACCTGATTCTCAGGCAGTTACAGGGAGAAAGGGAAATGTTAGACCTTTAAAACACAGAAGGTGCATTTCCACAGACTGTGCAAACATTTCCTAGAACGCGTATAAGGGCTTTTTAATAGTTAGATGATCTTTACAACACATGGGTTTGTTTCGTTTGTTTGTTTTTTGGCAAGTATGGGTTGGTGGTTAGTCCTTCATACTCAGAGTCCTAGAGAAACCCATGGCTCAGGGGATGAAAGCCGTTGTTCCTAGGCAAGGACATATCTTTTCACAGATATTGCACAATTGTGTGTGATCTTTAGGCTAAGAAGACCTAGTTTTGTATTGGATTGTATTCTAACAAACACTGTGAGCATGGACCAGTCACTTGACTTCCCTGTGACTCGGCTTCAGGTATCAAGTCAAAGGCCATGTCTAATCAGACCGGTACTGCTCTGTCATTCTAACATTTTGCCTCACAATTTATTTATACTGATGGCTCACAAATGTAAGGGACACATGATTTGCAAAACTATTATTCTTTTAGAAAAATGGTTTTGCCTTGGTGTTTGACTATGCCTCCCTAAGAGCAATAGCATAAAAAAAAAAAAATAACAGATAAATCCAGGAACAGAATTATAAGGCCAATAGCTAATGGATATAGAAGAGCTCTTTCACTTTCCAAAATGATCTCTTACCTATCCTGTATTGAGCAAGACTGTAATTGTATTTTTTATTTAGTATCAGCAATCTAAATGAGTACTTAAGAATACATATATTAAAATTCCTCTTCCGTGTATCCCCAACACACACACACACACACACACACACAATTTCTCACTTAGCATACGCTGCCACCAGGTGGTGCAGGTACACCAAATAGAGATGCCTTTATGCTCTCTTTATGACTGTGCTCACAGAAGATGGAGTCAGCAGCACAACATTTTCCCAACATACCCAGTTGTCTTTGATTCACAAAATGTTGAAGCATTCGTTTTCCATAGCAGAGCAGGGTGCTCTGGTCTATAACTGCATCTGTTGAAAGCTACAGGGGCTCAGAACACCCCATCATTTCTCTCCCGAGGAGGAAGAGGAAAGGAGAGACGGTGTGGTGATGCTCTTGTCATCTTAGTGCTATCCTACAGTCTGGGAGATACTACTAATGAGCAGATTCAGAACTCTTATGAGCTGATGCTCTCTCTGGAGAAATGACAGCTGTCAGAAGGCACTGCAGAATGTTCAGTCTCCCTTTAAAAATGCGCTGCAGGGGAGTGGGTTCCCGAAGTGTTGACAAGATATAAAATTATCTGAGTAATGTCCCTGAACAGGTTACAGTCAGGCAGGAAGTTGTATCAGTAGTCTAAACTCCTTTTGAAGTTATTGATTAGTTTCCTTATTGGAGAATAATCTATTCGAGATTGGCCCAGGGTGGAGTGGGGAATTTCACTCCTGCTTGCTTATGAGAACCGGTTCTCATTGAGCTGGTGGTTCACTTGTCTCTAGCATGGCTGCTCTGTCTTTCGGAGTTGCACACTGGTAGACATCATCTGCCCTCACTGTAATGCACAGCACAGAGAAGTGCAGGGTGCTTCGAAGACTCTCTGTTCATCACTATTTCCAGATAGAGGCAGCTTCATCCTTAGTTGAACGTATTTCCACCTTAAGCAACTTAAAGCCCTAAGAAAAAAGGTCTGCATCTATTCTTCAAATATTGACTTTTAAGGGTGAGCATTAGCACCTGAAAAGCTTCAAACAGAAGCAGTATCTCATACTTGCTTCCTGTGCTTTGAGGACAAAATAAAATATATTGAAAAATACAAAGAACTTCTTCCTTACAGTCAATTGCTGTATCAGCCCCTGGACTCTTCCTATGCAGTCTTCATTCTACGGAGAGGTAAATGATAGAAACGTTTAGCTTATGGGATTTGTGTTTCAATTTCCAGTTTTTCCATGCCTATACACACAAGCTGTACACATACATGCAGGTGCTCTTTACTCGATACCCTTCCCCTTTACATACAAAGAAGTATTCTCACACACACATTGTTATATATGTTGCTTTTGTTTTCACTTAGTGAAAAAACAAAATTTTTCATCTCAGAATTTAGAATGCTCACTCACTTTCTACATTGATTACTAATTCCATCGAATGACTATAACTCAGTTTACCTAACCACCTCTGTGAACATTTTATTTTTACCCATATACCTCACTGTAGAAATATTATAACGAATGCAACTGCATTCAGTATATAATAAATATGCCATTATGTGGCATACAAATATAGCTGTAGGGTCATTTTCCAAAAGATGACTGTCTAGGCATTGTTCTTCCAGTCCCAGGTAGGCTAGGGACTCCTGAATTTGGGACTAGGTTGATTTATACTTATAAACGTGACAGTGCGTGTTGGGCCCTACAGCTGGCACCATTCCAAACTAACCCCCTCCACATTCCTACAGCGCCACACCATTTGTCTTCATCGTTTCCTGTGTGGTTTCACTATATAAATTCAGTCTTGACTCTGGATCATACTGTGCAACCAGTCTTACTTATCATCTTGATCCATCCATTGAAACAAATATTTATGCAGTAGCTATTTGCTGCCAGATTCTGGGTTAGCCCTTCCGAAGACACAATGGTGAGTATTTTGGAAGTGATCTCTACCCTTCCAGAGCGTGCATTCCAGTGAGGGGACAGCATAAACAAGAGGATCTGGGGATGCTACGGGACGGGGAAGCCAAGAGCTTACATTCCAAGAAGGGAAAGAAAGCGCGTGCTCAAAAGCAAAAGCCAAAGCAGAGAGGGAAGCATGAAGCTGGCAGACAGAGGCTTGGTGTCAGGTACTGTCCATGCTGCAAGAGGAACCCGGCTCATTTTAGAAAGAAGAGGGCACAGGAAGACAGACCTGTCTTTTTCAAACATGGTGGACCTGGTCAAAGACAGTAACTTAAACTCAAGAGGAAAACCATGATGGAGCCATCCCCGAGGTCCCTAATCCTATAAACAGCTTGCTGGCCTTTGGCGTGAGGCCGTAACATTTAAACACTGACTGTACCTAGGATGCAACGTGTGAGTCATATGTTCAGCATTGCGGTGTGCCTGTGACTCAACTTATAAATATCTCAGTTTACAAATGCCATTTGAGTCTTTGCATCCCTATGTCTATAACAAAATGGCTTTCTTTAATTTTGTATTTATAAAAACTCTCTGCAATGCTAATCTGAATTCAAATATTCCTCAAAGTATGTTATGAATTTACTGAATTGTGTGACATTAGTCCTAAAGCAAGATCTACTTGGAGCTGGTGGGCCGTTGTTTGGCTGGTTGTAAATTTACATATAATTAAGGCACATTGATGCCTTGTTCTTGATCACCTTGAGTCTTAAGTTGCTTCTAAACTTGAGAAGTGTCAGGCTATCTAGTGCTGCCTGGCTTTGACAGACAAGTATGCGAACAGAGAATTTTGCAATTATTACATTGTTTGTAAATTATCATTCTTAGGTCTCATATTAATCAACTGCATAGCAAGGCAACAAAATTTGGGGTAAAGCTAATAAAACTATTTTTTACATCTTTTGTATACGTCAATGTGTCAGAAAAAAAAATGGATTAATTTTTATTTTGTTAATTTTAAAACTAAGACTGGTCAGTACTAGGTGAACTCTTAAAAGTGACAGATACGCATAGTTTTCCAAAGGAAGGCAGGCAGAATGCTGTAAGGAACCTGACTTCAGGTGAGGCCTCAGGAAACAAGACACCACAGAGTACTGATCCCTTTGAACAGAAGACACTGTTCAAAGAAACACAGACAGCGGGACTTTTCCTGGGAAATTAATCCTTCAAAAAGAACTCCGTAGTCATGAATTCCCTCCAGAGAACGGTTCCCACTCAGAGAGGAGGGGCTGCCACCACAGCCAGCACCTGCTCCGAGGTTTCACTTGCAGACAGAGTTTCCTTTCCTAAAGAGTTTTCAGTCTGCGAACAAGACAGCTGACGCTTACCACACGCTTTCCCACCTCAGTCTCCTAAGCCCTGGTGAAGCCCAAAGCCTCTACTCCTGTCTGCACTTATGGATGCCACACAAGCTTCAGTTGTCTGAGTTTCCTTTGAGAATCATATTGTTTGGGACCCCTGAGCATATACATGTAGCTAAAATGTTTGGCTTCTTCTGTTGTTCTTTCTTGCGTGAACATTGTTCATGCCTCAGCCAAGGAACCTTGAAGGATAGAAAGGAGCTAGTTTTGACTTCTCTGTAGTCAGCCACTAAAGGATAGGTACCTGAAAAACAATGTATCAGTGTAGAATGTATGCCCTCCACAGCATCTGATAGATAAGAGAAGGGCAATTTGTATTTACCCATAAGCCTCTCTCTCAGCTGAATGCTCGTGCTAACTTTAAAGATTATTCAATAATTTTCCTCAATAGCATTTAATTCAAACGTATTGAATTATTCTTGCTCCTCTAATTGATTCCAAAATTACTAGTTCTTCCACTTCAACTTCTTCCACGCCTGTGTGTTTGTTTGTTGTTGTTTTCTTTCATGTCCTAGGAGAATTCTCTGGTACTACTTATGTTAACAATTCAGGCTCCATCCTAGGGAATGCTGTTACCCACTGTGTCTAGTACTCTCATCCAGTTAACCTATTCAAGAGAATCCCCCAGGCAATACCCAGAGACTTACCTCTCAAGTGGCTCTAGAACTCATCAAATGGACCGTTGAGATTAACCGCTGCAAACATCACCATCAACCCGACTCCCAAATACATCACTTTAAGTATGACCATCCACCACATGGACAACCCACCAAGTTCTGCTGTCATCTAAATGTAGGCTGGCCTCACTATCCACAGCTGGATCATCTTCTGTGTGGGGACCCTGGGGGAGGAGGGCTTTCTAGGAAGTTCCTTTTGAGGATCAAGGAACCCCTGCCTTTTAATGAATTTGGGTCTTCACAAGATGGAACCTCTGATGGGTAAAGAGTGGATCTCAGGTAATCTTTTCTGTTGTCCTGGGGTAGCGCAGGTTTCTCTTCAGTGGCACAGGTCTCTTCAGCACTTACAGAAGTGTTCTCAGCCCAGCCTGGTGATTTCCTGTTTTGACATTTTCTCTCCTGAAAATCTAGTCTATTGTTTTAAAATCCAGTTTCACTCCAGTTCTCAGGACATGGTCAGAATGAACTCACATTGCTGACCATAATAGCCCAGGGGCGGCTCCTAGCCCAGCCTCTAATAGAATCCTTTCCCCTCTGAAACCTCCTTAACCAGATCTCCACCGAATGCACTTCTCTCAGAACTCTTGTCTTCCAAGTTCCCACCAGAATAGCCCATCAATCTCTTCTCCCAACATGCTTCTCTAGCACAAAGTACCAAACCTTTCCACGTTGTAGCTACAACCGTTCCAAAGGTCAGGCTTATCCACATAGTCATGTTTATCAAAGCAGTAATCCTAGTACTGATAGTAATTTTTGGTAGGTAACTTTTCCTTTTGTTGGTATGGAATGCACTAACGAAAACAGCCTAAGGAAAAATGGGCTTATTTTGATCACAGATCCATAGCCCATGGTGGAGAAGTCCTGGCACTGGGGGCTTTGTGGCTAATTGTCATATTGCATCTGCAGTCAGGAAGCAGAAAATGATGAATGCTGGTACCCAGGGGCTTTGTGGCTAATTGTCATAGTGCATCTGCAGTCAGGAAGCAGAAAATGATGAATGCTGGTACCCAGATCCTTTTCTCCTTTTTATGTAGTCCACAATCACCCAAAGTGAGCGGCTCTTCTTACCTCAATTAAACTAACCAAGATCACACCCCACAAGCTTGTCTCCGGGGTGATTCCAGACGAAGTTAACAGTGAGATTAGCATTATGCCCACGTTTATCCATAAAAAGTTAATAGGCTACTGTTGTTCTGAATGACAGAAAGGAAAAAGTGATTGGAAGGGATCACAGAAAGTCTTTCTAAAAAGATAACATGTAAGGCAAGAGCTGAACAGTAAGAAGAAAACAGAAGGCAGAATATTCCAGATAAAGCTTTTATAGAAAACCAAAATTCTGAGGTGAAAATGAGCTTATTGTGTTCTGGAAATAAAATGGACCACAGTGAATAAGAAGAAAGTTCCATGGTGAAACCAATGTGCTTTGAGAATTGTCCCTACCCGTTACAAGCTGCTGCTCACCTATGAATGTGAGACACCATTCTGAAAATCTCATGAGGTGACCGCTGGGGTGACTACAGTTGAAATCCAAGTCAAAGATCATGCTTGGACTAGGATTGTAGCAGCCGGGATGGAAGCAAAGCTCGGCAGTAGGTAATTCAAGAGTAAGAAAGGCTCAGAGCTAAATCCCAGAGGCTTGACTTGTATGAATGGATACACTGTGCTATACTTTGCTGAACTAAGGAAGAGGAGTGTGAGGAATCCTATAGGCCAAGTCCAAGATGGCCCCCATCTACACTGACTGTGAACTTCTGACTTCTCTGAAATTAACTGCTTACACAAGAGCGTGGAGTGAAAACAAATAAATTTTTAACAATATCTGGCAGTAGCTAGTACAAATGAAAAACTGTTCCTGTGCTGTGTCATGCATTTTGTTCAAAATGTTAAGAATGAGGGTGTGGAGGCAGCACTGTAGGTAAAGCAGTGCCCGGACAAGCATGAAGACATGGCTCCAGATCCCCATTGCTCATGGAAAAGCCAAACAAGGCAGAAGGAGACCGTAACCACACACTGGTCTGGATACAGGAGGATCCCTGGAGCTTGCTGCCAGCTGGTCTAGCAAAAATGGCTTTTTGAATCTCGGGTTCAAGAAAAGAGACCCTGTCTCAAAAATAAATTGGACAGTTACAGAGGAAGATATTTGGCATCTATCTCTTGTCTCTTCACACTCACCTACAACAGGCATGCACACCACTCACACAGCACACACACACTGCATTAAAACCAATCTTCCCTCCTTTTTCTAGTTAAGAATGCCTCTGATGACCAGAGTATGATAGGTCCCAGTATTAAAGCTATTGAGATATGTGAACAGTCAAGATTGTTATATGGCTTTAATATAAGAGACTAAAATGGATAATCCTTCAATTTGAAGCCGTAAGCGAGTCTTAGAGCTGTCATCAGATGTTGAGTGACAGCTCAGCTCAGTCGCTGTGATACTGAGAGTCAGCTCAGCTCACGCTGTGATACTGAGAGTCAGCTCAGCTCAGTCGCTGTGATACTGAGAGTCAGCTCAGCTCAGTCGCTGTGATACTGAGAGTCAGAGTCCTTGAGAAACACACTGTTGGAACTTTTAAGAAATGCTTTAAAGTACTTTTATTTTTACAGTTCCTTCCAAATAAGAAAATATATTCATTGAGAAACATAATAGTAAAATAATACAAATAAGCATGCAAAACCAAAATAGGTCACACAATGAAAAGAACATTAATAAAGCTAAGGAATCTTCTCCATCTGGTTCCAAAACGTGGCTCACTTGGAAAAAAAAAAAAAAAAGACCATTTTATGTGAACCAGAACAAGGCCAGCCTGGGTGAGGCAGAGAGAAAGTGAGGGCTGCACATGGCCACTGCTGACTCCTCAGCCTGAGTGAATTTGTTAAGGTACAAAGTTATAAAATACTTTAAAAGAAATGGGTCTGGAGAGATGGCTCAGTAGTTAAGAGCACATACTATCCATGCAGAGGAGTAGAGGTCAATCCCCAGTGCACACATCCAGAAGCTCACAGACACCTATAACTCCAGCTCCACGGGATCCAATGCCCTCTTCTGGCCTCTGTGGACACGTGCACTCATATGTGCACATACCAACACACCCACCCATACTTAAAGCATACAGACACACATGCACATAACTAAAAGTAAAATAGTTTATTATTATTATGTATGGCTGTTTTGCCTGCCTGTATGTCTGTGCACCACATTATTTGCCTAGGGCTTGTGGAGGCCAGAGGGTGTTGGACCTCCTAAAACTGGAGTTACTGGTGGTTGTTAGCTGCCACGTGGGTTCTGACAGTCTAATCCAGGACCTCTGGAGGAGCAGCCAGTGCTCTTAACTGATGAACCATCTCTCCAGCCCCTAAAGGTAAAGTAAAATTTTTGAGGAATGTTGTTCACTAATGCCAAGCACTATAGATAAATTATAGTAGATCATGCTGAACCAAATCTGTAAAAAATATGTGGAAAATATTACATACATTTAATTTACAATATAGACGCAAAACTACTAAAAGATGTTTGAAAACTGCTTTCCCTCTTAAACAGTTTTAAGCCTCCTATGGCAATAGGTACATTATATTAGTTTGCGAAACCTTGGAAACATCAACAAAGCAAAAGACAAATTTCAACCCAAACTCAACTTGAATGGTAACAAATTCCAAAATGAGAAACTCTTTTTTTTCTTATTATTTAAAAATAATGTTTTCATTTGTGTCTTTATTTTCATTCAATTCTTAAAAGTTTCTAATTTCCTTCTGGGTTTCTGTCTTGACCCAGTTTTCATTCAGTAGTGAGTTACTCGGCTTGCGTGGGTTTGTATATTTTGTGCAGTTCTGACTCTTGATACCTGGCTTTCCTCCGTGCTGGTCAGGTAGGCTGCTGGTGTTACTTCATTGTATCAGTTGAGATTCGCCTTGTGTCCTAATATGTGGCCAATTTTGGAGAAAAAGTCATGAGCTACTGACGAGAAAGTATATTCTTTTTTGTTTGGGTGAAATTTTCAATAGATGTCTGTTAAGTCTATCTGGTTTATGATGCAATCTGTCTCCAGCATTTCATCTGGATGGATCAGAAAGATGGATCCTGTTTTCTAATACAATCTGTCACTCTGTGATTTTTTTTATTGTGCAATTGAGACCACTCATGTTAAGAGTTATTAATGAGCAATAATTGTTGATTTCTATTATTTTGTCATGGTGGTATGGGTCCCTCTCCCTTCTGATTAATTGTTCTGGGATTGTTTATTTCTTGTGTCTCTTGGATGTAGTTAATGTTCCTTCTAGTGCCGACTACAGAGCTGGATTGGTGCACAGAAGTTGCTTTAATTTGTTTTTATCATTTCTTTCTTTGCCCATTGTGGTTAATAGTTTTGCCAGGTATCGTAGTCTGAGCTGGCAGCTGTCGTCTCTTAGAGCTTGTAGAACATCCATCCAGATCCTCCTGGCTTTCAGAGTCTCCATTAAAAAAAAAAAAAAAAAACAGTTGTTATTACAATGGGCCTGCGTTTAAATATAACTTGTTTTGTTTCCCCCTCTGGCAGATTTTAATACCCTATTTTAGAATAAATCTTTTTTTGTTTTGTTTTGTTTTTGTTTGTTTTTTGAGACAGTTTCTCTGCATAGCCTTGGCTGTCCTGGAACTCACTCTGTAAACCAGGCTGCCCTCAAACTCAGAGCAATCCACCTGCCTCTGCCTCCCAGAGTGCTGGGATTACAGATTTGTGCCACCACGCACAGCTAATATTCTTTGTTGTTGTTCTGTATATCTAGTGTCTTGATTATTAAACACGATGGGAAATTTCTTTTCTGGTCCTATTTACTGCTCTTGTACCTTCATAGGCTCCTCCTCCTTTAGATTGGGGTAATTTTCTTCTATGATTTTGTTTAAAATATTTTCTGTGCCTTTGATCTGGGTTTTGTCGCCTTCCACTAAACCTATTTTTTTTGTAGGTTTGGTCTTTTCATGGCTTCCTATATTTCCTGGATGTTTTATACCTGGATAGTTTTATGTTTAACTTTTTGTTTGACTGAGCTATATCCATTTCTTCTACCTTGTCTTCCAGACTTGAAATTCTCTCTTCCATGTCTTCTGACCTGTCCTTGAGGGTTTTATTGACATTTTTATTTCTTGGTTTTCTTTAATGATTCTATTTCTTTATTAAATTCTGTTTTGTGTTTTGAATTGTTTTCATTATTTTCTTCAACTGTTTATGTTTTCATGGTCTTCATTAAGGTATTTATTCAGATACTCATTAAGGCCCTTATACATATTCACAATTGCTATTTTGAAGTGCTACAGCTGAATTGCTTTTCTCAGAGCCTATTGCAATAGCCTTCTATTGCAATAGGTTACCTTGATTATTCACGCTTGTGTTTTTGCACTGAGATCTAGTCATCTGGAATTATGACATTTGAGGCATTTCTTGGTGTAGATACCTGGTCTTGTCTTTGTTGTGTGGGTGTTTCATTTTTGGATGCTATTGCTAACTCTGGATGCTAGCCAAGTGTGGTAATTGTGGGCTCACTGAGTACCAGTCTAGTTTGGACATTGCAGGTCCCTGGTAAAGAGTGGTTCTTTGATTCTGTAGGAGTCACAATGGAATGGAGATGGGTTAGAAGGAAAGACTGAAAAGACCCAAATCGAGACACTCTAGTATGTGAAACTTTACTATATTTTAAATGGCCCTTAGAATGATACATTTTGGGGTAATATCTATCATGTCATTTATGCCTTGGATCAGTAAAGTTTAAAATAATTCTAGCTTTTAGTATAACCAAAAAATTCGGTTAAAGACTAGTTAAAATGGTAATTATTTCTGCATTGTTTCCTTATTTTCCTTGTCTCCCTCATTCCTTATATCCCATTTTATTCCACTCAGCATTGAAATAGTTTATTTCCAAAGTAAACATAAAATATAAAAAACAAAATAACAGACTCAAGAATATCAAAACATCATTGTTCTTATTATTCTTCAAAAAAGTGAATATTTAGAGATACAATATATAAAATATCTGGCTACCATTACCACTACCTACAACATTTCATATTTGGACTTAATGGAGTTTTATTGAGTCCTCATGTCCTTAGACTTAGCTTGTGTCTTCTAAACTGAGAGGCTATCTCTTTACCCTGTTTCTACTCCCCTGATTTTCTAGGTGTAATTTAAGTTTTGACACTTACTTAGTGATAGCAAATATTTGCAAAGGCTGCCTGTCTTTCTTGTTACTACTCATCAAGTTCATCTCCTCTTTCCCTCTGCATTTTAAATTTCTGATCTCTCTCTCTACCTCTGTATCTCTCTCTCTCTCCTGTGTGTATGTGTGTGCATGTGTGTGTGTGTGTGTGTGTATTTTCTATCATATCCATACGTCTCAGGTTTTTAGGGGCCTTTTTAGGTTATTCTTATATTAGTTTTATAATTTGCCTTTTTTCCAGCCTTTTTGAAAAACAGTCTGTTTTTTATTATAATTAGTATTCCTCTGAGAACAATTTCATATTATAGAAGGCAGACAATTCTCCAATAATAACCCATAATGATGTAACTTCTGGTAATTTAGACTTCTATCCAAAAAATTTAAAGAGTTGTTCCTGTAGTCTAACTTGTCAAATTGTTTGTTTGTTTGTTACGTGGTCAGAGAAAAACTTATGGAAGGAAGGTTGGCGTGAGTTATTATTCAATTCAAGTTAACACTTGAAAACCTGTTTTTCGCAATGAGAGAGCTTGGAAACTAAACATGGAAAATGATTCACTCTAAGCAACAGTTTGTTTCTTAGAGAGGTAAACCAAATAACACATGCAAAGCCCTATGGAAATGCACTGAAAAAAAAAAGTAAAAATATCTGGACTAGAGCAAATGGGCAGTAATTGAGAGCGTAAATTGAGAGTGTGCATAGTCCTCTCATAACTCGAGGGTTAGCTGTGAGAACACTTCAGGATTTAGATAAACCAGAGCCAAACATTTCCAAAATCGAATAACTGTTCATAATTTAACACAAGCAAATGTCTTAGTTTCTTTGTATCTGTCACAGATATAAAAATAGATTAAAAAATAATAAACTACGAATTTACTGTTGAAGAAATGTAAAGAATAGGAGACTAGATTTAAAACAAACGAAAACCCAAAGTGAAACACAAGTCATTCTAAGGCAACATTCTAGGTGCAGCTGAGCAAGAACTGCCTGGGAGCAGATGAGCTTGGGAAGAAATTCAAACAAGCAAAGGGTGATAGCCTGAACAAACCTAGTAAAGAGAGAAAGCGAAGGTGAATGTGCTACGAAACAGGAGACGAATTCGACATGTATCTCGTTCATGTACAATGTTTACAGAGAATTTAGTCAATGCTGGGCAATTTTGTAAGCATAATGTATTCCTCCTAAATTGCTTCTATTTTTAGTCTTCATTCATGAAATGAGAAAACACATGAATGATATATACAGGAATATATATATATTCCAGGTTTGGCATCTCCTGTGTCGGGCAGTCAAACACCACCTGGCACTGAGCCGGAAGCGCAGAGAGCGCAGAAGGTCCTAGCTCCGCAGCCATCATCCTGGAGGAAAAGGATGAGTGCAGGGTACCAAACAAGATTCGTGCCGCAAAGTCCATGCAGGAAGGGGAGATTTTTATCTTCAATAAGTGAATAATACTTGCTGTAATAATCCAATAATTACTGCTCTTTTAGCTGGGCTATCCGCACCAGAACGGTGTCTGCAGCTGCGAGCTCAGGGCTCGGAGACCAAGCAGAGGCCCGACCCGACTCAGAATTGAGTTGCTGCTTCGAGAACACCAAAGATGAACAGCAAAAGCTCCCGGCAGCCGGGTGTGCTCTAGTGGTGACCGGTGACCGCAGCATTTCTGGGGCGATTGACTGCCTAGCCGGAAGTCAAATCCAGGGCTCCAATGGTGAATTCTTTGAGGAGAAGGGAGGCCCTTCTTTCCCCAGTGCTAGAGCTCAGAATGGACAGTCAGCCTCAGACGACATTTGGTGAAATAAATGGTGCCCACCGCTATAGTTCATGTGAAACAGGGATCTATAAACCTTGGGCAGTGGGCAGGGACTTTGAGGATGAATGTGGATGGACTTAGGACCCTGGCAATATTCTGTTTGTGTGGGGAAAGATAACAAGTGACAAGTCCACGTGACCGACCACCTGTAGCTACCTGGGAGTGTGACATGTGCTCCTGAGGCAGGCACAGAAACAGGAGAGAGCTTTGTCCCACACCTTCCGTTCTCAGGATATTTTAACTCTCAAGTTTGAGATTTTCAGGGTTTGAACATGCTCCATCTCTGCAGTTTCGTGTCAGTTCCTCCGGAGGCATGGTCCACACGCCCCAGAGATACAGCTATAGATAGATATAGGTCAGAAGGGAATTCAGATAGCAACATTTGAAATAAATGAAATATTTACACAGGGAAGCCAGTCTGAGCTCTAAGCCACAGTTATCTCCAAAACAAAATTTATTTCGATGAAGGAGGTATGACTGTAATGAACCCGCTCCTGAAAGAAGGAAGCATATTAGTATGCAATGACCTAAAACCATATGCCCCCTCACATGCAGAGAACTCTGGAGAAATCCTCCCACTGTGGGGAGAAGCTCACTTAGACGAAAGACACCCATTCAAAAGAAACTTGTGCCAATAACATACGATGCAAAACTTAGCCTTTAGTTAGTGCAGGTGAGAGGGTGAGCGAGAAGGGCATGATGAAGAGAGAAAGCTGGCTCTGATCTCTCTGTATGTGAGCAGAAAATGTTTCAAAGCTTTACCAGAATTTCTGCCTTTGTTTTTGAACTAAGATTCCCTGAATCTTTTCTAATATATATGAAACTCTGGACTTCAGTGCCACCTGACCTCCCCACACACTCTATTTCCATAAGAAAAAAACAGCAGCCTCGTGCTTGGTTACATTGAGTTTATTTGAAATCATGTTACAACATTTTTTAAAGCTCATAGTAATGAAGATATTGCATGAAAACAAGTTCTTTGGAATCAATAATACTATGGCATTATCACAGATAGAAAACAGATCAATGTTTCGAATGTTACCACATTCAAAGGTTGAACAAAATTATTGAGAGGCAGAAGAAACAGAAAATACATAAACAAATATATTTGCATGGAAGTTTAGTCTCAGATAATGTGTCATGGCTCCAGGAAGAAAATATGATGGAAAAGAAGGAAATGAGACTTTCCAAAACTGAGCAAAACTGATAATGGTTAGATTGGCATGACTCGTCAAAGGCCTAGCTGAATCAATGACTACCTGCAAGTCAGTGAAACATCTGCTCTCATACAACAAAGAAAAAATGCGAACAGTTCAAAAGTTAAAGCTACAGCAAATTATTTCTTAAGGAACTATGGTAGTCCGTGATATTGTGTCTTCAGAAAGCAATGTGATTTTTTTAAGGAGAGCTAAAATATTAATGAAAATAGACATAAAAGTGTCATTCAGATGAAGTTGAAATTTCTTCAAGCAACTAAGAATTCCAAAGGCTTACCAATATAGACATTCCCTGAAAGAACTACCATAGCAGGATGAAAAACATTTCCAAGGGGCTGGGGCACTGGTAACTCAGCAGTTAAGAGCACTGGCTGCTCTTCCAGAGGGCTCAGGTTCAATCCCCAGCTCACAACTGTCTGTAACTGCAGTCCCAGAGTACCCTGTGCCTTCTTCTGGACCCCCAGGGCACTGCTCAGTGAAATGAACCTTAGCAGGCTACAGATACACACTTAGGAAAGCACAACCTACAGGTACAGAAAGGAGATTGCCAGGCTGCAGCAGGGACCCTCTGTGCTGCACAGGACCCCAGTGTCATTTATACACCTAATGCCTTTGTCTGTGGAGACAATTTGATAAACAGTTCCATCATCACACTAAAGCTTTCTAGTAACATATTTGTAGTAGTTTATTCCTTTTTTATAAAGAGTCAAGAGGCAAGCAGGTTGTGTCATCTTTTCAGTTATTAGGCCTTGGAGAATGAGAATACTAATACAGAAAGTTTCAAAAGTAATATATTCCAGCCTTTGCTTTGAATCTGGACTGGACCTTGATGTTAAGGTTGAAGTCTGGCATTTCTGGAAAAGTTCCTAAGCTCAGTGCAAAATTACGGACTCCCAGCTGGGTCCCCTTCTCTCTGCCTGATCTGGGGAAACCCCAGATTCTCTAAAGAGTTCCATGAGGCCCTCAGGGAGATTACAAGCCAACCCTTTCCCAAAAGAAACCCATTCACTGTGCACCTGGAGATTCCTGGAAATACCCTCCCCCAGGCTAATGAGAGGTCTTGGTACTTTAGCTTTCAACCAATGACATTTTTCCATACCTCTAATCTTCAGGAAGTCTCATAACCATAAGTGGGGTTTGCCAATCCCTCAAGACAACTTCATCAAGAATGTTGACCGTTTCCGGTACCACCACTTATCTTTATCTACAATGGGAAATACTTCATGACATAGAAAATACTGTCAGGTTAGGGAGATATGTACCCTCTTAAAATTACATGGCATAAAACTTGCCAAATAGCAAATCTCCTCCTCTTGGGAGGAGGTGCTCCAGATAGCACCTTGCATGGCCATTGGTACAACCCAAGTCGCTTCTCTCACCCTGAATAAAATCAGTCAAGGAGGGAAAACCTCTTCCCATTTTTTGCCCATTACAGCGGCAGTCTGCCAGCGCTCAGGACTGATTAAAACAGGCACTGCCAAAAAAAAAAAAAAAGCTGCTTCTTCCTGGCCAGCCGAGCCTGCGAACCAGGGCCTTAAAGCTCACCCTAGCTCAGATCTCACAACACTCATAACCTAACATGGGAAACCAAAACCTCATACTCCCCCTCATCCCCCTATGGTCCCCTGGAGGAAATGCTAAGCAAGCCTTTGGCCCCACCCATGTCCTTTCCCTCAATCCAACAACCCAGCTGTCCACAGGACTCCATAACAAAAGTAGATAACCTGCCACCCTCCCCTCCCTACATGCAGCAGGACAGCCCCATCATAAGATGGGGAAAGAAGTATTTAATTTTCCTATGGGCAGTGGAGGGTGGAGGAAGAACTCCAGGTACTATTAGAGGTACAGAAAAAGGTCATTGGTTGAAAGCTGAGGTACCAAGGCATCTCATTAGCGTGGAGGAGGGTATTTCCAGGAGTCCCCAGGTGCACACTGAATGGGTTTCTTATGGGGAAAGGGTTGGGCCTGTAATGTCTCTGAGGGCTGCATGACTCCTCAGAGGATCTGGGGTTTCCCCAGATCAGGCTGAGGAAGGGAGTTTGTCATTTTGCATGAAACTCAGGGGCTTTTCTGGTAATGCCAGACTTTGACCTTACCAGCAGGGTCTAACAGTATTAGGAGAATGAGAGTACTAATACAGAAAATTTCAAAAGTAATGTGTCCCAACCTTTGCTTTGAATAAGGAGTCCTTTGTATTTGGCTTTCATATTAAAAAGAATATTTTTGTAGGACTTGTATTTCCGAAGTGACAGTGAATTTTGTCTTTGTTTTTGTGTTGATGCTAACAGGTAAATCTGTAACCTTTGTTGAAGTCTCGTATTCCTCTTTGCACATTAGTGTTGTATCTTTTTTCCTTAGGTTGTTTTCGGAATTTACCCCTTCGTCTTTAATTTATAGCTATTTGAGTGTAATATTGGCAAATATTGGTTTCTTTATATTTATCCTCCTTTGAATTTGCTACACTTCTTAAATCTGAGAGTGGGCATCTTCCACCAGTCCTGGGAACTATGCTGGAATACTATTGTTCCCTAACAATATGAAATGAAATCCCTCATTTCCTTCAGGATTTCAGTACTGCCCTGAGCTCTGTGCTGAGTCATTTGGTTCTCCCTGGGTATTTTCTATGTACACCCTTGAAGTTTGCTGATCATACATTCTTCTGTCAAGCACACTGGAAGAATTTTTAATTTCAGATACTGTATTTATTAATTCCCAAAGATATACCTTGCTCTTTTTATGAATTATATTAATAACATTTTCATTTATTCATTTAGCCTACTGATAAAGTTGAATAAATTTATAACACATTAAAGTTCCTTGTCTGTAAAACCACAGACAGCAAGTCTGATGCATGTATCATCTATGTCTGTGACTCACGTGGCCTTTGCTTGCCCTGTAACCTCATTGTACACTAATCACTATATTAAAAACTACAGAGCATATAGATGAGTATGGGGGTTTGAATGAGAATGATCCCCAAAGGCTCATATGTTTAAATGTTCGGTCACCAGTTAGTGCAACTGTTTGAAAGGATTAGGAGATGTGACCTGTTGGAGTAGGTGTGTCCCTGGGGGTGATCTTTGAGGTTTCAAAACCCCAAGCCAGGCCAGGTCTCGTCTCATTCTCTCTCTCTCTCTCTCTCTCTCTCTCTCTCTCTCTCTGTGTGTGTCTGTCTGTCTGTCTGTCTGTCTGTCTGTCTGTCTCACTGTCTCTGTCTGTCTCTGTCTCTCTTGTTTTTGTTCTTGCTCTCATTCACTGATTCTTCACTCTTGCTGTCACTCACTGCTGACTATGGATCAGGGTGTCAAGCTCTCGGCTACTGCTACCAGCACCATGCCTACGTGCTTCCCACCACGATGATAATGGAAGCTCTCTAACACTATAAGCAAGCTCCCAATTAAATACTTTCTAAGAGTTGCCTTGATCATGGTGTCTCTTCAAATCAATAGAAAAGTAACTGAGACAATGAAATCTCCAACAGAAACGTTTGCCTTTTCCCAATAGAGGTGAGAGATTAAAACACCATGACTTACTGAGTCATCAGTAAGCTGGATCAGACCTGCACTGCAGTGTTAGGAAGCTCATTCCACTTGCTGGCTCTTCCTTCTTTGGGTCCATGGACTTCCTAGATTTTAATAAAGAACATGTGGGTCCAGTCAGTTCTAGTCTTCGGATGTGTTGAGCCTAACTTTTCAACTGCCAACACCACACATCTTCCAAGTCCTGTCTCTGTCTTGAGGGGGAAAAAAATCTGAGTGTTTGGGTATTTAAGGGACTTTGCTTTGATTGATGCATGCGACCTCATATAGCCTTCCTATGATTCTAACTCTGCCCCGTCCCATACCACCACAGACCCTGGTCAATAAAGCATGGTAAAAATTAGCTGCCATTGTGTGAAGGCAATCTAGAGCAGTGTTTCTCAACTGTGGGTTGCAACCATTTTCAATAGTCTTAGGAACTAAGGTGCCTCTCAGTAGCAAAATTATACTTATGACGTGGCAACAAAAACAGTCTTGTGGTTGGGGGTCACCACAGCTCGAGGCACCACATTAAAAGGTCTCGGCATTCTCGGAAGGGTTGAGAAGCACTGGTCTAAAGGATTGAGTATCAGCCTACATAACCATCTAAGGCCCTGATGTTCATCCCTTCTGTACCCCACCACTGCATGCCCAAGCCCTATCCTTGGAACTGCTCAGAGTCAGCAGGAAACTAGAGACCATCAGCTTATTTAAAGGGCTCTGTCTTCCAGAGTGCTAACTTCTGTTCTCATTGCTTCCAATGTCTTTAAAAATAGTGTTTGTAACAGACTCACTTTGTTGTTAGAGAGGCTGGGGTGTGGACACTGCCTGTGAAAAGCTTCAGGTAGATCCACTGAAAGCTGTTTTTATGATGTTTACGAAAAACAAAGCTGAGGCAGAGTGTCTGGAAAAGTTAAAAATAAAGTAATGGGGAAAAGAGGCAATCATGTACCTGCTAAAAGAGAACAAGAGTGAAAGGAAGAAGGTAATGGCAGAGAGGTGGAGGAAAGCAAGCATGAGCTCGCAGGTACCAAAGCGTGACACGGAAGCACACGAAGCACACGAAGCAAGCATCGCTAGAGACACACATTTTTGAGTGTAAAAGCAGTGGAGGAATGTGCAAACAGCCTCATCTGTCTGTCTCCTGACTAGGAAGCACAGTGTAGGTGTTAATACCGTTCTTTAGTAAAAGCAGTGAAATCTGACATAAAGTATTAGGAAACCTTTGCATGTTTGACAGAGGGGTATGTGTGTGTACATTCACAAATTCACAGGCACATTCACAAATTCAAGTGCGGGTACTAGGAACATTCACAAAATTGTTTCATATACTGAAATCTCAGCAATATATCATATTTTACTCCCTCATCTACATAAACACCATGGTTCATTGTCATAGTTATTGCTTGCATTTTTCTTTCATTTCTTCCCCGCTTTTCCAATTTATCAGTTGCTTGAAAAAAGTTACAAACTTAATTAAAGAAAATTCCCTCCCTTCCTAAATATAAAGAGAAAGTTTTTGTCATCAGGTCAAACCTTGTTTGAATCGATAATTACATAAGTCAAATGGTGCCAGATAATCAGTCTATTTCATTCCCCATTCCTTTCACTCAGTTGATGGTTAATTCTCATTGTCAGCTGGATGGGATTGGGAATGGCCTCCGGGCCCGTCTGAGAGGTTCATCTCCCTAGTTTAACTAAAGTAGCAAGGCGGTAGCTGGAGATACTATCAGCAGTCTAGGCTTGAGCCTGTCGTCTGTGGGAGAGCTCAGTATGAGACACACCAACCCCTAACCGTCCACTCTCTCCTACCCCATAAACTGGAACCCCAGAATAAGCACAAAGGAGGAAGGGAGATGAATACAGGCATGGCTGCTTCCTGAGGACAGCTATAATGTGACCTGAGCTGTCTTGCTCCAGGACCACAGCTTACAGCCACTTTTGCTACGATGGCTTCCCTGCCATGGTGGACTATACCTTAAACTTTAAACAAAATAAACTCTTCTTTCCTTAAACTGCCTGTCACGGAGGTAAGGAAACTATGTCCACCCTTTTCTTCAAATCTTTGAAAATGATTTTGCCTCCCCTTTTAGTGAGGAAGGCGGAGCAAATCTCTATCACGTGTGCCCATTCCCAGTTGACTGCCATCCGCTCTGCTTTCTCCCCTGTGCTCAGACTGAAGGTCGGCTTTGTCCCACAATTCACAAGTGTAATTTTATTTACTCTTCCGGGATAGCTTGGGTGATTGAGGCCAATGCTTTAATTTCACAACTGGGAACCAATTTTAAGTCCTGTTGTTAGAAACGATGGTTTGGCTCTGCAAGCTGCCCCCTTCCTGCCCAGACAGTGGTTCCATACACCGTAGCATCACCAACACATGTGATGTTAGGAGGCCCCCTGACCCTTTTTTGTCATGTGAAGGAATGTTTTTTTTAAAGATTCCCTGGTGTTTCTTATGCTGTTTGATGTTTGAAGAACAGTCTTGTGTGCTGTTATTCCCATGCACTTTTCCACTGTAAAACAGTGGCACCAATTAGTTTTAAGTAAAATTGGTGCTTAGATGGTGTACTAGGGCTCGGTCTTTGTCCCTGAGGAAGTATCGTTAGGAAAGACGGGTCTTTCCAAGGCACCAACTAATTATGACCCTCCATAAATCCTCTCAGTGTCCTGAAGCTTCTGTGGTGCCCCTTTCCTGGCGTGATTGATTTCATTAAGTCTGTATTCTGTGAGTCTCTGCAGTCAGGGTAGCTGCTTAGTGGTAGCCAGATCAAAAGAATTCAGGATTACCAGCCTTACAAGAGCCCATTCTTATTCTAATCATTCATTTTAACTGTTAATTTCTCATTCACTGAGAAAGAGCTTGGTTTAATTAAAAGCAGAAACAAATTTTGCAAATTTGATCTTGGAATATGGGCTTATTTTAAGGCATATTGTTAGTGGTGAGTATTGAGAATCCACCCATGGAAAAGAGTTTGGGAGCCTATAATTTATTTTCTAAAATAATGGAATCAAATGCCTCCTCTTTGTTCGGTGCAGAGGTCTGACTTACAGTAAACATTCTGAAGCGAAGACGATGGTGAAAGGGCGGGGACAGGCACTGCATCACCAAGACCTCTGCTATTAGTGTTCCCATTAGAACACAATGGCTCCAGACAAAGAGGAAATGATAGGGGTGAACCACAGCACCCCCCCCCCATTTAACATTCGCATGAAGGAGACAACACAGTAAACGCTTGAGAGTTTTCTCCTCCTGTGTTTGAAAGTGTATGACCCTTCCACACACACACACTTCACAGAAAAAAAAATTTACACGTGTAAGGATACACAACACTAACCTGACCAGAGCGAAGACCCTGTAATCACTTTTATTTCACAGTTTCCAGGTTTTAAGAGAACTCAATATGCTTTAAGAGAAATTTGTTCGTTTCTGTAGTGGCGGGGCTGGTCCGTTCCTGTTGCTGTTACAAAGGAC
This sequence comes from Pachyuromys duprasi, assembly GCA_028658305.1. NCBI lineage: Eukaryota > Metazoa > Chordata > Mammalia > Rodentia > Muridae > Pachyuromys > Pachyuromys duprasi. The sequence goes on from CM053748.1 coordinate 10,128,442, forward strand.
TCCTCTCGGCTGGCAAATATTTTTAATTCTTAGATGACAGTGAGAGACAACTGCCTTCAACTTCCCATAAGCCACCATGCTACCTTCCTCCTTTACAGACAGACTATGGGGAAGGAAGTTCATGACACTTTGAAGTCATTAGCCTCGTCAACAACTTTATTGCTTCAGGGATAAAAACCACACCACCCAGATCATTTAAGCAACTATAGTGTTTAAATAAACTCAGAATTACCCACCTTTTCTTTTTTCAGGCCCCGTCTAGGATTTGAATTCAATGCATTGTTGACTGACACATTTTTAAAAATCTACTTATACTAGAACAACCACTAGTATTAATGTCTTTTGCTGTTCTTTTTCTTCACATTCTTAAAGACATTACCAAAGGGACCTTTTGCTACATCCAGGGTGGTCGTCCATTCCTGGTCAAATGCCTGATCACCCTGCCTCACCCGAATATAAACTCTACTGGTTAATTGTTTCTATGTCCAAACCCCTGAAAGTCTAATCCGTTAAATGAAATTCTCTAATTACTTCATCCCACAAATATCCCCTTTCTCATCCTAAAAGTTTCATTTCTGGTACAAGCATTTTGTTCTTTCATGTCTTGCTAACTTTGTAACAAATGCGGAATGTACCACAATATGACCTATATGGGTATTATCAACCTATTTTTTGTAATAACTGGCTGCTAACACATATATCTTTTTGTTGTAAGCGCATTTTTGCTCCAGAAAGAGATGACTGTTTATGTCTTTCTGAGATATCAAAATTTATTGAGTCAATATGAACATATGTGATTTATGTTAGGTCTCAAACCTGGGACAAAGAGCCAGTTGAGGTACCTATTAACATATAAGTTCCTCCAACATTCCTCAATCCCTTCTTGTTACAGGGTCCTCCTGGCTAGACCCTGACCCCTACCCTAAACTTCTCCAGCCCAGGGGCTGAGCTGGGCTTTCCTTTTTCCCAGCTGTTCTTCCCTGTGTAACCCACCCACTTGGGCTATGCCAGCTCTTTTACCTTTTGATCACCTGACTATTCTGGCTCTTAGCCCCTGGCTCTCTCCTCTCCCCAACCCCTATCCTCACATGTTATGTCTATTCCGGCCCCTTCCATATATCTCTGGCTATGCTCTCCATCATGTCTCCAACACCCTTCTCCTCCGCCGGACCTAGATGCCGTCATCTCCTCATCCTTTCATTTTTTTTTTCATCCGGTTTACAGAATGAGTACAACGTCAAGAGGCCAGAGCACAGCTCAAAGCTTTCAAAGGAGGCCTGATAAAAATAAGACTAAAGCTTGCCAGGCAAGCATGGCGAAGCCAGACAGGCCTGCTCCTCCTCACCAGGCAGGGGTGGCAGAAGAAGATGGATGCCATTTATTATGTGATGGCGAGGTGAGAAAGACAGGAAAACAGAGGGGCACAGTGCTGCGGAACAAAGTGGAACTGTAGATGCGACAGCAGTGACAGGTGTGAGAGAGGGCTGAGGTCAACAGTGGAGTGGGTCATTGCCCAGTGTGGTCAGTGGGGTGATGTGTAGTAGACTGAAGCTTATGCAAAGGTGGACTAAGTCCCCCAACTCCAAACATGATGCCAAGCTGCCAGCAGGCTCACCCTGCCCCTGGGTAATGATGGAAGCCTGAGTTGAAGAACAGTTTACTTTCTGGACTGGACTTCTTGAAGGACCAATGTGGTCCATGAAGCCACTGGAGGCCATGTAGGTGTCTGCAGTCTATGCTGCTGCCCCAGGCCGTGCTAAAGCCCGAGATTCATGTGGTAGTATGTGGTCTGTGCCTTGGTGATGTTCTCTGGTTTTGCTGTCAGGGGAGGGAGGGTGCATGCTGAGGCCCATGGTCTGTGCTGCCACTGAGGGACATGTGTGAGTCGATGATCCTGACATGGCTAGGGGTTATGTTGATGTTGGTCTGTGTTACCACCCTGTGATGCCCCCAGCAGCCATTCTGATGTCCAAAGGCCACACTACATACCAGAGCCATGTCATTACAAGTAGCCTATAGGCCTGAGGCCATAGAGATATTTGTGGTCCAGGCTGCCTCTGAGGGCCTTGTCAAGGTCCATGGTCCTACTGCAGCCTAGGCCATGATTGTGGTCTGTGCTTTTGCCAGAAACCATGTGGAAGCCCTCAATCCATGTCCTCGCTGACTGTAAAAAGCAAGGAAGGTACTTTTGCAGTGATATTGTAGACTGCAGACACACAATTGAGAAAGAGAAATAGGAAACACTTCTGTGACAACCCCTACTCATCCCTCCCCCCAAAAAAGTAGTGGCCTAGACAGAAAGCCATCAAAGAGAACTCTTAAAACACTTAAAGAAATGCTCAACATCCTTAGTCATCAGGGAAATGCAAATCGAAATGACCCTGGGATTTCACCTTTCACACATCAGAATGGCTAAGATCAAAAACTCAAGTGACAACACATGCTTTAGAGGATGTGGAGAAAGGGGAACCCTCCTTCGTTGCTAGTGGGAATGTAAACTTGTACCATCACGTTGGAAATCAATCTGGAGCTTTCTCACACAATTAGGAATAGTACTACGTCAAGATCCAGCTATATCACTCCTAGGCATATATCAAAAACACGCTCAAATATACAAGGACATTTGTTCAACCATGTTCTTAGCAGCTTTATTCATAATAGCCAGAATCTAGAAACAACCCAGATGTCCCTCAACAGAGGACAGGAGCTTCATAAGGAGAGAAAAAAAAAATCTGGGCCCAGAGGTCTTTCGTGAGACTGATACTCCAACCAAGGGCCATTCATGGAGATAACCTAGAACTCCTGCTCAGATGTAGCCGGTGGCAGCTCAGTGTCTAAGTGGGTTCCCTAGTGAGGGGAACAGGGACTGTCTCTGACATGAACTGAGTGGCTGGCTCTTTGATCACCTCCCCCTGAGGGAGGTGTAGCCTTACCAGGCCACAGAGGAAGACAATGCAGCCAGTCTAGATGAGACCTGATAGGCTAGGGTCAGAGGGAAGGGAGGAGGACCTCCCCTATCAGTGGACTTGAAGAGGGGCATGGGAGAAGAGGGAGGGAGGCCAGGACTGGGAGGGGCTGAGGGAGGGGGCTACAGCTGGGATACAAAGCGAATAAATTGTAATAAATAAATAAATGTAAAAAAGTGTGATAAGGATGCTCTCCACACTGCTCCACAGAAGTGTAGATTCTGGTGGAGTGCTGGAGGAAGACTCAGTTCTATTTAAGAGGCAAGCTGCTGAGAGTTTTACCATGCTCCAGTGAGCACAATTGGACTTGTATTTTTATTTTTGTGAGGAGGTGGGGGGAAGGCATGAAAGGACTAGGTAGTGAGTGTGGTCAGGGTGCATGATGTGAAATTCCCAAAAAGTCAATAAAAATATGTTGGAAAAAAAACACACAAATGGGGTTTGTGTTGATAGCTCACAATCACTCACAAGGAAGAAGCTAGTGCTATAGAATCGGGTCACAGAAAAGCCTGGGTTAAAAGCAAAGAACTACAGATACCAAAGAGCAGGGCCAGGTTCAAACAGGACTGTTCTAGGTTCAGATGGGCATATTGTTATTGCTCAGGTCACACCAACAGCAGGGACAGAGGCAGGGACAGCTGGGAATTCTCTGCCTGCCGGCTTCATGCACACACAGCGTATCTGATAACAGTCTCGGTAGGCCCTTGCCATTGCTGTTCGAGGCCATCCATCCTGTGGGGCCAGGTGAGGGGAGTTATATCCTTTCTGAGGTCCAGCATGTCTGCTAAGTTCTTGAATCTGGTCTCCCTGGTATGACTTTAATATCTGCGTGTACCCCTACGGTCTCACTTCCACCTGACAAACCCTTGCTGCCACCAGGAATAAGCCATCTATCAGCTGTGCCACAAGAGCAGTGAAGGACACAATGCATTGTTTGCTCATCTACCCAGAAGTCAATCCTCCTCCACCCTCAAAATGGTGTTAAAAGCTGCTTATAAAACAGAGTATCTCCAGGCAGTGCACAGCCTAAAAGACCACTGTTTCCCACTATGCGCAGCATCTCAAAGGACACAGCCTGACCTCAACTTGCTTTTTAGAGTAGGCCCCAGCACGATCTCACTTGGCGTGTTGTGGTAATTTGACTAGGAATAGCCCACAGAGATTCACGTGTTTGAGTGCTTGGCCGTAGGGAGTGGTACTACTAGGGGGTGTAGCCTTGTTGGAGGAGGTGTGTCACTGTGGAGGTCTTATATGCTCAAACTATGCCCAGAGTGGCACAGTCTCCTTATACTTGCCTGTGGATCAAGATGTAGAACTCTTGGCTCCTTCTCAAACACCATGTCTGCCTGCACTCCACCATGTCCTACTATGATGATGATAGGCTAAATCTCTGAAACTGTGAACCAGCCCCAATTAAATGTTTTTCTTATAAGAATTGCTGTGTTCACAGCCTACAGATTGGGAAAAGATCTTCAGCAACCCAACATCTGACAGAGGGCTAATAACCAAGATAGATAGATAGATAGATAGATAGATAGATAGATAGATAGATAGATAGATAGATAGATAGATAGATATAGAACTCAAGAAATTAACCACTAACAAACTAAATTATCTAATTTAAAATGGTATACAGAGCTAAACAGAGAATTATCAACAGAGAACTCTCTAATGGCCAAGAAGCACTTAAAGAAATGTTCAACATCCTTAGCCATCAGTGAAATGCAGCTCAAAATGACTCTGAGATTCCATCTTAGAATGGTTAAGATCAAAAACCCAAGGGACAACACATGCTGGCAAGGATGTGGAGCAAAGAGAACACTCCTTCGTTGCTAGTGGGAGTGCAAACTTGTACGATCATTTGGAAATCAATTTGGTGCTTTCTCAGAAAATTGGGACTAGCAGTACCTCAAGACACAGCTATACCACTCCTGGACATATACCCAAAATATGCCCCACCATACAACAAGGACATTTGCTCAACTATTTTCACAGCAGCTTTATTTGTAATAGCCAGAAACAACCTCAATGTCCCTGAACAAAGGAATAGATACAGAAATTAAGGTACACCTATACAATGAAATACTACTCAGTTATTAGAAACAAAGAAATCATGAAATCTGCAGGCAAATGGATTGAACTAGAAACGATCATCCTGAGTGAGGTAATCCAGACACAGAAAGACACACATGGTATGTACTCATTCATAAGTGGACATTAGCCATATAGTGCAGGATGGCCATTCTACAATACACAGACCCAAAGGAGCTAAGTAACAAGGAGGGCCCAAGGGAAGATGTTTGAATCTCCCCCAGAAGGGGAAATAAAATAGAAATTGGAAGTGGATGAAAAGAGAGAACCGGGTGGAAATGGAGGTGAGAAGGGGAATGAAGGTGGGGATCAGGTAGGGGATAGTGGGTGTGGGAGGTGAGAGAGAAGGGAAGCCAATGGGCGAGCATCTCTGGGACAAGATAGGGGCCTACGACAGGGTAGGCTACTGGGAGGGTATGGGGGAAACCAGCTGAGATTCCTAGCAGTAGAGGATGTGAAGACTGAAGTGGCCATCTCCGATAGCCAAGCAGGACTTCCACTGGAGGGAGGAGGACCCCAATACACACACATTCACCCTGCCTACAAGATGTGCAGGGATAAATATGGAGCAGAGATTGACGGAGTGGCCAACCAATGACTGGCCCAACCTGAGACCCACACCAAGGAAAAGAGCCAACCTCTGACACTGGTACCATGCTCTGCTATGCTTGCAGATGGGAGACTAGTATAACTCCCTCTGAGAGGCTTCACTCAGCAGCAAATAGAAACAGATGCAGAGATCCACAGCCAAAATGTAGGCGGTGCTCAAGGAGTCTTGTGGAAGAGTTGGAGGAAAGATAGAGGGACCCGGACGGGACAAGACGACTAATAGAGTCAACCAACTGAGGCCCATAGGGGCTCACAGAGATTGAACTACCAACCAAAGAACATGCATGGACTGACCTAAATCCCCTACACATATGTAGCTGATGGGCAGCTTGGTCTTCATGAGGGCCCCCTAGGATTTAGAGTGGAGGCTGACTCTGACATGGACCCTGTTGCCTGCTTTTGGATAACTTTCCCCTAGCTGGAACGCCTTGTCTGGCCTCAGTGGAAGAGGATGCCCTTAGTCCTGATGCAACATGATGTGCTAGGGTGGGTCAGTGGGGGCGCTCCCTTTTTCTGAGGAGAATGGAAGGGACAAGGAGGAAAGGACTGGGAGGGTGTGGCCAGGAGGGGAGGAGGTAGGGAGCTTTGAAAGGGATGTAAAGTGAATTTTTAAAAAGTTATAGTTGTATTGCCTCTTTACAGCGATAGAAAGCTTAAGACAGTGGTCTTCACACCATCCACAAAACACATTTCTTAAGAAACCTTTTTATCGGTTCTTTGTGAACTTCATATCATGTACTCTATTCCCGCTCATCTCCCCGTTCCCCTTATATCTGCTCTTCGCTCAGGCACCCTCCCCCAAAATAAACAACAAATAAACCCCCGGTCGGTGGTGGCACACACCTTTAATCTCAGCACTCAGTAGGCAGAGGCAGGCAGATCTCTGTGAGTTTGACGCCAGCCTGGTTTACAAAGTGAGTCCATGACAGCCATGGCTACACAGAGAAACCCTGTCGCAGAAAACCAAAAAACAAACAAACAAACAAAAAAAAACACAGACAACAACAAAAACAAAGCATGAGAAAACATCTCAGCATGGAAGTGTAGTGTGGCCCACAGCGTATCCCTCTGTCCACACATCTTCACCTGCAAACGTTCATTGCAATGAGTCATTGGTCTGGTCTGGTTCAAGATCTCTGGCTTCTGCGACACCATCAATATTAGATCCTGATCAGGACCAGCTCTCCCTTAGCCCCACGAGGGTGAGCTCTAGAGCACTGTTCCGGCAAGGCCATCCAGTGCAGCCATCGCTGGAGACAGGGTGAGCTCTCCTGCTCTCCTGCTCTCCGGTCAGCTCGCCTGCACTCACGCCTCCAGAGCCAGCTCCACTGTGCTGTCCAGTCAAGGTGCAGGACCTGTCCTCTCAAGTGCTGCAGGCTGTGAGGGGCTTGGTCTCTTCCACCGCTCTCCCACCCTTGGGGTTGGCTCACCCGTGCCTTGGCCATTGGGGCCAGTTCTACTGTGTTGTCCAGTTGAGGTTCGGGGCTCACTCTTTCAGGTGCTACAGGCAGATTGAGGACAGGGCTAGCTTTTCTGCTTTTGTGCCTTTGCGACCAGCTTTCCCACCTACCACAGGTGATGAAGGGGAAAGGGAAGGGCATTACTCTTGCACCCATGCCACCTCATGGCAGACAGAATGTCGGGGCCATCTCTCCCTCGCTCTCATGCTTGAAGATGGCTCACCCGCACCAACTCGACCAGAACTAGCCCTGTGCTGCCCAGGCTAGGTGCAAAGCCAACTTTCCTGAGTGCTGTAATTGGCAGTGAGGGTCAGGGCCAGCTCACCAGCTCTCGTGACCCCAGGGTCAGCTGTCCCAGCAATCAGACTGTGAGGTGGTGGGGTCAGCTCTCCCACCAGGGTCAGCTGTCCCAGCAATCAGACTGTGAGGTGGTGGGGTCAGCTCTCCCACACCCTTGCCCTTGGGACTGGCTCACTTGCATCCCCGCTACCAGGATCAGCTCTGCTGTGCTGTCCAGGCAAGGTACAGGGCCCACCCTCTCAAGTGCTGCAGCTGATGAGGGGCAGGGCTTGCTCTCCTGTGCTCATGACCCTGTGGGCAGCTTTCCCAACTGCCAGAGGTGGCAAGGGGAGGGCTCCCCGCCTCCTCACCTATGCCACCCCTTGGCAAAGGAGTGTCATGGTCAGTTCTCCCACACTCAAACCCTTGGGGCTGCCTCACCCACACCCCTGCCACCTGGACCAGCTCCATTGTGCTAACTGGACTAGGCACAGTGCCCACTCTGACAAGTGCTGCCAGTGATGAGAGATGAGGCCAGCTTTCCAGAGCAGCACAGCCAGTGAGGGACAGGGCCAGTTCTGCCCAGCCCCTGGACATCCATGTGATCCCGGCTAGCTGCCCTGTTCTTTAGTGTTAATATGATGCCTCCATGTTCTTTAGTGGTAATATGAGCAATGGACATCAATACTGACTCCTTCTCACCCTCGAGTCTCCACTTCCATCTCTCTTCGTAATGCTCAAGCTGCTCTACTTCTGTTTCTCTCCCTTCCGACCACCACATACTGGTTGTTGTGGCTCCTGCTGCCTGATGGCCATGTGGCCGGCAAGCCCCTGGGTGACATCCTCCATCCGCACTGCGTGGTGTGGTATCAAGCAGTGTCCATTGCCTGCCTGTGCCGTGTGTTGGAGGACAGGTCTGTGGGTGTCGTGGTGGTCGGCGTGTCTCTGTCTCTCTCCCACCTCCAGTGCTGCACTACTGGATTTGATTTAATTTGATTTTTGTGAGTCCTAGGCGTAAAACCGCTTTGGCCACCAAGCCAGGCATTAAACTAGGATGAACAAAGGACTGCCATCTGCTCTGCCCGATACAATAACACAACCAACAACAAGGTGACGCTTTGCCAGAGGTAAAAATACATTTTTTAAGGAAATATATGAGTAAAAAAAAAGAAATGGAAAAATTGGAGATTTAGACTCAAGAAGCTACCCCTGGACTTTTCCAGTAGAAGCAGGTGAGTCTGATGGACCATGCAGTGCCTCAGTTGATATAATGTCTCCTCTCCAGTGAGTACTTCGACATGCTTGTACTGTAGCTGAGTACATCATCTTCTGTTCTGTTTTGGGGCCCGTACCATGCCGGCTTTGTTAGCGTGGCTCTGTGACATGACTTTCAATCAGTATGGTGACACTTCCAGCAGCAGCTTCTTTGCACGGGATTGCTTTGGTTATAGGTGGTCTTTCATGCTACCAAATGAATTTTAAGAGTTTTTCTGTGAGGAAAGAGTTTTGATGAGGATTGCATTGAATCTGTAGACAGCTTTTGGTAAGAACCATCTTCCACAGCGTATGATTCTCCCAACACCTGAGCACAGAGGCCTTTCTTACGGTTTCTTCTTTGGTGCCTTTCTAGAGTAATTTGAAGTTCTCATTGCAGATGTGCTTTGTTTTCTTGATTAGGTTTGAGCCTTTAGTATAGTATGAGTCCGGTCAGCAAGGTCCTCTGTCAGGGTGACACTCAGTCGTAGCAACCTGGTTTTCACCAGTGTCTGTGTGAATTTTTTCTCCATGGCAAAACTACCTCGCAGCTTCTAGGTGGCTCCCCTACTTGGGCTGCAAGCTGTGGACAATCCTGTAGCTAGGATTGGTGTTGTCTGTGGTGATGGAGTTTCCTAAGATTCTCTTTAGTTTTCTTTTCTCCCTGCAGAGTCCTTAGTTCTTTATAAGAAGACAGAGTGGCAGTTTGTGGAGCAAACTGGTCCTCTTTGTAGGCTCTTGTCCTACGTGGCCAAGTCTCTGAAGTTTCTGGTCTTTCTATTGCTGAGCTCTTCTAAATAAACTCAGTGGGCTATACTTAAACACACGTATGTAACTATGTACATACATATGTAACTAGCATAACAATAGTTGAAGAAATCACAAATTGGAGAAGGAATGTGAAGGGGTTATGTGGGAAGAAGTTGGAGGGGTGATGGAAGGGTAGAAATGATGCAAATATAGCATTCATATACACAATTCTCAAAATAAAATAAATGTAAAAAAGAAGTTATTATATTTACAATGCATTTCAAATGATTGACTCCATGGAGACTCATTTCATAACATTTTAGCTTCTTTCTCAGGTACTTATGCTTTATTCTTAAAATACACAGAGAGAGAGAGAGAGAGAGAGAGAGAGAAATACTTAGAAAGCAACTTCTGGTATTCCAGAATAAGGTTAAAACAGCACTTCCCTTAGGAACCAAATGTGGTACAAATAACAATTTTTATGACCAAATATCTTCATGTCCTTGGATTACTAAATTTAGTTGAAATTTGGCAAAGCTCAGGGATGCTAATGATACCCTGCATTAGCCCAGCACGTCACAGTTAATCAAGGATGTTTATGAGCACTTGAACCCAGTGATCTCTCTGCAATGTTACTCACAAGTCTATACTATGTATATACAGTATACTATATATGTATACATATACTATATACATACATGTATACATATATAGTATACATGTATAGTATACTATATGTGTATGTATATACATAGTATACATAGCATATACAAGTATATACTATGATAACACAGGACTACAGGAAGGAGTTTGATTTTGCTTTCCAGCATTGTAAACTCCGTGATGCATCAGCTTGTCAATCTAAACCATAAATTTCGTACAAAGAGAAACAGGAAGATATAGTTAGGAAGACAAATGTAGCTCCCTTGAGTTCGAATATTACATAAGTCAGTAGCTATAGGGGTGTGGAGGGCATATGTATTAGGATATGGGGTGAAGCAGAAGTAATTCTTAAATTACATAATAAGAATATACTCACAAATATGCAGTTTCTTCAAAATACTCAACATGTTCCTATGTTGTGGAATGAAGTTGCACATGTGTTTTATTCTGTGTGTCACATACATTCTGCTTAATGGACACCTGAGTTTTCTTTCCTTTATTTTCCTGGCAGATATAGCCCTGATCAAAAGTCTCTTTCCAAGAGCTTTGCTTAAAGTAGGTCTAGTCTAAAGAAGAGGTATGAGTGGTTAGCCACTGTCTTTTCTGTTTCAATAATTTATTCGGTTGCTGCATTAATACAAATGAGCTGCTTGACCTTGCTTTAGTGTCACCAAGATTTATAAAGTCATTTGAATTCCAGAAAAGCTATTTAAAAATAAAAACTGCAAACGTGTCTGGAAATAACTATACTTTGTGTACAAGTGTTCTCATTAAGGGTAACAGCATGTCAAAAGTAAATAGAGAAGCATCACACACAAGAAAAATTGCCCATGCAAATATAGTAAGGCTGCCATACTTTTTTCATTGGTAAAATTAAAAAAAAAACAACTAAATACACAACTACATCAAATGCAATCTTTGTGGCATTTCAATTAATCTCCACAAGTTTTTCAGAGATTCTGCAAATAGCAAATACATGAATAGCATAATCAAAATAAATCAATGGGTTACAGAAAGGCAGGAGAGGAAAGATGAGCAAGACAGGCATTTATTAATAACACTATTATTAATCAGTCATGTCTAGAGTGTTAATTTTGTAGGCATTTTGCAACTTTCACAATTTTTATTCTTCAATTTCTTTGCTCGTTTCTTCATTTGTCTCTTAGTTTTGCACCTAGAGCCAAATATCCCCAGTTTAGGTTCTTTTCATGGTGTTAATATGTTGCTTTCGACTAACAGTAGTTCTCAGACCACAGTCAGGAACTCCACGGAGCAACCATCTGTTGGAGGGTAGTGAGCACAAAGCCAAGCTTTCCTTGTTCTCAGTGTTCACTCCTTCAGAGAAGACCAGAAACCAACATCACACAGAAACACTCAGAACTGTGGTCTCAGCGTGCATAAAGCTGAGGCCAGAGAAGCCTAGCCTGGTCTACATAACTTCTGTTAAAAACAAACCAAACAATAGCAAAATTTTAAAATTTGTAGGATTTCTTTCTTCTGCTGCCCAGTCTAATTCCAAGCTACTTTGGATCTGCTCCACATGATCGTATCAAATGCTTACCTGCCTCTGGAAGTTGAAGCCAATGTCTAGTACTTCCTATTGTGTGGTGTCAAAACTCAATTCAAAAAACTTTTCTCAGCCCTTGTTCCTTGGTTTGCAAAGCGATTTCGTGAGACTGGCCTAATGCAAATAAATGCCTTTAACATACTCTGAAGCTCAGTTTAATAGAATCCTGAGTAGAAGATTCATTTCTTCTGCTGTAACAATTCTCTCACCCTCCTCTCACACACGCTTTCCTCTCTGGGCATCCTTACAGGCACTGCCGGAAGGAAAAAAAAAAGGCAATGTGCCTTTGTGTGAAGAAGGAAGAAAATTATTCAAAGTCTTTTTGTTTGTTTGTTTTAGCTATAGACTTCAACATGGAGAATATTTTAAAGAACCTAAAAACTCACGGGACATCTGTCCACAAGGACGAGTCGAACACATCAAAAGCAACGACGAAGGTAGGCCCGGGAGCAGTGATGAGACTTCCTTGTTCAGTTTGCTTCGCACAGTAATCCTAGTCAGCACAGTCCCAACCTATATCTTAGAAATAATTTAACGATCAGAGATTTATTTGGAGGTATTAATCTTAAATCTAAATGTTTTATTTTCTTCTAACAATACTCTAACAAATCTCCACTGCAGTTTTAAAACTAACAAAACATAGCACTTATCTTTTCTTCATGACAGCTCTTTGCTCTGGCTTCTCTCCGAGTGGACAGACAAAGATACCTTCTAGTGCTCACATGTGGCTGTTATGGTTGCCAAGACAACTCAAAGGGATGTTGGCAGTGATTGCTCTGTCTTCACTTCTTAGGTGTGGCCCTGGGGAAACCTACACTGAAGATGCTCATTTCTTGAGCAGCACAGCTTCGGTGCCCCATGGTTTGGTTTGTTTGGAGAAAATAAGAGATAGTTTATTCTGGAGCCACTTTGGGTGACTGTGGCCTGAAAAATACCAATTTCAGTTACCCCAAATTCCATGTTTCATTGTGGAAGTAGTGTCATGAAGTTTCACAGCTTCATAGAACAAAGAAAGTCACGAATCAAGGCAGGTTTAAAATGCACTGGTGGATACATCAAAAAGTGATTACAGAGGTCCAAAAATGCTATCTGGTGGTATTCTCAGCTTTGGTGTTGGTGAATGCTAGTTAATAATTCCAAAAGGCTTTTATCTGTTAGCCGCAATATGTTAATTCTGACATGGAGATGTCCAAGGTATTGCTATTCTGAGGGCTAAAGCTAGCCTGAGACAATGCAATTAACGCCATACTCACTCCCCACCGCCCCCAACTCCAACCTCCACCCCTTGCAACATTCCAGTCTCCCACAGTACTGAAGATTGCCCGACTAAAAACTGAAGCAAGGTAATAGAAACCATAGATCCACTCTTCAATAAGCACTAGCAACAGAGGGATTTGCAAGAGACTAAGCAACAGTTTCCAGAGCCCACTAGAGAAACACATTAGAAGTAAAGCAGTTTTCTGTGCCATTGGCTCCATCTCATCGCTTATCTTTGGCTGCCACTCAAAAAGGTTGAGTCATAGATTAAACGGCTTATTACAGTTCTGAAAGCCCATGACCCAGAGCCTACCGGTTTGGTTCTCCATGGAGGAGGGCTCCTATTGGGCCTATTGTGCTTGAATCGGGAATGTCCCTAAAAGGCTCCTTGTGGGAGGCTTGTTTCCTAGCTAGGGGTGCTGTTGGAGACTGTGGAAAATAGTGGGTGGTGGGTGGTGGTGCGATCCAACTGGAGGAAGTCTTGTCGCTGGGGGCATAACTTTGAAGAGTGTTTGTCTGTCTGTCTGTCTGTCTGTTTCCCTTTTCTCTCTCTCACTCCCTTTCATCCTCCTTTCTTCCTGTTCTTCAGACTGAAAAAAATCTACTGACTGGCACTTAGTCTTGATGTTGAACAAAAGGCTAGAAAGGAAAGCATACTGTTAAGTAAAATAAGTCAGACTTGGAAAGAGAAATATTGCCCAATGTCTTTCATCGGTGGAATCTAGATGTAAATATAAATGTGTATTTATATGGCTATAGAGGACAGGAAAGTGAAAGTGGGAAAGGAAGTAAGGAGGGATTATAAAAGAAGGAAATGGGGGAGAACAAGGAGACCTGGTAAAGAGGGAAGAAAGAAAAAAATCCTCCTTCGTATGGGATCTAATTGTCTGTATGACAGGACAGCGGAAGAGGGACTATTGGGGTGCAACATGAGGGTGAGGGGTGAATATAAGCAAGATACAATGATGTATTTTTCATAATGAAACTGATCATCTCATAATAACTAATATATTAATACTAGATAATGGGTGATGGAAGGATGAGTGAACAGACAGATGGATGGACAAAATTAGAAAACAGCATTCCGGGAGAGCATTTGTGTAAATACTCATAGCCTGAGAGGCTGTAAATCCCTTTCATCAAGTTGGGACTGGAGAGATGCTCAGTGGTTAAGAGCTCTAGCTGCTCTTGCAGGGACCCTGGGTTCTGCTTTCAGCTTCTGCATGGTAACACACAACTGTCTGTAACTCCAGTTCCAGGGAATCCCATGTTGTCTTCTGGCCTCTGCTTGCATTGCACACGTGTGACAGGCATACATCGTGTGGGCAAAACACAGACACATGAAAATAAGTTTATTTTAAAGGCTGCTTTACAGACTTTTATATATTTTGACACATCCAATTGAAATTTTCTTTATAACTTACAGCGTAAGTGTATTTACAGGTTCTTAAGAACATGAACGTGTAGTTACTGGCTTGTGCTTTCTCCTTTCTCCTACAGTCCCATTATATGAGCTTTGGACCAGAGTTTCACCGCGTTCTCTTTAACTTTGGAGGTCAGAGCCCACTGATTTTGTACTACCTTAAGATGCACGAGATAGGTGGCATCTCCATCACTCATAAAAAAAAGGGAAGTAAATTCACCAAGGTACTCCAAGAGCCATATCCTTCTGTGCTTTGCTTCACGACAACTGGTTTCTAAGACACGGAAAACTTTTTACTTTCTGTCCTAATTTTTTTTAATTTTAACATTTTTATTTTATATTAATCACAGGTTATGTACTTTGTATCCCTGCCGTAGCCCCCTCCTGCATTCCCTCCCTATCCCTCCCATCCCTCACTCATCTCCTCCCTGCCCCTTTCCAAGTCCACTGATAGGGGAGGACCTCCTCCCCTTCCATCTAACTCTAGCTTATCAGGTCTCTTCAGGACTGGCTGCAATGTCCTCTTCTGTGGCCTAGCAAGGCTGCTCCTCCCTCGGGGGGCGGGGAGGTTGAAGAGCCAGCCATTGAGTTCATGTCCAAAATAGTCCCTGCTCCCCTTACTAGTATACCCACTTGGGTATTGAGCTACCATTTGCTACATACAAGCAGGGGTTCTAGGTTATATCCATACATGGTCCTTGGTTGGAGAGACAGTCTCATAAAAGACCCCTGTGCCCTGACATATTTTTAAAATGTATTTTTACTGCCACTTTATGTAGCATTTGCTAATGTGTCATTTGCTTTTGCAGCATGTTTGGCTGACCTATTCCCTAGTTCCAAGACTATGATCTCCCATGTAAGCAAAACAAAGAGAACACGAGGTCTAAGCCTTCCAACCTGTTGTTGTGCTTAGCCCTGTCCTGAGGCAAAGTCTGTTTTGCTACTTTGTTGTCGGTCCTCTTCAAGCATTTGTCATAGTTGTGGGCCACTGGCTCCTGATTCCACAAAGTGAGTCTCACGGTCTTGAAAAATACGCAAAATGGTTCAGGAGGAACTCTAGAACAGAGGAACTCTAACTGAATCTAGTCCAGCACTTCCTTCTGAGTACAGGAAAGGATGCTAAGATTTTTCTTTACAATATCTATTCCTATCTTTAGAAGTAAAGGGTTTTAGCACTCTGACTGAGCTCTGGTCTCTATCTGCATTCCCCTGTGGATGGGGAATGGTAGATCGTTGTGCTCACGTGGTTTGCTCAAACTATTGTTTGTAATTATTGTTGTTTCTTTTTTTTCAGGTAATAAGGAAATTTATAAATTGTATCACCTACTTGAAGTAAATTAATACTCATTAATGGATTAGTAGCTTAGAAATACTCCTTAAAAGAAATCATGGGTTGGTGTTAATATTTAGAATGCAATACAAATATATATATTATAAATGTATAAATGTAAGTTTTCAAAAAAAAGTGGCAAACCATGTGTCACTTGTTCCCTGTATCAGCTCTTTTCAGCCATCCCAAGGGATGAAGTCAGGGATAACCAAATCCATTCTGTTATGAGACAAAAAGTTAAAGATAAAACCCTACCAGAAAGTAGCTGGTTACTCTATTAGTGTGGGTTCTCTAAAGGAACAGACTTGATAGATTAATTATGAACAAATTATTAATTATTAATAAAAACAATGAGTTGATAATGAATGACTATATTAATAAAGAATTGACACACTAAAGGGGATTTATTACAATGGCTCATAGGCTGTGTACCGGTAGCCTAACAATGGTTGCTTTTCAACGAAAAGGTCAAAAACAGGATAGTTGTTTGCTTCATGAGACTGGGTGTCTGAGCAGCCCCAGTCTGCTGCTAGAGTTGCTGAGGATTCCCAGAGAGCTGCTGGGCCTCAGTCTATGTTAGAATCCCAAAGAAGTAGGTTCTAACACCAGAGGGTGTAGGGGCCAGAAGACCACTTTCAGGAGCTGCTGTAGGAGCAGTAAGTTCTGGAAGCCAAACCCAGGTCATCAGTCTTGTGCAGCAAGTTCTTTCATCCCCTGAACCATCTGGTTGTTCCCTTGGCAACACAGTTTCAGAGGGATGTTACACACATGGAGAGACCAGTCTCATGCAGAGGGATGAGAAGAGTCTGACTATAGTCTCTACCATTTATCCTCGCCTTGACCCTTTCCTGAACCATCTTCTCCTGTCCCATTCCTCACTCTGGATTCTGAGCTTGTCTAATTATTTCCTAGATATTTCTACTCCTTCTTTCTAAGGGTCTGAGTCTGCTTCCTTACCTGAGTATGCATTCATTACCCAAGGCCAGGATTCAAGCTGTTTCTTGCAGAGGGCTTAACAAATATTGGCAGAAAACCTCTTACATTCAGGGTAATATGCTATGTGCTAAGTATACAGCCACAAGCACCTTCAGAGAGCCTGTTCTTTAATTTTTACCAGGCCCACAAGCCTGTCAGGTCCACTACAGAGGCAGCCATTTTGTAACCATCCTTACATGCCTCTGTGAGCACTTTCAGTCTCAAAGCTGCCACTCACTGGCCTATAAGGATGATGGCATGGGCTGGGGAGATGGCTCAGTGGTTAAGAGCACTGTCTGCTCTTCCAGAGGTCCTGAGTTCAATTCCCGGGAACCACATGGTGGCTCACAACCATCTATACTGGGATCTGATGCCCTCTACTGACATGCAGGTGTACATGCAGATAGAGTGCTCATAAAATAAATAAATCTTGAAAAGAAAATGGCACGGTCAGATTCCATGAAGCAGGTTTCCTGCACACAGAAATAACAGAGTCCACAGAAAAGTGGGTACTTTTCTCCCGTGTCCTGACACATCAGGACCATATTCAACACATAGATGATGTACTAGGGGACCTTGATCTTAGTCAAGAGGGAAAAGGGGTCTCCAGGTTGCCTTGCTCCATGGAACTAGCACTTCAGTTGAGTGTCATCTGCTTCTCCATCATTTTGCGCAAGAATATTTGTCTACATGATCCAGTCTCAAGATGACCTGAGAAAATGTCACCAGGAGGTGAGACCAAGAGAAGGGGAAAGAATAAAGCAAAGAGACGGCAAGAAGCAGATGTTCTAAGGGAAAAGCCTTGTCTGTGTCACTCTAGTGGCATTCCAGGACCACGGTGGCAAACTGGACACAGCTTGGCCTCTTGGATACAGCAGAAGAATGGGTGATGAAAGCGTCGTCAGGTAAAGGACACATGAAGAATGTAAATCTTGCTCTTGGTAAGAGCGTGCTTTACTCTTATTGACTCTTATTTTCATTTCCTGAGGGGGTGGTGAAATTTCTTTTAGAAAACTGCCAGTTAAAAGCGGGGGGCGGGTCGAGGACTTTTGGAGTGAAGACTGTTTTTGAAGAATGTACAGACAATGGGCTTTGTTTGGCGAGGCCGAGTGCGGGCATGTGTGCGGCAGACGGGCAGCTGCCTCGAGCCAGAAGTAACTAGAAAACTACTGGCTGATTGTGCTCCCTTCTTGTTACAAACTCTGTTTAAGTTCTGATTTTTTTTCTTTTCCGTTTTAAAAAAATATCCAAAACAACCACAATTCACCAACTTGTTACTCTAACGGTAAAATAGAAGGGTTCTGTTGCTTTGGGTGATCAGAGTGGGTCATTACTGACTCCTGAGCCACATTTTGGATTTTGGAATAATAAACATGTTTCTGTATAGGAGGGGGAGGGGGCGCAAGAAAGAAGTTGCCAGCATGACCACTTCACTAGGGGCAAGGTTTTAACTGTGGATAAGAGAGAGAAACCACCCAGGGACACTCGGAAGGGTCCAGAGCAGAGAGAGATAAACAGGCTGGAAGCGGCAAGGACAGCGAAGGGGAGAGAGGGAGAGAATCGTGGTGATAGGAGAGGTAGCACAGAGCGCGAGAGATGGGGAAGTGCAGGACAGCGGAGAACAGAAAGAGGCATGAGAGGGCCCCTGGACAGATCATGGGGTTATAAAGAGGAGGAGAACCTGGGGAGGGGCTCCTTTCAGGAGGTGGAACACCCATTTGACAAGTTCCTGGGGTGTGCTGGTTTTTCTCTAACCTAGCTTGCGCTCATTTTTGGCTATATGAAGGGCCTGAGACCTAACAGTTACAAATGTCCCTCAGTGTCTCAGTGGAGAAAATAAGAGTGACAGTAGAAATTCTCATCCTGGAAACTTAGTAATAGTTTGGGTATGTGTTTTTAATTCAAGAAATGTAACGAAATGAGCAGCCATGGTGGCATGTGCCTATAATCTTAGCGTGGGAAAGCAGAGGCAGGGGTGCCAATGCAGGTTCCAGGTAAGCCAATGTGATACAGAGAGGAAAGAAGAAAGGGAGGGAGGGAGGAGGGAGGGAAGGAGAAGAAGGAAGGAGGGAAGGAGGAAGAAAGAAGGGTAACAAATTCCAGTTTACATTAAGTGAGGAAAACTTTTTGAATGTTTCCCTAGTTTTTCTCCATTGGGAAAAGGCTTAAACACCATTGCTCAGTCCCATCAGCCACCTGCTTGCTTAGCACGCATAAGGCCCTGAGTGATCAAACAAACAAACAAACAAAACCCTTAAGTGGAAAAGTCAGAGCGTTTTAACTCCTTAGAGGTCAGGGCTGTAATGAATCCTCCGCATGCAAAGCTCTTGATCTCAGCTAACTTCCTCTCTCTCTCTTTTTTTTTTCTTTTCTTTTTTAGTTTATTTGAGGGTCTCCTGTAATCCAGGCTAGCCAGGAACTCACATTCCTCCCATTGCTGGTCTTTGAACTTTACAGTCTGAGTGTGTCTAGAACCCAGGGAGAGGGGAGACTCTAAAACACTCAAAACTAGATGAATTTAATTGAATTCATATCACTTTCCTGTTCCATATTTTTCTTTCTCCAAAATGGTAAACTATCAGCCACATCACAAACAGCAGAGTATGATTCGATTTTATTTGTTCTAGAAATGTCTGTGTTTCTTGTGTCATTTTTGATATTTGGCACGTCTTCCCCCCCGCCCGCCTCCACGGAGGGAGGGGGGAAGAAGCGTTCCTGCCTCTGTTGAGGGAGCAGCAAGCACATCTGTTCGTTCCCTCCACCACCCCTACAGGCTTCAGTCCTCACACTCTTCCTTGAACCATTGCTTCGCTGCCAGTCACAGTTGTTGGCTGAAACAGAGACGCGCCTGACACACAGCATAGTTTTTCTTCTTTTAAAGTTACGAGGTTTCCCACAGTGCTCCTCAACTGCACCCCCAAAAGCTAAGGCAGCCTTTCCCACGACAGCCTTCAGCCGTCCTTCTAACCAGCACAGCGGCTCCCTGAACTCACTTGCTCTCAAGGTAGCCTGACTCTCTTCCTGAGCCAGGGGCTGATGTGAGCTCATTAAGCACATGGCTGTGGCTTTCACAGTTGTGGGGAGTGATGTGTGAGCTGTCACCTGATTCAACCCCCTCAACTAAGAGGAAAGCAGAGGCCACGGCAGGGTGATGAAAGGACAGACACAAAGACACATGAACAGGAAACCTGGCATCACATTGGGTGGGGGTGTGTTCACTCTGATAATACTGCTGGCGCTGGATCCTTGGTGTATTTACTAGGTACAGCACGGAGGAGAGGGGTTAGCTAGTCTCTGTAGGAGGTCTCTATAATTGAGCAGTCTTCAGAGAGTTCTGGGATAGTCAGAGCCGCACACACACACAC
The DNA here is from genome assembly GCA_028658305.1 of Pachyuromys duprasi. NCBI lineage: Eukaryota > Metazoa > Chordata > Mammalia > Rodentia > Muridae > Pachyuromys > Pachyuromys duprasi. The sequence continues at coordinate 10,148,431 of CM053748.1, forward strand.
ACACACACACACGCACGCACACACGCACGCACACACACACACACACACACACACACACACACACACGAGGGAGAGTGGTCACTCCCTCCACACAGACCACTGAGAACCTTTGCCATCCCTCTAAGCCTTGCCCGGGGTGAGGCCCTGGCGTTCCCCTCTCACTGTGGCCATGACCATGTCAACATTATGGATTATTCACTGCTGTTTCTACACCACCCTGGAAGTCCGTGTAAAGTCTACAGTTTTCACTCAGCCTACCAGAGGGTGGTCTTTTTAGATAAGGAGGCATGTGCCATCAAATTTGTCTTTGGGTTGCCTGTCAAAAAAGAGGAAAGATTGATAAACCGTCAGTGAGCGTCCTAACCTATAGGTTCTCACCTGGGAATGGGTTTCATTGTCAGGGGACATTGGCAATGAATGTCTAGAGAACTCCTCTGGGTATCAAATGAATAGATACTCTGAAATACCTTGCTATTTGTGCGGCAGCCCTTTACACAGCTCTCCTGACCCAAGTATGGATGAGATGTGGTGAAGAGGCCCTGGAATACAGGGTGTGTGCCTGGAAAACTGCTCCCAAGCATGAAAGAGAAAGCTGTCTCATAGGCTGTCCAGGGTCCTGAGAGTGTACACCACTGTGTGCAGTTAATGGGCACATGGCAGTAACTATGAATTATATATTATCTAATCAAGAAAGTAATCCTCAAGGGGAAGTGCCTGGGGCAAGCAGAGGTTCTGCGCAGGAAAGGCTGATGGCCTGAGTTCAGTCCCTCAAGGCCCTGGGGAAAGAGAAGGCCAAAGCCCAACAGCACACATACACACATCCCATCCCATCCCATCACACACACACACACACACACGCACAATCACACATATCACATACACACACATGCATGCGCACACATCACATATGTCATATACACACACTTCACACTACACACTCTCACACACACCGATTGCGTGGGTTTTTTGGCTTTTTTTTTTTTTAAAGAAAACATTTGTCACCATTCTAAGATTCTCCCTAGGGTCCATGAACTACAGTGGAAGTACACCATACTTAGAAAAGATCCGTCTTCCGAGGACAGTAGTCAGAACAAAGGGAGGAGGGAACCACTTAGGATCAGTGAAAACTCTAGAAGCACAGGGTGTTGGTTTATTGGTTTGAACATGTCCTTTGTTCTTGATTCGTGCTTACTTGTGTATTGCTTTCTAATGCATGTGCCAACTCTATTCCATGGCTTGATGAGAGAAAAGAAAAGCTTTACCTCAGGAGACTGTTTTACTGGGGCAGTCTCTACTTTTCCATCACATCCATGAGTGCCACGGTCCTTTGTCTATGCTGCCTACCATGTTGTGCAATGAGACAATTACAAGACTTCATCCAAGCCTTCATCAGTTTCTTCATTTATAATTGCACCCACCAATTATGATCCACTCTTACCACATGGGTGGTAAGGACTCCAGACTCCGGTTTGTGGTCTGTAGGATATCTCAGTCTCGGTTTGGTACAACCCAATCACAGCTGTTGTGACATCCAGAAGAGAACAATTTCATTCATCCCCAAATTGCTCCTCCTCCATGTAGAGGCTTGCCATGCATCCTCAGAGTGATGCACAGGGAATGAAGTGCAAGGCCAGTTCAGACCGAGGAACTGAAAAGCATGTGGCCACAGCTTTCCCAGAGGGGAAGAAATGGCCATTATTCATAATTTACAACTTTTAAGTACTCTTAAATGTTTCTTCAGCTGGGATAAAATCATGGCTTTAAGTGTCTGAAGAGAGTAAAAATTAGGACACTCATTAACACACATTAACAAAAGTCTACTGAAAACCATTGCTGTTAAGTAATACAAGAGGATGCTGAGGTCTTTGTCAATACCAGCATAAGGCAGCCCGGAACCACACTGTACAAATGGACAACAAGAACCAAGCTTTGTAAATAAGCAGAATGTCTTTATGAAGAACTTATACTTATTTCAATAAAGCTGTATGTTCAAACCTAAACATTTATAGGAACTGAAGCATAACTCTATTTCAATAACAATAGTATTTTCATGGAAAACCCAATTCATTCAACGTGCCAAATTAATCATGTCAGAAAGGCTTACCCATGGAAGCCATGCTCAAGACACTAGAACATCACAAAAGGAAAAAAAAAAATCTTTGAACTTTTAATAAGCACTTTAGTGGATCAATGAAATAACAGAAAGTGGTTGCATGCCCAACTGAGCATTTTAATAGAGATCCATCTCTACCTAGAAAAGTGTGTCGTTAGTTGTTCGAATCCCCCTACCACAATGATAGGACTTTTGCCACTTTTCCTCAGAGAGGCTTCTGTGCGTTAATATGCCGAGTTCCCCAGACTGTGGAAGCAACCCGTAGATTTCAGGTCCTCTGCTCTGGGCTGGCAGATCACATCATGGCTGAGAGAAAGTGCGGTAGATCTTGGATTGCAAGGTTCTTGCTCAGGTAGGAAGTGAGACAACTACCTTTCCCCTACCTTGTACCTGCCTGCAGTTCCCAACCAACCTAAAACAGCAGGCCTCTGTTGCTAGGCTCTTGAGATGACCAACGTGTGAGCTCCAATATGGACACCAAGATACAATGCCCGAACATGAAAGCATCTTGGCCCTCAGTGACAGTCCCTTCAGCAGACCTGGCAGTGCACGCCTGTAGCGCCAGCTTCCTGGGGAGTGGCGTGAGGGGCCTGCCTAAGTTCAAGCCAGCCTGAGCTTGGTGGCATCTCACTGATAAGAAGCAACAAGTCTTGTCTGTCTACAGCAGTTACCATAGACCTGTGTGCATGGAAGGATTGCAATACCATAGATGCAAGATGCCAACTATTGTGTTTTTAAAAAAAATGTGAGACCTCTACTACTGGGCTGAGTATCTGAAACCCGAGTCTTCAAAGCCAGAGGCTGCAGATCCCTTCTAACTGCGGGGTAGGGGCGGGACCTGCAAGTTCTGAGGGCACAGGATGTCACTGGAGTAGGCCTGCTGGAATCCACCAGGCATGAGTGCTCACTCACACCTCCACGTTCATCCTGGGAAGCCCAGCAAATGTTCCTTCCCTTCATTCCACACTCCGAGCCTGATTCCACTGTTGCTCCCTAAGCCTCCCTCCACCTCACACTTGGTATCTTCAAGGTTCCTTGACTTGCTCTAGCTTGCTGTTGTGTCTGGCATGTAATGCAGAAGCAGGCCAGCTCGATGAACTAATAGAATGTTCTCCTGGGCACTGCCAGCCTCCTAATAAGGTACTGAGCGGATGAGCAATGGTTGAAGGTCTGGGACCAGCTAGGACCCCTGGCCTCAAACCATCACCCCATCACCAAGCTTGTCCCACAGTGCATACAGAGACTTCTCTTAGACTAACATCTTTTAGGCTTATTCCTGTTGTGACAAACAGCGAGGCTCTTTTAGGGCCAGCAAATATCCCATTGTATGTATCTACACTGCAGTTCTGGTTTGCTGTCAAAGCCTCAGGCTGCTACAGTGGACAGGAAAGCACAGGTGTCGCCATTAAGTCACGGTTTCCAATCTGCACACAGCAATTCTGTTTCCTAACTCTCTTCAAAAACCTCCACACTGAGTTTCCACAATGGCTGCATCAGTCTATGCTCCTGAAAAACAAGGTCCCCCTTTTCTCTGCACCTTACCAGCACTGTTTGCCTTTTAAGTAATAATGTCTTCTTTTAATACATACTGAGGGGCTGCCTCTTTGAGTCACTTGTTTTCTTCCCAAGTGCTGCTTCAGAAAAGGTTGTGTGTGCATGGTGGGGTAAGAGCAGAGCTGGAGAGACAGGTCAGCTGTGCCTCAGAAGGACTGCCATCCAGCGTCCTTACAGCATGTGGCCCAATTCCCATCTTTTCTCTGTGCAGCGGCAGAAGCCACATTAGCTGAGCATCTACACAGGTGAACAGCTACCCCTTAAGCCCCTCAAAGGAGACTGAAGTTCTCAGTAGATTGCAAAGTGAATATCCAAGAATTTCAATGCTTACTAAAAACTTAGCAAATTTCTGAGGGGTTTTCCTTTTTTTTTTTTTTTTTTTTTTTTTGGTTTTTTGAGACCAGGCTGTCGTCAAGCTCACGGTGATCCAGTTGCCTCCCTAAGTGCTGGGACTACAGGTGTGTGCCACCACGTCCAGCCCAAGTTTTTCTTTTTAAAATACCACACACACACACACACACACACACACACGACTTACAAAGCTATTATGGTGTTTAGGGAAACAAGCTTAAAGCAATCTGGAAAATGGTGTATGTGGCTTTTTTGTTTTATGTTTTTGTTTTTCCTCAGCTCTCTGTATAACAACAAACATGGAATTCACATGTACACTTGAGGCCTCAAGAAAGGAAACCCAGGCCAGATGGCCTCCATAATTTCCCTGAGAAAGATCCCATTTACCTTTCCCAGATAGTCCTAACTAGAACTCACTCCTTAACTACGAGCCCAGCACACCCCCTGCTCCTACATACTATGAGATCATCAAGGAGGCCAAAAAGAATTTTGCAATGAACAAAAGGGACCTTAGGAGGTAAGTCTGAGCATCACTGCGGCTTTGCTATAAATGTTTAGAAGCCAGACAGAATAGCAGAAATTCCCTGAACTTGCTCTCTACTGACGGGGAGAGTCACTGTCCAACAGCATGTACATCCCCGGATCTTTTCCCATGTCAAGTGTGAACGGTGGAGCCTGACAGGTATCAGGGACTAGAGTGAGCGGGAAGCCTTGCTGTGGGGTACACCCCAATGTACGGGTTCCCCAAGCAATAGAGGCTGGAGAAAAATGAACTTGGAAAGCAGGAAGCTTGTGTGCCATGGACACAGTCTGGAAGTGGGTGGCAACTGGGGCAGTGCTGGAAAGACCGAAACAGGGCAGACGCTCGGAAAGTGTTTTCACAGAGAACATTTTCTGTTTGTGTTTGATCTAAGTGATTGCTCATGGGCAGTCATGACACTTTTATGTGCTAGAGAGTTAGGAACAGGCTATGCAAGAATGAAGTTTTACAAGAAAAATCTGGCATGATCCACCTCAGGATGTCAAGGTAACTGTCTAAAGATCGTTGCCTTGGGGGAAGGAAGGACCAGACCCAGCTCTGGGAATGCAGCGCTGCTCAGGGGCAGCCAATGTGCTCCTATCCAGCAAGACACAGTCTGTGTTCCTCTCCTTGTGGGTCCCCAACACACACACACACACACACACACACACCCGCCGCCTCCGACACCAAGCATCCCTGCATCCTGGGAAAAGATCACCTTGCTAGTGATCTCTGATAGACACAGTGACGTCTCAGGTCACACCAGGTGTCAGACAGCACCACTGGCAGATGTTTCTAGAAGGGACTGTGGGGAAGGTTTAGCACACTAGTCAGTCCCTGGGGAACGAAGGGCTCATTGATGTGTTCTTCCTTACACAGGGATCAGCTGCTTTACTTTAAATGCTCATAGTTTTATTTATATTTTGCAGAACTAAGCAGACCATCCGAGAGGAGGTCAAGATCCTAAAAGAACGACAGGAGAAAATTGACAGGGAACTTGACCGGTTAGTCTCCTCAACCTTGTAGTGCTTAAGTCACCTTTAACTGACAAACAAGCTCACAGAAAACCACAATGGGTTTGCTGTACAAAGATAATTAAGCACAAAGAGTTTTATGCCCTACTTGGCAGTTCATTAATACCATGGTTCGCAACCTTCCTAACGCTGTGACCCTTTAATACTCACATTGTGGGGACCCCCAACCAAAATATTGTTTCCATCGCTGCTACACAACTCTAACTGCTTTTATGAATCCCAATGTAAATACCTATGTTTCCCAATGGTCTCAGGTGACTGCTGGTAAAAGGGGGTGGGGTGGGGGATGCAAATCACAAGTTGAAAACCACTGACCTAGAACAACACACTAACTCTTTTTATTTAAAAAAATATATCACCTTCCTGATAAATTAATTACTAAATGTGATTATGTATTCTTACTTCAACCATAGGACTTAGTCTATAACTATAGCCTGCCTGGGAAAGACAGACAAGAAAACAACTCAGCCAGCCTCACTTCTGTCCCTACTGCTTCCTCTACATTTGCAAACATGTTTCCCCAGCAAAACAGGGATAACTAGGCCAATTTAATTTGTTTTTAGAAATTGAGTAGAATATGAGAAAGTACAAACAATTGAGGTAGACTGACATTCTCCAAACAGACAATGCAGCCCCATAGGGCCCGCCGAGAAACTAGGCGTGGCCAATCTCCTGTAAATGCTCTGAAATCCCTGTCACTGGAGTAAATCCAACCCATCACTTTAAAATCGCATATTACCTCTGGCCCCTCCCCCCAATCCCTAACAACCACCATTCCACTTTCACAACCCCTAAATTAGGACCTTAAACTCCAGTGACTTGGAACAGAGCCCACAGTAAAAGATTCCTCACAACTGGGAAGCTCAGAAAACTGGGATGTTCTCAGGGTGGATCCAAATCACTCAAAGAAACATGCTTCATACATGGAGAAAGGAAAGGTGGAATGTTCTTGTGAACTAGAAAAGCCATGCACCTGTCTTGTTCCTTGTTTTCACCTTCTTCTGACGTCCATCTTATTTGCCTTTCTGAATGAAGATTGAGCATCTTACCCAGGGTCCTCCTTCTTGATTAGCTTCTTTAGGAGTATAGATTTTAGTATGATTATCCTATATTATATGTCTAATATCCACTTATAAGTGGTATATACTATGTGTGTCTTTCTGCCTCTGAGATACCTCACTCAGGATGATCTTTTGTAGTATCCATCATTTGCCTGCAAATTTCATGATTTCCTTGTTTTTAATTGCTGAGTAATATGCCATTGTGTGAATGTACAGAGGGCCTCTGAAAGACTCCACCCAGCAGGGTATCAAAGCAGAAGCTGAGATCATAACCAAACTCTGGGCAGAGTGCAGGGAATCTTATGAAAGAAAGGGGAGATAGAAAAACCTGGAGAGGACAGGAGCTCCACAAGGAGAGCAACAGAACCAAAAATCTGGGCACAGGGGTCTTTTCTGAGACTGATACTCCAACCAAGGACCATTCATGGAGATAACCTAGAACCCCTGCACAAATGTAACCCGTGGCAGCTCAGTGTCCAAGTGGGTTTCCTAGTAAGGGGAACAGGGACTGTTTCTGACATGAACTCAGTGGCTAGCTCTTTGATCACCTCCTCTGACAGGGGAGCAGCCTTACCAGGCCACAGAGGAAGACTATGAAAGACAGTCCTAATGAGGCCTGATAGACTAGGGTCAGATGGAAGGAGAGGAGGATCTCCATTATCAGTGGACTGGGGAAAGGGCACGGGAGGAGATGAGGGAGGAAGGGTAATACTGGGAGGGGATGAGGGTGGGGCTACAGCTGGGATACAAAGTGAATAAATTTTAATAAATAAAAAATTATATTTGAAAAGAAAAGAAAAGCCATGCAGCAGTCCCAGCTACCAGCTCGCCGTCTTACCCTCACAGGGAGTCATGCAAAATGAGACTCCGGGAGAGCAAACTCAATCAGAAAGCACAGACTAGGTAGTGAGGGTGATCACAAAACTCTGTGAATATATAAAAACTCCTTAATTGTATGCTTAAAACTGTGGGTTTTAGGCTATGTCACCTATATCCCAATAAGACCAGGGGGCATAGATGGGCAGATTTTAACAAAATGAAATACAACTGAGTCCAAGATTGACATACAACTCAAGGGGAACAAAAGAGAAAGGACATCAGGGAATCAGGGACTATGTATAAGGAGGAGTATAAACCAAAACCCACAAAGATCAAACCCCAAAAGTGACAAGTGCAAAAATCACCCAGACAGCAGAGGTGAAGACAGAGAACAGCTATTTCTGTCGCTCACAGACTCTCATGAGGCATCCCAGCTGTGTGGTCAGGTCTCCTGGACTGAATACCAAAGGTGCCTAGCACGGGCCTTCCCAGACTTAACTCTCTACCCTTCCTACCAGATTCATGAAGAAAGGGTTTGTGGGTTTCACTTGAAAATTCTGTCAAGGTGAATAGCCTCCTATACCTTCCACTTTTATCATGTTTCTCTCAATAGTGTTTCTTCCCTGTATCAATTTCCTGCCCATCCTGCTTCTGCCTCTCTCCCATCCTAAGCTCCTGCTGCTTGCTGCATCAACTCTGTAGTATTTTTTCATTGAGTAGTTGCAGACCGAAAGCCTGGAAGATATCTGATATCCTCCTCAAGGAGCTCAGCCTAGTACATAGCCTTACACAAATGAGCCTTAGCCATCTCTTTCCCTCCTTCCCCTATGCCACTGTGCTCAGCCTCCACAAGAGCTGGTAAGTGGAGCCAGTTAGGGTAATGCTATGTGGCACGTCTAACTGAAGGGGACACTCTTCTGCTAGGGTGAGAGTCACAGGTGGCGGGCAGCTTCAAGGTTATGCGTGGATTAAAGAAAGACGTCTGCTTTCTAGCCTTCTGTGTATAAAGTAGTGACAGCAAGTTTGCCTATCCGAGCCTGTTTCCTCATTATAAGAAGAGAATAAGTTATCTCTGAGTGCTACAGTTGTAATGAGATAGCTGCATTAGTGCATGTAATTGGATTCACAAGAATAGAGGACGCACAGTCTTTGCAAATACTGCCTAGGTGATACACACCAACAATCTGTTTCCCTAAATGTTTTTCTTTATTCCATTAGCCTCCAAGCCAAGTCTTCCAGAAACATCCAAGAAGTAAAAAATGATTTTGAGAATTTTCTACATAAAATGGTATGTTTCCTTCCTAGAAATAATTGAGAGCTCTCTCCCCGGCTTCCCACCTCCAGGTCCCACAGTGTTTCATAAGCAGTGTGTGGTCACAGCCAGTCTGCAGTGGCAGAAACAAAACATTCTTCTCAAGGATGTCCACTGCAACAGGGAGACCATTCACTGTAAAGAACAGTGTCAGCCTCAAGTCCACTGTCCTCATTCCCTGCTTCAACGTCAGTCCCCGGGACAGTTTCTGCAACTAAGACCCCAGAAAGTGCAGTTGGGTTAGAAACCATAGGAAATTATTGGTGCTTGAAGTTGTATTTTATTTTTTATTAATCATTTAACAAAGCTATACAATACCCTCAAATTACCAAAACACAATGGAGACTGTGACAAGATTCCAGAGCTGGGGTGTGAGGAGGAGGAGGGAGGGAGAGAGCTCCTGTTTCCCTGGCTCTTTCCTTTCTGCTGCTCCTGTTAGGACTGAACGATCATGCTTTCCAAAAGGCAAAAACATGTAGTTGCTGGCATGCAGGGAACTAGCAGGCTACACCACCTGAAACAGGTTGGAGGGGTCCAGCAGGGAAGGTTTCCCTCCTACAGGCCAGACTCCAGAGCAAGCCCACTGGCTACGGGTTCAGTGCCAAAGGTGGGGTGAGGAAGATCCCTATACACAGAGGTGCCACAGTGCCAGGAAACACTTGAGTGTTTCTATTAGACACAGGAGCATCGTCTTTTTTCTCTAAGCGTTGTTCTTTATTCCTATTTTTCTTGATATATTTTCTAGTACTGAATAGTTCCATGAACACTTATCACATGTAAGAGAACAGGAGTGCACTTGTGTAGGTAAAGGCAGAAAGGTGCCTCACCTTTTGACACTGCAGCTGCTACCTCAACCTTCGTCACCTGCAGGAGTCAGCCTTCCATCAGCCTTCCATCATAATCCAGGTTCTTGTACAGAATCTCCAGACTGAGACCCACATTTTCAAATGCTAATGAGCCAAACTAAATATATTTGCAGACCAGATGTGGCCTGTTTTCCTGGTCTGAATGCTGCCTGGTCCAGCCAGTGCAGCTGACATGATTCTTTGATTCATTTTAAAGAAAGCCCCGCATTCCTCCACAGCCTCCCACACACCCAGAGTCTGCAACTATGCTGGTCTGCACTGCCTACTCACTAGCTTTCAAAGTCTACCTGTCCCTTCATGTCACACCCAAAGTCCATTTCTTTATGAAGTTCATGCCCCGGGCCCCATTCCTACTCTTTTTGTAAGAGCTGGATATGCCTCTCAACTTCTAGAACACCAGGTACTGAAGGTAGGTTTGAAAGTCTTGACAGGAAGCCAAATGAGTAGACTTTATACTTCACCAAACACAAAACACTTAGAAGGACTGTGTCCCCATAGAAGTGTGCACTCTGAATATTTAGAATTATGGAACATTTTCCTCATCTTCTTATGAAGGAATTTCATGGTGAAAATCATTATGTGGACTAACAGAGCAGTGGCACTTGATTCAGATATGTTTGTCTGTTTGTATGTTTGTTTAAAGAATTCTAAACGAACCAGAAATTACTTGTGGGGAATACAGGCCGTTAAAAAATGCAGGGTTATAAGCTTAAATAAATGCAAATCTTAGATTACTGTACTTAAGACAACTCAAAATTCTTTCAATAAGAAAGGTATTTAGAAGGAAATGAGTCAGGAGCTGGTTTTAGGATGGATCTTGGTTTCCTAGTGACTTGTCCTTTAAGAAATACTATAGTCAGCTGGGCAAGGTGGCATACGCCTGTACTCCCAGCACTCAGGGAGGCAGAGGCAGGCCGATCTCTGTGAGTTCCAGGCCAGTCTGGTCTACAGGTGAGTCAAGGACAGCCAGGGCTACACAGAGAAACCCTGTCTCAAAAAAAAAAAAAAAACAAAAAACAAAAAAAGAAAAAGAAAAAAGAAATCCCAGTGTGTCTTTTGGAAACTGGCAGATGACAACGCCCAGTCTTGGCCCTTGTTAATGGGCCAAGCATATGAAACAAAACTGTGGTAATATTCTGGATAATTCCAACCACAATTCTACTGCTGTCTCTGTCACCTGAATATTTCAGCAAAACCCTCAATGAGGTTAGAAAGGGCTTCTGGGAGGCTGCCTCTGGCATATCACCACATGACAGGCGCCCCCGCCCACTCCTGATAAGTGCACTAATTCCTTACTCCACCACTGTCAATGTCAGAGCACGATTTAGACTTTTTGCATACTCACCCGCACTTACATACTGATCATCTGCCCTGCACTGGACCAGGCAAACAAGCCTTGCCAGGCACCCACAAGGGGAAGGTGAGGTGTGGATGGAGCTGCCAGGATGATGGGCATGCCTCTTGGACTGAAAAGGCATTTGAGAAATGGTAATGTGAGAAGAAAGTCAATTCAATTTTCTTCTGAAATCCGTCTTTTGACCTCTCCCCACAAAGTGATGGTCACCATCTTCAGAGATACAGGAAGCTCGCATTCAAATATCCTGGGTATGTCTAAGAATATCTGCAAATCCTTAACCATGTACTCTGTTCACAGCGTGTTGAGGATAAATTCGAGAAATATAAAGGGTCAACGAAATTACCAGCCATAGCGTTGCCACAGTTATTATCAATGGCATCATCGTCGACCTCAGCCACTGGCGAGCCGGAAGACGTCAACCACGTGGGCGAAGAAGGGAGGAAGGAAGAAGGCCAGCAGTGACCGCCGTTCAAAAACAACACACACAGTTCAACTGTATCAGTTTAATTGCAGCTTAGTGTTTTGCCATTCATCTTTAAAATCTTCAAATCAATAAATCTTAGTCATACTTCAAAGATCTATCTAAGCATATTCTTGGCTCTGATTCATAAAAATATAGTTAAGAGGGGAGAGTAGTCATTATGAAGCCTAGCTTTCACCATTTCATTAGAAATGCTTCTTGATAGTAGCAACTGTACCTCATAACACACAAAACAAAGTGGACTGCTTTACTGTGGCACAGGAAGTCCTGCCAGCTCCGAAATGCCCAGAATGCATTTTGGCATCTCTGAGATGTTCCACATTGTTTAGGCCTCAAGGAAAACCAAAGCCCCACCTGCAGGCCTGGTAGCAAACAAGCTGTGCTTCTCCCGAGCCAGGCTGGAAGTGTTCCTCTCATAATAAGCCTCATGCACGTTCGCGAGGAAGCTGGACAGCGTGTCAGCAGGCACCAGTGACACTGTGCAGCCTCCCCATCCTGCTCCAGTGAGTCGTGAGCCTTTGGCCCCAAACTTCCTAAAACAATGAGGAAAAAAAAGAAAACAAAACATTATCACCAATAAACAAAAATAAGAGCAATTTGCTTGTTACAGAACATGTCCCCTTCCCAGGTTCTATGAAGAGAGTTTGGGGAGCAGTTCAGGGATTTCAAGCTTTTAAGAGATGTATATTGGGGTCTGGGGAGATGGCCCAAAAGGGAGTGTCTGCCATTCAAGCACACACATGGAAGTTAGGCACGGTAGCCCACATGTGTAAAGCCAGCATTGGTGAGGAGAAGTAGAGACAGGCAGGTCCCTGAAGGTCAGAAGCCAGCCAGTCTAGCAGAATTATGTGCTCAATGAGTAGAGACTCCATCTCAGAAAATAGGGTGTGAAAATATAATCTTTAAAACATATAATGTGGAGATCTATAGATAAAGTCAACCTTTGGCCTCCAACACATGGATGTGCACTCTCACATGTGTAGGCACCATACGCACATATACACACACAATCTAAACTGAATATAATTTACAACTTTTTTTCAGCACTCAGGGCCGAGAAACTTTTTAGTGATATCTGAAGCTACTGCTTGGTACTAAAGGTAAATAATAACTATCAGCAGAGCTTACTACACAGATCTGGAACCACTGTAGGCTTGATCCCATATAGCCTTACAGTGGCTGCTTGAAACTTATGTAGCAAGTCCACAGTTAAACTGGAAGGGAAGGAAGAAAAGAAGAGGAGGAGAAGGGAGGAGGAGGAGAGAGGAGAAGGAAGGAAGAGTGAATATGAGTGACATAAGGAATCATGAGGAAGGTTGTCTAAAAGAGGGCAAATAAAAATCAGTGTGTACAGCATTATACACCGGAACATCCTCCATGGCTCCTCCACCTGCGTTGTCTGTTGTTGAGGGAAGGGAGGTATGCATATGCACATGTTCCTGTGCGTGCACATGTAAGTATCCAAGCACCTGTGGAGGCCAGAGGACAACATCTGCCCCCTCCCTCCATTGTTCTCTAGTTTTGAAGACAGGGTCTCTCACTAAGTCTGAGCTCGCTGATTCTTTGGGGCCAGCTGGCCAGCAAGCCTCCACTACAACAATGCTGAGACTGCAGGTGCTCGTTACTACAGCTGGCTTTTGATGTGGGTGTTGAGAGTCTCAACCCAGGGCTCATGGTTGCCCAGCAAGCACTTTACTGACAGAGCCATCTCCAGCTCTCAGTTGTGCTCATAAAGCTTATACATGCTGACATCAAACTAGGGCTGAGGGCTTTCTAGCTCAGGGGTAGAAGGCCTCCTAGCATGTATGAGATCTGGGTCCAATACTCAACACCACTGTGGTGGGGAGGGGAAGAGCCAGTCCCCCAGAATTAGGCTTATTCTGCATAAATTTATTTGCACAGAATCTATCAGTAAACTCTAGGATGGTCGGTTGGTTGGTTTGCTTACTGACTAATAGGAAATTATGCAAATCTTCCCACAAAGTGCATGGTGAGCCTAGATGTGCATGCCATCTTCCTGCACTGGGGCTGAGGTAACAAATGAACCCAGCTCTGCCAGCAGCTAAGATGCTCACTGAGAGGGAAACAACCATGGAGCCAGAGATTGTAGTCTCACTATGAGCCATGGTCTCAAACCTTAGAGCTGACCTAGCACAAAAGCCTTAACATGGAAGGATCAGTTCCCTTTCAAATACACAGTTTATTCTAAAACAAAATATATTTTCAATTAATTTTTCAAATTAGCAATAGATTTAAAACTTCATAATTAATTTAGCCCAATTCTGTCCCTGCTTTCCCCTCTATTTCCTGGAAAACATCACTAGAATGACTAGAACATTACCCCTCCTCCAGGAAATCAGGATTCACAATGGCTACTCACTTTTCCCTCGGTGATGCTCTCCAGTGATTGTATCATCTGCTTTCTTAAGATACGTTTTGTTTTGTTTTTATGTGAAAAGGTACTCACAACCATAAAAGGTTAACAATCTCCTGACAACCCTCAAATAGCAGCTTACAGCTTCCTAGCTAAATTTAGCACAAGCTCCCATCATCCAGGCTGAAAGTTTAATCATGAGATTCTAGAATGATCTTCAGTTCCTAAGCTAGAAAGGGGCCTGTTTGTGCTTAATTGATTTAAAGGAGAAACTTTGCCATAGGTGACCACACCAAACACTACCATAGCTGAAGAAGGTGGAAGAAATGGGGACTCCTTGAAGTACCTCAGAAAGGTCCTTACAGCCAACGCCAGCCTGCTCTAGATGACAGGGTACTCACTTGATGTTCTCTGAGCATAGTTCACCAGGCCTGTCACTGCCTTCTAGGGCCCTTTGAGGTTTATTTTCCTACACTTCTTTTTTGAACAGTTTGGACAGAGTGGTGGTGCACACATGGGAAGCAGAGGATGAATGATTACATTAAGTTTAAAGCCAACCTGTTCCAGGACAGACAGGAATACAGAGTGATAGCCGACTCAAAATAGTAAAAAAAAAAAAAAATTAAAGAAAAGACATCATTTCAAAACAGAGTGATTTAGCTGCAAGAGATCCATTTTCCTGATCCTTATTATCAGTTCACATTGAGCACAGGCTAAGAGGACACATCTGGGCAAATTAATCTGCTTCTGAATCTTCAAACTACTCTGTGACCACCCTGCCTAATGCAGAAGAGAATGGGCTAGACTGCATAAACCCAAAATCCAAAGTCATCAGAACTGAAGACTCTTCTTTTTTTTTTTTTAATAAATTGTTGTTGTTGCTGATTTAAACAGAGAGAAGAAACAGAGAGTTGAGTGGGTAGGGATGCGAACAGGAACTGCGAGGAGTGGGAAATCAGAGTACACTATATGAAAAAAATTAAAAAGAAAAAAAGAAATGCTAGAATGCATAGCCTCCTTTCCACTGTCAACAGAACAAACCAAGGCTATTGTATAAGTAGTCAGCAGATTGCCTTGTTCAGCTACACACACACACACACACACACAAGTCTTAACTGTCCCCACTGGTTCTTAACATGTACTGTGCATGTGGCTCTGAATCTACAAGGAAGGTCTAAAGTTGAGAGACCAACTTTAAGTTAAATAAAGAAGGAAATATAGATGAGCCAATGCTGTTTAATAAACATTTTTACATTTGAAGTTCTGAGAAAATAGTAAAAAATTAAACCTATATATCCTTAACTATTACATATCAGAGAAGAAAGAGGAGAATTGCAAGAAACAACCCTGAAATCTCCCACATGCCATTGTGATGATGAAGAGAATGGTACAAAAAAGGGTTGTCAAAGCAACAACATCACACAGCAAAGGGTTGGGGAGAAACCATAACTAACTGTCGACCTATTACAGTCTACTCAAATGGCCTGCTTTCAGTGAACGGGGCTGACTACGGAATAAGGCACAGGGTGTTGGGGGAAGACAGAAAGACCCAACCCCCACAAACTAGAAAACAGCAAATTATGCCTTTCATTTCAAAATAAGTAAATATTTATAATCTTATACAAATGGATGTGAATTACTTGGGGAAGCTTGGATGTAGAGACAGTTCATATCCATCTCTGCAGCCCAAGACAAGCACAGCTCTGAACGCAGCTGGACATTAAAATATAGATACTATGTTCAATAAATATGAGCAATTGTAGTATCTCCTTCACTGCAGAGAATCCTAGTTTCTTCTCTTTGGAAACAGTCAAGAATCTCAGGAAAACAAACTTTCTACCACAATTTCTACAAGTTTTTATAGTTGTATTTCAGACATTTTCCGATTGCTTTGGAGTCAAGAAACGGCAGCCTTCCAGTGCTGCTGAAGGAAGAATGAGAAAACATGTCTGCAGATGTGCTTCAGAGTGTGGGGCACCAAAGGCCAGAGAAACAGTGCTCCTGTTTGAGCAAACAGAGTGGATAGTCTATCAGTGTTCCTAAAAGTCCTTCCCAGGAGGAGACTAAGTGCTTCCCCCAACTCCCAACAACAAACAGAGGTATGCTTTCTCCAGTGTTCACTCGGGGGCAACCACTGGGTTTATCTGGCTTTCTACTAGAGCAGGTGAGGGCTTACTCACAGGAATGTGTGTGTTCAGGTCTTCCCCAAAAAGCTGCACTGGAAATCCTTTCCCCAGCATTGGTGAGGGCGTCTTTCCCCTTTGCTGTATGGAAAGCCACCCTCCTCTAGTTTTCCCAGGCCTTTATAATCTAGCCCCTCCCAGAGACCAAGTACAATTAGGGTAGAATTGGATGGGGCTAGATACTCAGGTGAGGGTTTTCGACCCTCCCATCCCCTCCATGGGAGGCTATAAACAGTCAAGCAGCCCAACTCAAATGATCTTGCAAGCTGTCACAGCCGAATGTCCCAAGGTGGCTGTAGCTCCTCTCGGGGAATGGTCAGTCAGTCAGCACCTGGAAGTGAAAGACATTTGCCCAAAGAGATGTGGGTCCCCAGGACAGGCAGAGTCGTACTCTACCACTTCCATGGCAGGGCATGGAGGTCACCGTGTGACCCAGTGAAAGACAGAACACGCATGACTTTGACTTGGTGAGGAGGGGCTCGGGAGACTGAGAAGCCCGCTGTGGGGTCAGAGCAGAGGGAGGACTTCTGAGGAGAGCTGAGCGAGAGAATGTCTGCACCCATTCTCATCCCAAACATCTCCCATTTGTCTTCTTTAATAGCTTGGGCAATAGGAATCCTTCCTAACTAGTGACCAAACAGAAACAAAAAGCATTAGCTCTCTTTTTCTTAAGTAAAGTTAAGGAACCAATAACAAATGAACTGTCCCACATGACTTGGCTTCAAAACTATTCTGTGTTCCTCAGGAAATTCTACTTTAAAATTTAAATTTATGGATTGTTCATTTAAAATAGACATTTTATAATGGGGTAAATATTGCCTTCTTCCTTATTTCATCTCATCTAATTAAAATTCTAACATTAATTTAATTTTAAAAATCATCCTAATGACATGAGTGTAATTTCCTTTCTGTCTTGGCAGGGTCTCATCCTACAGCTCCTGGCTGGAGAGGACCTCTTACATGGCTACGACTGGCCTGGAGCTCCCAGCAGATTTCATGCCTCAGCCTCACAAGCATTCCATAGCCTTTGGGCCTTCCTTTGTCTTCTAAACTGATTTTTCTCTTGATGAGCAGGAAAAAAGAAAGAGACAAGATGAAACACCTATTAGTCTTGTCTCTGTTTCATCCCTGGTTCTACTTGGGCACATATGTGTGTCCGATGCTCTCCTACTAACTGATGGCCAAGGACCACTCAGAATGCAGCCTAGATGGGATCATACAAACCTCCACCGCACAGCAATTCAGGCTCTGTTCCCACACTCAGCTATGGACCTTTTCACACAAATCATTTCCAAAATGTTTTCACAAAAACACAAAAATTTTAAAGTGCTACGAGGCAGCTAAAGGTAGAGGGCAGCAAAAATGTCATTTGGCAAATACTGCCCAGTCTCTCAGTGTTACCTTTTCTTCTCCGTGACAGGGAAGCCTGGGGCTGGTGTGTTTATTAAACAAAATAGCACTGGTCAAAGTGGCCAATACCTGGCATTCCCAGGGCCCTTCCGGTACTTGCAGCCTCTCAGTGTGCCAGAGATGATGGCAGGGTGTTCCGGGTGCTGGGACTTCAAAGGCTCTCCACTGCTCACCAAACCTCCTGAACTCACTGCTCACTGCTCCTCTTTCTGCTCCCTGTTTCCCCCAGAGTTTTGGTTTGGTTTTTGTTTGTTTTATTTTTTACATTCCTTACCTTCTTCCTGGTATTTCTGGCCCTCTTCATCACCCCTTTCCTCCATTACCATTTCTCAAACACCCATGTACAGACAGTACCTTGGCTCGTGTGAGGTTCAGGCTGATTTGGGGTAGGGAAGGTGCCCTGCTCTCCTGAAACTCTCCTCCCAGGGTCCTGACACGAGAAGATTCTGGCACTAACAACTGAGACACTCACAGAGTATGAGCAATGGTTATATAACAGTAAAGAAACTAGGTCATGGGCTGGAGAGATGGCTCAGAGGTTAAGAGCACTGGCTGTTCTTCCAAAGGTCCTGAGTTCAATTCCCAACAACTACATGATGGCTCACAACCATCTATAATGAGATCTGGTGCCCTCTTCTGGCATGCAGGTTTACATGCAGACAGAACATTATATTCATAATAAATAATTCTTTAGAAAAAATAAAAAGAGAGAGAGAGAGAAACTAGTCATTACACAAGAAGCCTATGGCCCCAACCACTTAGGCCAATATTTTCTGGAAGACAACCTCTCAACAGGGGAAACAGAATGTTAAGGTTACAAAATAAGCAACAGTAGTGGGGGGGGGGGAGTGAGGGGAAGTAGTGGCGGTGGGGGGAGTGTGTGGCAGAAAGCTCCATTGCTCTCCATTGTTTGGAATATCAGTCTCAGAAAAGACCCCTGTACCCAGATTTTTTGGTTCTCTTGTTCTCCTTGTGGAGCTCCGGTCCCCTCCAGGTCTTTCTATCTCCCCCCTTTGTTCATAAGATTCCCTGCACTCTGCCCAAAGGTTGGCTATGAGTCTCAGTATATGTTTTGATACACTGCTGGGTAGAGTCTTTCAGAGGCCCTCTGTGGTAGGCTCCTGTCCTGTTCCCTGTTTCTTCCCTCTTCCGATGTCCTTCCCATTTGCTTTTCTGAATGAAGATTGAGCATCTTACTCAGGGTCCTCCTTCTTGATTAGCTTCTTTAGGTGTACAGATTTTAGTATGATTATCCCATATTATATGTCTAATATCCACTTATAAGTGAGTGTATACCATGTGTGTCTTTCTGCCTCTGGGATACCTCACTCAGGATGATCTTTTGTAGTATCCACTATTTGCCTGCAAATTTCATGATTTCCTTGTTTTTAACTGTTGAGTAGTATTCAATTGTGTAAATGTACCACAATTTCTGTATCAATTCCTCAACTGAGGGACATCTGGGTTGTTTCTAGATTCTGGCTATTCTGAATAAAGCTGCTATGAACATGGTTGAGCAAATGTCCTTGTTATACACTTGAGCATGTTTTGGATATATAGCAGGATCTTGAGGTAGCACTATTCCTAATTTTCTGAGAAAGCGCCAGATTGATTTCCAACGTGGCTGTACCAGTTTACATTCCCACCAGCAATGAAGTAGGGTTCCTCTTTCTCTACATCCTCTCTCCAGCATGGCATACCCAAACTTATGGGACACAATGAAAGCAGTGCTAAGAGGAAAATTCATAGCGCTAAGTACCATCAAGAAGAAATTTGAAACATCTCATACAAGCAACATAAAGGCTCACCTGAAAGCCCTAGGAAAAAAAAAAAAGAAGCAGACATACCCAAGAGGAGTAGACGGCTGGAAATAATCAAACTCAGGGCAGAAATCAATAAACTAGAAACAAAACAATTCAAAGACTCAATGAAACCAAGAGCTGGTTCTTTGAGAAAATCAACAAGACAGACAAACCCTTAGCCAAACTAACTAAAAGGCAGAGAGACACCATCCATATCAACAAAATCAGAAATGAAAAGGGGGACATAACAACAGACACTGAAGAAATCAAAACAATCATTAGGTCTTACTACAAAAGTCTATATGCCACAAAATTTGAAAATCTAAATGGAATGGACAATTTTCTAGATCAATTCCACTTACCAAAGCTGAATCAAGACCAGGTAAATCAAAGAAAATAGTCCTATATCCCCTAAGGAAATAGAAGCAGTCATCAAAAGTCTCCCAGATGGAGACTAAAAAAAAAGTCCAGAGCCAGATGGTTTCAGCACAGCATTCTACCAGACCTTCAAAGAAGAGCTAATGCCAATACTCTTCAAACTATTCCACAAAATAGAAACAGAAGGAACATTACCAAACTCATTCTATGAAGCCACAGTCACCTTGATGCCTAAACCTCACAAAGACCCAAAAAAGAAAGAGAATTTCAGGTCAATCTCCCTTATGAACATTGATGCAAAAATACAGAGCAGTGTTGTTTTTAACAACAGGCTTTAAATATTTTAATTGCTCTGTGGATGAGTTTCTCCTATGCTGCCAGGAAACACTGAAATGAATTTGATGTTGGGACCTATGGCAGGACACTTGGGTATTTCCCAAAGGCAAAGGGTTACCTTGCCTATCATTTGTTGATCTGTATTCGTTAGTTCAATGCCTGACTTTGCCACACCTTCTCCCCCAAAATATAATTTTAGAAAGAAAAAAGTAAAAATTTTTTCTGTCAAAAACCCCAGAAATCCTCTTGATTCCTCTCTCCCACACAGCAATGGTCTAGAACCTTCCATCAAGCATATTGGCACTAAATAACTTACTGCATTGGTTGTCCCTTTGTCTTCTGGAAGCCAGAATCCTTCCCACTGCTAACAGGGTACATGTACTATGACTCCTTCCCACAGATGGCTGAGGCCATGTAGTGTGAACCCTTCCCACAGCTGATGGGGGTCATTAGGGTGGTCATGTCCACAACCTCTCTGACTTCACCTGTTGCTCTCTCCTTCCTTCCCTGCTGCGCTTCACATGTAACAGGCTGTCTGATTGCTCCTTCAGCTCTCTGTCCCAGTGTCTCTTTCTTGGAGAAGCCTTCTTCAATCACCCCCCCCTTCAATTCAGCAGTCACTAGCTTTTCAGTTTCTGTCTTCAACATTTATCACTAGCAATCAAATTATTTTTTAATGATCGCTAATCTCTTTGCCCACATAAATGTAAACCAGTGGGGAGAAGAAAGCACGTCAGAGAATTCCAGGAGGCTGGCAGCAACCATCCATACTGTTTCTGGGGGATTCACATTTCCTTCCCCATTTTAAGCCAAAAGACACTTGTTCCTCATTTCTGCATAAATCGTTCCAATTCCTCTTATGTTTAAGACTGAACAGTATTTGTCTCTTCTATTTACTAAGCCCTTGATACTTTTTTTTTTAAGAGCATTTAAAATAAAATGAGCTCTGGAAGGGTTTTTGGCCACTAGTGAGCAAAGGCTGACATCAGCAGGAAGTGCCTCAGCCATTCTGTGTACAAGCCTCTGGCCAGGCAGGCAGGTTCTGCATGCCATTTGTGATCCACTGGAGCTGAGTGGGTTAAACTTTCTGGCTGGGTGTGGCATGAGCTTGGCAAGCCACAGGCGCCAAGTGGCTAATTACATTTCCATTGCTAGTTGCGTGCAAGGCTGTGTCACCGCCAGAGTGAGCTAACCCAAGTCATCTGATTCCCCTCCAATTTCCCTTTCAGTTCTCCAAGGTTAGTGTGGGACCTCCCTGGGAAGGACAATCTATTATCCCCATTCTTGCACAATTATAGCAAGGTCTGGAGTTTTGGGAGAGGGACACTGTCTTTACACTTCTGTCACAGTCAAGTTTATAAACTGGCCTTTCTTTAAGTCTTTATTTTCCTTAATTGCCCAAAATAAACATGGCAGCCCAGGAGATGGGACTTCCCAAGTGATTCTTCCAACCCACCGCCCTCAGCGGGACTCTCAAGATCAAGACCCCTTTTTGACTCTCTTCTGGACGGAGCTCCATCCCATTCCTAGGGGTTTCTGAAACAAATAAAATGCCCATGTAAGAGAAAATCTGCCTTCCTGAGAGGCCTAGTTACCTAGCAAGGGAAATGGCTCCAGATTGACTTCTGAGGCCCATAAAACCAGGTCACCGGCCATCCTACAGATGTGCAGGAAGAATACTGGGGCTCCACATCATGGGGACCGGAGTCCCCCACATAAGAAGGATTCATCTAAACTGTGAGAATATGGAAGCAGCATTCCCTGGAGGCGTGATCTGGCCCCGACATGGCCCTCTCAGCTCACCGACAGATGTTCACCAGCTGGTCCAGCTCAGGGCAGCTGCACTCGTACATGTCCCGACAGCTTCTGTGGCTCTGGTTCATTAGCTCACCCAGCAGCTGGATGGCATTGTCGGGTGCATCTTCGCACACCTGCTTAAACTGCAGCACACGTGCAGCCTCGCTGTACACATGCTTCGCCCGCTGGTAGAGCTTGAAGGTGAGTTCTGAGGAAGGAGGGATGTGGGGAAAGATATGAGAAAGGATTACCAGACCACACAGTACTGAAAAAGACAGTGTGTGTGTGTGTATGCATGTGTGTTTGTGTTTGTGTGTGTTTATATGTGTGTGTGTGTTTGTGTCTGTATATGTGTGTATGTGTGTGTGCGTGTTTGTGTGTATGTGTGTGTGGTATATGTGTGTATGTATGTGTGTGTTTGTGTGTTTGTGTGTGTATTTATGTGTGTGTATGTATGTGTGTGATGTAGCCAGCCCAGCTGATTCAAGATTATCCTACCTCAGCCTCCCTAGTGCTGGGATTACAGGACTGAACCACCACACCTACCTACCTAACACAATTTTAAGGGCTTCCATTTCTGTCTTCACTGTCAGTACCTACTCATCACCTAACAATGGAACTGGCTCCACACTGACTTCTGAGCCCCGTAAAGCCAGGTCTCAGACCATCCTGCAGATGCACGGGAAGAATGTGAAGGTTCTACATCATGGGGACTGATAGGTCTCTATTTCACTGAGTTTGTCATTAATAATAATAAACTAATGGTAAATCAGTTTTACTTCTTCCTGAATCCTGGTTTAAGATCTCTTTCGCTCAGCATTCCCAGACACTCAGACACACACACACCTTGCCATGGCAGCAGTATCAAACATGCCCTACATGTCAGCTGCCTTAGAGGCACAACCTTCTATCATCTGTAGCAGCCTGGAGAGGTGAGCAGAACCATTCCTCCTTAACAGATGACAAAGGCTGAGTGCAGTGACCGGCCGATATGGTAGACGCACAGGTGTCCCACCCTAATGCTACATTCCTCCTGGTGTGCTCCAGCGGAGAAGCTTCCTGAGATACGGACACCAGTAATTATGTTTACAGAAATGTGCCCGAAAACAAGAGCGACTTTTGGGGAACTATGGTATCAGTGGGAGGGGATGAGAGAGAGAAAAATGGGGGTGAAAATGCTGAAAATTCACTATACACATGTGGAAAATGTATTCTAGAGAATCAGATAAGCAGAGCTATTTATGTAGGTATATAATTTTATTTATATTTAATATACAGTTCTATGTTATAGTATCATTTATCATAACCAAAATATAATCAATCCAAGTGACCAATAAGGGAGATTTTTTGAAAAAATAAATACTAAATCCATTCTTAAACATAATATGGCGATTAAAATTCAAATTTTGGGCAAGTCACTACACAGGAAATTGCTCAACACTGAGGGAGGTGCTAACACATAGCCTATTATAACTGGTACTAACTACAGCACACACATATATGTTTATGCACATGGTAGCCTACACAAAGCACTGCATATCAACAGCACTTGCCTCTGAGACCCATCTTGGATGACTTTATCATCCTCTCAGAACAGCTCTGCGTTCTGCAAAGCCCTCTATGGCTCTACCAACTACAGTGCCACAAGGCTATCTGACAGCAATGGCTGTATCATGTTTGGCTCATTCCCAGGATAACAACTGAGGCCTTGCTGAGGCCATGAAACATACTGAATACTGTGGGAGTTGGTGTGGTGGGTCTCAGGCAAGATAAGGAAAGTTATGAATGCCCTCTAGCCACTAGGAAAGAGCCCAGGGATGAAAGTGAGAAGGTGACAGTCCATGAGCTTGACAACCAATTGTGTCCCAATTCGCTTCCTCTGATGGGCTCTATTCTCTTGTCTGTGAAATAAGACAGAGATTCACTTCTCAGGATCCTCTGGCTTTGCCCTTTGATAATTGCAGGAGAAACTTCCTCTCTGCATGACCTTTCAGGTCCCTTTCGTCTGCGCCCACTGTGGTGAGGGTGTTCTCTGTGACCATGCTGTCTGTGCCCTTAGTTCTTCCACAGGCTGACCAGCAGGGATCCCACCAGGGGCTTCCCTGCTGTCTTACCAAAGAACAGAGAAAATCAGAAAAAAAAAAATGAGAGGAAAGAAAGTAAACACAAAAGATGTATTCCTTAGCTTTGCTATGTAATATCTTTGTCTTGGTCACTCTTTTCTACGAATTTGAGTCAACTCTGACAGACTAAGCTTCCCAAACAAACCCCTGCTCATGTCACTACCTCAGTCCACAGCCACTTTCCCAAGGTTTACCATAGTCCACGCTTGGTCCCAAAGGGACCTCTTCCTTCAGCCAAACTGCCTCATCTGTAGTTGTTATAACAGTTTTTGCTTCTGGATACAGTCATTCATCACACACAGAAACGGCTTCTTGCCCTCTCTCTATGTCAAAACTTTACCTCATTCTGAAGGCTCGGATTACATTTTACATCATCCTTGCGGCCATGAGGGGCTCATCTGGAAATAATTTCTTGACTGAATTTGTACCATTCTTACTGTCCGTGCTCTCATCTGGGGCTTATATACTTTCCATAATGGTTCTTTCTCAGAGCTCTGCAAAGGTTTTGCAGAGTCCTGAAGTCAGGCCCCCAGGTTCTTAGTTCCATGCACTCCCAAAGCAATGCCCACTTCATATCCCCTCAACAGTACCTTGTGTGGTAGAGCCCAGTGGGTATTTAAGGTTAGTTATTATAAAATTGGGACTTTGCTTTTAACCCCACTTCAAAATCAAAATACTTTCATCTGGGCTTGCTGTTCTATTTAAGAAGGGAAGGAAGAAAAAGAAGCCATATTGACAGTTTAACTGAGTGTTGAGACAGTGTCCAGCCAGCAGGGTTCCCATTATTATTAAATCTGTAACTGCTGACACCAAGTGTGGTTGAAAAATAAGAAAAATAAAGACAAGCCACTGGTTAAATATAGGCGGGGAGACACAAAATATCTTTGCTCCATTGGTGGCCAGGTCATGTGACTCACCCACACTATGCTATCAATCTGCTGTTTCCAGTCAGTTCCACTGAAATGGGAGAATGGTTTATTCTAGGACAGGGTGTTAAAATATCCCAAAGTGGGGGTGGGAGGGGAACCTTTATCAACACACAGTACTGGCTGATACCTTCTACAAAGCTGCATCATTTGAAGAAACAGCTTGGGGAATGTTGGCAGCCAGTCATCAACATTTCCAAACCAGAAGGAAAAAGTAAGGCAAACTGAAACATGCCATGGTTTGAAAGAGAAATGTTCCCCCATAGGCTCATGTGCTGAACTCATAGTCTCCGGTTGGTGGTGCTACTTGGAGAAGTTATAAAATTCTTCTGAAACCTTGAAGAAGGAACTCTATCACCGGGAGCAGGCTTTGGGGGTTCACAACCTTGCCAACTTCCAGCTGCTCCTCTGCTCCCTGTGCAGATAAAAGGAGATCAGCCACTATGGACACTCTAGAGCCACAAGCCAAAATAAAATCTCTTCTATAAGTTGTTTTTGGTCCTGGTGTTTTAACACAGCAACAAAAAAGGAACCAACACAGGGCTCCCCAAGATGGGGGCCAATTGCTTCCTCTGTGTGTGTTTAATACAACCCAAGCTGTAGAATACATATCATGAAAGAAAATGGCTTTGGCAACTGCACTTTAACAGTATGGTTTCAAGCAGATATTAAGACTCACAACCAAACCTTCAGCAGAGTGCAGGGAATCATTTGAAAGAAGGGGAGTTAGTAAGACTTGGAAAGGACAAGAGCTCCACAAAGACCAAATAGATCAGGGCACAGGGGTCTTTTATGAGACTGTTTCTCCAACCAAGGACCATGTATGGATATAACCTAAAACCCCTGCTCAGATGAGGCCCATGGTAGCTCAGTATCCAACTAGGTACCCTAGTAAGGGGAACAGGGACTGTTTCTGTCATGAACTCAATGGCTGGCTCTTCAACCCTCCCCACCCCCACCCCCTGAGGGAGGAGCAGCCTAGCTAGATCCCAGAAGAGGACATTGCAGCCAGTCCTGAAGAGACATGATAAGCTAGGGTCAGATGGAAGGGGGAGGGGGGAGGTCATCCCCTGTCAGTGGACTTGGTGGGGGGCAGGGAGAAGATGAGGGAGGGATGGGGAGAGTGGGAGGGAATAAGGAAGGGGGCTACGGCTGGGATTCAAAGTACATAACCTGTGATTAATATAAAAATAAATAAATTACCTTTAAAAAAACACTATGGTTTCTTGAAGTTAAAAGCCAAGGATATAATCTTAGAAGCTTTCGTTTATGTATCTAGGAGTACATACATACATACATACATACATACATACATACATACATACACACACACACACACACACACACACACGTACCTAACAACCATTAATGGAAAAAGAGAGGTCATGAATTTTAAAGAGAGAAAGGATATGAGAGAGTTTGGGTGGGGAATGGAAGAAGAAATTATAATCTCAAAACTTAAAAAATAAAAATTAAAAATACAAATAAAACTAAAACATAAATTTTGAAGTTAAAACAAGCTCTTTAGAATTTCAACTTTAAGGTTTGATGTTTCAGTTTCACTTTTGAATGATGTCACCTCCCATAGTTGTAGAATCACTGCCATGTCCCATGAATAAAGAACCCTGAGTTTCCAGGCCTACTGCAGTTTATAGCTTCACCAAGGGAAAGCATGAAGCCACACCCTCTGTGCACAGAGCAACTCAGATTGGGTGAGAGGTCTCTGCATTGTGCTGTGGTATTCATTAAGTGTCAATAGAACAGTTCCACCCAGACAGGACAGAGGAGAATGTGTACAGGCTGCCACCTTCCTAATCTGTCAACTGTTGAAGCATTTTAAATAGATTGTACCTGCTTTATATTTCTCCTTACCTGTTTAAGTATGACCCTTTATAAAATAAGAATACTCTGTTGTTATCAACCTAACACAATTTCCCTGGATTCCATAAGGTCTTGTGTAGCCAGTCTTTGTCTCAGTTTCCCCAGGTGTTCCCATTTAAATTTCAGTTGGTTAATACACAGAAGTCCACCAGAAAGCTTACTCTCCCTCCCTCAGCCAGGATATGGTCTCTGGAAGGTTGCCCTTACATCCACATGTATGTGGACAGCACTAATTGGACCCAGTGGGTATATAAAGGCAAGGAGGATACAAAACAGGAAGGAGAACATGATTGGGGGATCTAGGAGGAGTTGTGGAGGGAGAGAGAAGAGAGAGGCAGATAAGATCAAAATCCTTGTATGAAATTCCCGAAGAATAAATACACAGTTTTAAAACGTCACACGGCATATTCAGTAGCTATGCCTGGTGTGTCTCTCACTCTGCTTTTGACATCCTTGGCCTCAGTATCAGATCTGTGCATATCTCAGGGACACATCCGTAAGAAAACTCAATAGAGTCCAGTATGGAGGATCCATTTTCATTTTCCTGTCCAACAACACACTCCTTTAGTATTAGATATTTTCCTTGAGTGAATGTTCTTGATGTAAAAGCATCCAGAGAGGTTTTCTTTATTAAACCCTTAGGTGCTTTTACTGTGATAAGAAACAGAGAGAGTGTGTCACATCCTACCATAGCCCACTGTACTGCCGCTATCATACACGTGTTAGCTGCAAGGCCTCCAGGGGGAGCATCTAACTGGGCCTTTTCTTGGACACTCTGAAGGGGCGGGGGTGGCGGGACTGCCATAGCTGCTGTCCCTCAGCAGCAGTGACTCAGCAAGGGAGAGGGCAGAGGGGGCATCTGTTTTCACTCACAGCATAATGATCAAGCCCAAGGCTCCAGCAGATTCCCAGACCACCCTTCAGGAGGAAGCAGTTCTTTGTCAGCTGGGTGTCACAATTGCCCTCTGGAGCCATGGCTCTGGCTTGTTATATGTTCATCAAGCCTCTGCTGTACAGTTACCAAAACATTGGGAGGACATCTCAACTGTGTCAGTTGGCTCTATGAGCAGATGCCCATCTGTCCATAGCTCTTGCAACTCTTGATAGAGGCATTACCTTAAAGGATGAAGGGAGCTGTTTCTCACTGTGTTCACACCTTCAAACTATGACACTTAATGCAGTTCCTGCATCACTCATTGCCTCTCCTACCCAGAAGAAACCATGGTTTCCAAGCGTGATGACCTACTTGGTCTTGGGACAGTTTATCTTAGATAATTCCAGAATCGAGTTCTGAAATCCCAGCACCAACTCTGACATCTAAGTGATCTGTAAATGAATATTTTGTATGGTTATTAAAGAGCTGTCATTTGTACAATAAATTTCTAGCTCTCCATGTGCCTTCTCACTTCATCCCTCGTCCTCCAATTTCCTAGAACACGGGCCTCATCTGTTTCCTTGTCATGATGAGATCTTTGAGGTCTTCACACTCTGGTCAGTAAGGCCTCAGGTCTCATCACAGCTTCAAAGACAACCTCCCTCAGTTCCAATACAGAACAGTTCCTCCCCTAGACACACATGCTCTTCATTCTGTTTTATTCTTATGCTCATCATTATCCAATTGTTATCCTATTTGCCGGTGTGCTCATTGATTTAAACAACTTCCTTCAACCAGAACACTAGCTCGCCTTTTTTATTTTTCCAACATGTTGCCCCGGATAGACTAAGATTTAGCACATAGTAAAGGCTCCGTAAGTGCTGACCAAATGGTTTTCTAGTTGTCCTTTACACAGAACTGCAATTGAAAATGGACTAAATAAATAGTTGTAGATGATTACAACAGGGAACACAGAGAGGATCCACCAATAACATCATCAGTGAGTTAGAGGAATTTGTGGCTATACTGTGTAGAGGCAGCCAGTCAACGCTAGTCCCCAAAGAGAGTCCTACTAGCCATCATCACAGATGACTGACAGTGGTTTGTGTCACACTTGGTTACTGCATAAATGTGAAATTTCTAAAACAAATTGTGTTTCAAAATAAAAAAAGAGAAAGAAAGCGATAATTTAAATAAACTTTTCTTTTTAAAGTAATCTACTGTCTGCCTTTAAAAGGCATATGGATGGGGCGGGGGAAGAGTTTGTTCAGTGGTTAGGAGCACTTGCTGATCTTCCAGACTGGGTTCCAGCACCGAAAAGTTGGGCAGCTCATAAGCACTGCAACTCTAGTTACACACACACACACACACACTCTCTTTCTGTGTGTCTCTGTCTCTTTGTCTGTCTCTGTGTGTGTGTGTCTCTGTCTCTGTGTCTGTTTGTCTCTCTCTCTTTAAATATACAGTCTTTTAAATGGCTGAGTGTGTAGCCTGGAAAAGGAGGCCAGCACTGGAAGGCACTCTAAGGAAGGACTTGAGCCACACAGCTTCCCGATGTGAGGACAGAACGATTCAGGTCACCTGAAAACAATGCACACACAGGACTACCGCTTGGAGAAGTCTCTCCAGGAAGCCACCCTCACATTTGCAGTATTAACATCCTCTACAGAACCTGGTATACAGACTGAAAATTAACCCTTGGGACCTACTGTGGTATCTTGGCCTACACAATATATTTGAATTGAGAAATTTACACAAAAATCCGGATTTCTGCTCTCTTTTGGAAAAATGAAGATGTGTGTCTATTCTGGCCCTGCTTCCTGCACACTAAGCACTGGCTGGAGCTAAGAAGACCTCACCTCACTACCCACTAGAGAGGCAGCCTGGCGCACAGCAGATGGCAGGGGGCAGCGCTGGGACCAGCTGTGCCAGGACTGTGGTACCTGTCTTCCCATCATCCACAGGGGCGTATGTGTGATCCCTGCTCTGCAAAACCCTCTGCAGCCATAACTCATGACAGAGAGGCGAGCAGGCTAGCCTCCCTGAGCAGTTCATCATGACAGAATAGGCTCCTATAACTCTTACAACTAAATGTCACCACCCCTAGGCACATTGTTAGCTCTATATTGAATTATGTTCTGTCTCCTCCAACTCTGGTGAGTTGTATTTCCCAGACACACACAAACACAATGTAGCCCTTCAAATATGTGAGGACAGCACTCATGTCTTATGTCCTGAACACTGTTAAAGATCCGCTATGTCAGCTCTAAAACTAAAGCACCACCAACAACAAGGTGGGGGGTGGCTCTTTACTCTCAAAAGTCAGTCTACTGGAGGAAAAAAACCCACAAAATGAGAATAAAGGCAGTAGAAGCTAAGGCACTGTTCACAGCTGAGGAAAAGCACAAAGTCAAGAGGGCATCTGGGCTAAGAGAATCTAAAAGCAGAGTCTAGGACCAAGAATGTTATCAAGGACGTGGCTCTCTGTGAGTCAGGGCAGTGAGAGCTGAAAAAGAGAAAAATCAATAAAGGAGACATGAGTAGTAGGCAATCAATGAGGCAGTTGGAGCCAGTTCCTTGGCGGGTTATAGAACTACACAGATGTGCCTTAGAATTAGCTTAAAAAGAATAGGGAAGACTATAGGTATAACTTCTTATATACTGTATGGATTCTTTACCTGTCAATAAACAGCTGATTGACCTATAGCCAAAGCAGGAAACAGAAGGGAGGAGTTCCGGTAGAGAGGGTGTATGCTGGGATAGAGTGAAGTGTGAGGTGAATTCCCCTGGGATCCTGAGGACAGATGCATGAAACCTAAGCCAAGGTAACCAGCCGCATGACCGAACTTAGAATAGAATAAACAGGACTTTAGTTTTGAGCAAGTCAGGGAATGTGCCTAGCTATATTGGCCTAGGCTCTCATAAATATATTTAAGTCTCAGAATAGTTATTTCTAGAAACAAGGATGTAGGTTAAAAAAAAAAAAAAAAAAGCACAGGTTACAGAAAACCCCTTCTACAGGAAAAACGGCATCAAACCCTGTTCCTCCCAGCTTTTGAGTATTGTCTCCAGTAGGGTTAACATCACCACAAAGTGCCTGAGTGAAGGTATTGGTGAGCTCACAAAATCTTTAGACTATCTACATAGCATACTCTCTATTAGAAAGTGAAAAAAGCAAAAAAGTAATGGTCAGGAGGCAGGGCAGACAGTGAGAAGTGCTGTCAACATCATTCCACAGGAAGCGGTCTGGATATGACACTGCTCCACAGACGCTTTGTCAGCAGGCCTGTGCTAGACAGGCAGGAGCCCAGCCATGACTACAGTTCAGTGAGGCAACAGGAACCTTTGCTTACCTGCAGGCTTCAACTGACCCTAGGGAGTGAAATCTAATGCTCAGATTTCCATAAAGCAGAGAAAACCCTCTCACTCATCCACAATGCTAGCAGAGATCCCAAAGAGCTGGCTCAGGTGCTAAGAAGCACCTACTGTCTACCTCTTACAGCACAGATGCCACGGCAGCTTCACTCACATGAATCAAACTCAAACCTCCTGCTCATGCTTATGACACTCTGCTCTGTGCATATCTTTCATTGTCTTACGGAGTCGCACGTGAACCCAGGGCCTCATGGACGTAGGCCCCACAGCTGAGCTACACCTGAGACCCTCTCCTCTGCTCCTGAAGGTCGTTTTCAGGACCAGCTACAGGTGTGGGCAAGGGTCTGCTGCCATCGGGAGAAACCTGTCTTTGGTGTGGTGAGTTGCCCTGTGTTGTCTCCTCTCAGCAAATGGCATAAAGCAGATGGAACACAAGAGAACACAGACTGTTGTTTCCTGGCGGATCAGCTAAAAGGCAGTAACTACTGTGGGAATCACCCATAGCCTAGCTGAAGACTTAATAGCAGGATAGGTAAAACAAGATAAATTGTTATCCTGGTCTCAGAGAAGCAGTAATCTTTATCATATGAGTGTACAATTAATCTTTCTGAGACTCTTATACCCCCAAAATTCTTTCCCCTGCTTGAGTGAGAGGCCATGAAGCTGCACGCCAGGAGCTGAGTTCTTCGTTAGAGTCTTCTCCATGCTGTGTTTCCTATGCAGCATAGTTGTAAGTCCCTACTCTGAGGCATTGGCTCTTTGCACCATTAAAGCATATAATGGAAAAACACTATATAATCCCTATTGAAGCTGGATTGCGGTTTCAAATTTATTTTCCTAGTAATAATATTTTTCATAAATGTGAAATTTACAAAATGTCAAAGCCACACAAAATAGACTGCTGTTTTCAGTCACATTAGTACTCCATTCCCATGCTACAAAGACTAAATTAAATTAGCATTTTATATTTAAAGAGAAAGAAAAAATATTTAACTACCTGCTTTAAAAAAGCAAAACCACCAATGAAGAAAAGCATACATGCACTTCAAAAAAGCCACATTAATCCATGGAAAACTGCATTCCAGAGGGCATTTGTGAATAGTTTAAAATCTATAGCATAATGCTACTTTGTCCATGAAGAGTAACAGCATGCACATTTATAGAGCTCTGCAGGAGCCACTGTCAGCTTCATAAGGCATTTGCTCCTGTCACCTTCAGCTTGTATGTGACATTCTAGCGATGCAGATGTCCCGGTAACATGACGGAGCCCTTCTCGCCCTCCTTTCCATTCTACGGTCTTCGGATTCTCTCACATCTGGGCCATTGTGTCACCTTCCACTGGCCCTTCTCATCTCTAATCACCCTAGGCCTAGACTCACCTTCTTGAACACTTCATTTGATGAAATTCTAGCATGCTGAACACCCCTCAGTGCATTGGGTCCTTTGTTATTCCTTACAAGATGTGACGCCTTCCCCACCCTACTGAAGTTTTTTTTTTTTTCCAGTGTCCACAGAGCCCCAGAGAGAAGGCCTGGCAACTGTATCCCATACACTCATCCTGCAACCCCTGAACCTCTTTGCGGACACCAGCTTCCATGGAGCTCTCCGAGAAAGTAAGGCTCGGGAGCGTCTCTCCCGTCTCTTCACAGTATTAGTCCTTGCATCCCCTTCCATTTGTAGTCACCATGATGGCTAAGGAGGGAAGGGACTGAGGCTTCTTTGCCCTCACAGCCTCATAGGATTTCTCAACTCCTACACCAAATGCCGTCGTGTTCCTGCTCATGATGCTCCTTGAATGGGCCACATTTAACATTTTTTGTCTTTTTCTTGAAAAAAAAAAAAAAGACTCTCCCCCCCTCCCACACACACACTAACTTCCCGGAATTTCCCTACAACTTGGCTCTTGGAAAAGTGAAAGACAGCATTTCAAAGGGAGCAGAGGGAGTCAGTGAGGAGGCATGAGCTACACAGACCTAACAGAGGGATTGGAGAACAATGTCACAGTTGCCTACAGCCAGCCTGTCCCTTCTGTTTTGTCAAAAGGGGGTAGATTACTGCATTAGCTTTGTTATGCTAATTAATAAAAGGGAATTACAGGAGGGAAAAGTTAAGAAAATACAAATGAAAGAGAGGGAAAGGAGAAAAACAGTACTTCTCTGAGAATTAAGTAGCATGTTTCCATCAGCGTATCTTTGAAAAATTATTATTATCTTCCCACAGAATCCTAGACCAAATGAGGATTAGGTGCAGGGCTGACTGCACAGCACTTAGCACAGTGCTCAAATAAGTCTCTAGGGCGATAATTTATCTCCAATAAGGTTTTTAAAAGGTGCTGTTAGGGGATAGTTCTGTGCACTGTGTGTTCAGATGCTGACTTTTGTGCTCAAAGGTCTGGTTGCAGTCCAGAGGTGGGCATTTTCATTATTTTTAAAGAACCTCCTGTCTCAATATTGTGTACCTCATCTCTGACTGGTTAATAAAGAGCTGATCAGCCAATAATAGCTGGGCAGGAGAAGAGAGTTAAGGTGAGACTTTGATCCCAGTTAGGGGTTCCTAGGTGGAGGAGAGACAGATGGAGGAGGTCGCCATGAAGAAGGTGGCAAATAGGAGATTGCTATGGGGGAGTCTCTAGGAGGACTAACATGGGGCAGGAGCAGCCAGGGTGAGACTAGATGGCAGGTAATGGGGCATGTGGCTGGGAAATAGTCATACCGGCATAGATAGGTTAGAATAAATGACTATCTGCCCAGCTATAGTACTTTGAAGCCTAACAAATGTAGTAGGTCTCTACATCATTATTTGGGAGCTAGAATGGGCAGAGAAAAATTCCCTGCTTTTAGGTTTACATTTGGCATCCAATGTGTTAGGCAAGTAATCCAAAAGTAGACAAAAATCCAAGCTTAGAACAAAAGATTCGGGTGTTAGAAAATCCAGGGTGGAAGACGCAAACAAGTGCTCCCCAGGAACAAAGGCAGTTTCCTAGCCTTTTGAGAGTGGAATGTGGCTCTGTTAGAACCCCCTTCAGGCAGCAAAACTGGCTGTGGGGTAGGAGAGGTGCCTGCTGTGGGGAAGGGTCCACTTCAATTAAACCCTGCGCTTTCCAACCACACAGACTAGGCAACAAACGATACAGCTGGCTTTCCCAGGATTTGGCCATTATCCCAATTTTATTAGGGGCTCCAAAAGAATATCTCAGATGGTAGAAAGCAATTTTATGCAAATGACGTCCCATTCCCAAGTGAGCATGGCCCTGTGCTCCCCTGTGCAGTCACATCAGTTGAACTAGGAAGGAGGTAGGGATTTCCAGGGAATATTGGCTGTAGGGCTAAGGTACTGAGATGCTTCATTTATGTGGAGAGGCATTCCAGGAATGCCAAGTGTTTGCTGACGAGGAGAAAGGGAGTTGGACCTGTGCTTTCCCTAAGGAATGTGACATTCTTCAGGTAGAGGGTATGGGAAGGTGGGCTCCCTGAGCAGAAAAGAGGAAGCCTCACCAGCAAAGGAGTCCTCTTGGCGCTGAGCTCAGAGCTTTCTGGTCATAGCCTACCATGAACTTAGCAGAGTTTCCCAGCATTACCTTTAAAAGTTTATCTGTTTACAGGACAAAGGGCAATGAAGCTAAGGTGGCCCTGACAAGATTCACCCTTAAGGGTATTCCATTGTCCAGATTGTTTCAGTCAGGACTTCAATTAAACCCTGCGCTTTCCAACCACACAAAGACTAGGCAACAAAGGATACAGCTGGCTTTCCCAGGATTTGGCCATTATCCCAATTTTATTAGGGGCCCCAAAAGAATATCTCAGATGGTAGAAAGCAATTTTATGCAAATGACGTCCCATTCCCAAGAGGTGGGGTGGGTGGTCTTTATTAGTTCGGTGGTTGATGGATGCTTGTCATCACTAAAGGGGGGTTGATTGCAAGTTGTTAATGGTCTTGGTCAGGCAGGAAACACAGTATAGAAGGTTAGACTCAGAGAGATCTTTCTGTTTCTTTCCTCTATCCTTCCTTTTATCTTATCTAATATTACGAATAAGGGGGGAAGGGATTAAAAGAAAAAGGGAAAATATAGGAATGACAGGATTAAAGGGTAGATTATTGTAACTACTCTTAAATTAAAAAACAACTACTAGTCTCAAGTATTTTTATATTGGTATAGATTATTATATATTTGATACAAATTGAAGGTTAATTTTGTAGCAACATAATATATATTTATATTTTCACTCTTGTTTACAGTATTGTACTTTTGCAACTCATTTAAAAGTGCAATGTGAGGTTTTAGTCCTTAAAAGCTGCTATTACACACTGTTTAGAATAATTAAAAAATGCAAGTTAGTAGACAGTAAATCAAACTAGTGGTCATGTTTATTTACTAGTGTAGTTAATCACAGAAATAATCTTTGTATTTAAACAAACAATGTTTGCCTATTCAGATATACTGTAGATAGATAGTTGGTCTTCAAAAACCTCAGAGATCTAAAGAATATGGCATTTAAAGATGTTGTATTAATAAAAAAGATCTTTTGACAGTGAGGCACATCAACTCCTAGCAGCAACCCCAGCCTACCTCAAAGAAGATAATGGGCATTGAAGAACTTGCATATTGAGTTTGCTTCAAATGTGGCAAGCTAGCCACAGAGCAAGAAACTGCCTTTGCTTCAACTGCAGACAGCATGCTGTCCAAGCTAAGGACAAGCAAGCTTTGCAGGAAAGTTGATTGACAAGCTTTGCCAAGACAAGGTAGGGAATTCTTTATAATTCGAGCATCTCAAAAAAAAAAAAAAAAAAAAGGTCTGTCATATACTTGACTAGAGGCTGAAGATGGTGCCCCAACATTGCTGAGGAATATTGAGTGACTGTCTAGGTAGGTGGCTGTCTTTATCATTTCTGTAGTTTTGCAAGCTTCTTACTCTGCACTTTCTGCATACTCAGATAATATTTATTCCTTCTCAAGTCTCGGATGGAGTTGAAAACAAGATAGTTATAGTCTCATAATTAAGCTTAGTTGTTAAGGATTTAAGAAAATGTTTTATGAGGTCCCATTGATTAACTGTTTCTCTTAGAGCCTGAGCTGTTGGTGTTCTGCTCAGGGAGTTGTATCCTGTGCCAATCAGTTCAAGTCTGATTCTCGCTTTCTCTTCTAATAGATTTAGTGTTTCTGGTTTTATGTTGAGGTCTTTGATCCACTTGGACTTGAGTTGTGTGCAAGGTAACAATATGGATTTATTTGTATTTTTCTACATGTAGATATCCATTTAGACTAGCATCATTTGTTGAAGATGCTTTCTTTTTTTCCATTATATGGTTTTGGCTTCTTTGTAAAATATCAAGCCTCCATAGGTATGTGGGTTTATGTCTGTGTGTTCAATTCAATTCCATTGATCAACCAGTCTGTTTCTATGCCAGTACCATGCAGTTTTTATTACTATTGCCCTGTAGAACAGCTTGAAGTCAGGGATGGAGATACCTCCAGAAGATTTTTTATTGTATAAGATTGTTTTAGATCTTTTATTTTTCCATATGAAGTTAAGAATTGTTCTTTCAAGGTCTGTAAAGAATTGTGTTGGTATTTTTATGGGAATTGCATTGAATCTATAGATGCTTTTTGGTAAAATGACCATTTTTACTGTTAATCCTTCTAATCCATGAGCACGGGAGATCTTTACATCTTCTGATGTCTTCTTCAATTTCTTTTATCAGAGACTTGAAGTTCTCCTCATACAGGTCTTTCACTTGCTTGGTTAGACTTACACCAAGATACTCTATATAATTTGTAGCTATAGTGAAGGGTGTTGTTTCTCTAATTTCTTTCTCAGCCTATTTGTCATTTGTATACAGGAGGGCTACTGAATTTTTAGTTAATTTTTTTATCCAGCCACTTTGCTGAAGATGTTTATTAGCTGTAGGAGTTCTCTGGACAACTGAAAAGCTTCAATAAGGGAAAGGACACCATCCACAGAACTGGCAGCCTACAAATTGGGAACCCAATAACTGACAAAGGGCTAATATTCAAAATATACAAATAACTCAAAAAAAATTAAACACCAACTAAGTAATCCAATTTAAAATGGGATAAAAAGGTAAACAGCGAGTTTTCAACAGAGGAATCTCAAATGGCCAAGAAGCACTTAAAGAAATGCTCAACATCATTAGTCATCAGGGAAATTCAAATCAAAAAACCTCTGAGAATCTATCTTACACCTGTCAGAAAGGCTAAGAGCAAAATTTCAAGTGATAGCACTTGCTGGAGAGGATGTGGAGAAAGGAGAATACACCTCCATTACTGGTGGGAGTGAAAACTTGTAAAACCACTTTAGAAGTCAATCTGATGCTTTCTCAGAAAATTGAGAATAGCACTTCCTCAAGCTTTATAACTTCCGGGCATATACCCAAGAGATGTTCCACCATACAACAAGGACATTTGCTCAACTATGCTCATAGCTGCTTTATTCATAATAGGCAGAAACTGGAAACAACCTAGATGTTCCTCAACTGAAGAATGATAGAGAAACTGTATTACATTTACACAAATGGAACACTACTCAGCTATTAAAAACAAGGAAATCATGAAATTTGCAGGCAAATGGATGGAACTAGAAAAGATCATCCTGAGTGAGGTAACCCAGACCCAGAAAGACACACATGATACATACTCACTTAAAAGGGGATTTTAGTCATATAAGCATATAAGCATAATTCACAGACCCAAAGAAGCAACATAACAAGGAGGGTCCAAGGGAGGATGCTTGAAGCTCACTCAGAAGGGAAAACAGAATAGACAACAGAATTGGTTGAAGAGAGGAAACAGGATAGGAGAGGGAACGCTGAGGGAAATGAAAGTGGGGATCGGATGTCGGGAGAACAGAGGGCTTGCAGAGAGAAGAGAAACCGTGGGCAGAGACATCTATGAGACAAGCTAGATTGGAGACCTATAGCAGGGTAAGCTTCTAAGAGAATATGTGGGAGACTCTAGCTGAGACTCCTAGTAACAGGGGTCATGGAGACTGAAGAGGCTGCCCTCTAACCAGACAGGACTCCTAGTGGAGGAAGGGAATACTAACCCACCCACAAAAACTTAAGACTCAAAATTTACCCTACCTACAAGCTACGCAGGGATAAAGATAGAACAGAGATTAAGGGACTGACCAGCCAATTCTTGGCCCAACTTGAGACCAACCCCATGGGAGAGAGACAACCCCTGATTCTATTAATGACACTCTACTATGCTTGCAGATGGGAGCCTGGCATAGCTGTCCTCTGAGAGGCTCCACCAGCAGCTGATCGAAACAGGTGTTGACACTCATAGCCAAACATTCGGCGGAGCAGAGGGAGCTTGTGGAAGAATTGGTGAAAGGATAGAAGGACTGCAGGGGACAGGAACTCCACAAGAAGACTAACAGTCCCAACTAATCTGGGTCGAGGGGGGCTTATGGAGACTGAAGCACCCACCAAAGACCAGGCATGGACCGGACCTAGGTCCCCTACACATATGTACCCAATGGGCAGCTTGATCTCCACGAGGGTCCTTTTGAAAGGGGAACAGGGGCTGTCTCTGACATGGTCTGTGTTACATGCTTTTTGATCATTTCCCCCTGGTGGGGCTGCGTTACCAGGACACTATGAAAGAGGAAATGCTCAGTCCTGATGTGACTAGATGTGCTCAGCTGGGTTAGTCAGGGTGGGGGTAAGGGAATTCCCTTTTCTGAGGGGTAGAGGAGACAGTATAGGAGGAAGAAGGAAAGAGGGAAAGGAGGGACCAGGAGGAGAGGAAGGAGGGGGCTATGATTGGGATGTAAAGTGAATAACTAGATAAATAAATTTTTAAAAAAGAAAGAAAAATGTTTTAAAGATATTTTTAGGTCTAAGTAGACTTTTTTTTAGAGTGATAAATGCAAGCTATGAAAAAAATGATTTAAGTTCAGAACTCTGAACTCACCAACATAGGATAGATAGTACTTTCTCCTGTGTTGCCAAATGCATATTGACTAAACATTATGAATATAAATCTTACATGATAGTTTTCATAATTGTTCTTATTGTATGAAGTTTCTTATTGTAAGAGAAGGAAGCTTTTATTGAACTAAAAGGGGGAGGTGTTGGGGATTGGTCCTGTGTACTGTGCATTCAGATGCTGATCAGGTTGTCTGGACACAGGCACTGTCATGATTATTGAAAAATCTCCTGTATCATGTTGTATAAAGAATGCTCCCCAATTATCTGTGATTGGTCAATAAAGAAGCTGGGCTGGGTGAGAGTGGTCAGGAAGTGGGACTTCTGCTCCCAGTCAGGAGGAAGAAGAATGGAGAGAGGGTGCCATGAAGAAGTCACTATGAGGAGTCTGACAGGAAGACAGAAAGACAGGAAGAGAGACGCAGAAGGCCGAGGCAAGACTAGATGGCAAGTAACATGAGTGCATGGCTAAGAAGCAGCCAAACTAGCATAACTGGGTTAGAAGAGACAAATATCTAGTGCTTAAAGCTTGTTGAATAAATCTAGTAGGTCTTTGTGTCAGTTATTTGAGAGGTAGGACAGGTATGAGAAAAGGCCCTACTAATGCCATGATTCAACAAATGGCCATACGGAGGTCACCATGAGGGAGTCACCGTGAGGACTAACATGGAGCAGGAGTAGTCAGTGTGAGACTAGATGGCAGGTAATGGAGCATGAGGCTTGGAAATAGTCCGGACCAGCATAGATGTGTTAAAATCGATGAGTATCTGCTCAGCTATCGTTCTTTGAAGCTTATTAATAAATGTAGTCAATCTCCCTGTCATTGTTTGGGAGCTAGAGTGGGCATAGAAAAAAACCCATACATTTAGTTTTACAAGGCACTTGGGTGACAGATACAATGACCGCTGCAGTGGCATGGACCTGGGCACTGGGCACTGGGCACTGGAGTGACTGCTGCCCACACGCTCCATGAGGCTCTGCATCTAAACTTCCTCTTGGCAGATCTGAAAGACAATAGAGCAGGGTGTTGTGCCCGGTGTGCCCAAGGGCGCACCCACATACTCCACCCGAACCTTCTAAAATACAGGGAGGCACTGGGAAAATTTTAAAAATGCTCGCTTTAGAAACATCTGATAAAATGCCCTATTGTCTATGTTTATAATGTTCCTGGGAAAATCCTGAAAGGGGGGGCAAGAACAATGCTCTGGGTACACCCAGGACCAACATGGAAGGTGATTATGCACAAGTATGACTCATGTGCTTTGCATAGGAGTATTCTGTGGACACCTACTTGACTCCTCCTTATCAAGTCCTTTCTGATTTCCTGTGTCCTGCTTCATCTTCCTCCTCGATTAATCCCTTATACAACACATAGCTTGCTATTGCTTGTTAATTATATGTAATCTTGTACTCTTTCTTCTTAACACATAGTTCCTATGCCGTATATACTGATTTCTTATGTGGGTAGTCTCTGCTCTTTATTTGCTTGTCCCGGGACTGGTGATTGACAGAATAAAGATAAACACTTTTGTTGACTCCTACTTTAATCCACCCAGAAGATGATAACTACAACAAATTTCCTTATAGACATTTCTTTAAAAACTATACAAACTTCTGCTCTGAATGTAGAACAATGGCCTAAAATGGTTAGAACTGACAGTGTCCACATAAACACAGTGGGTGGTTGTTTTATTGTTGACATTTAGGAAGAACCTACTGAATGTCATCAGATCCATTCATAATACTCAGATGGATGCAAATGTCATGGTGCTGGGAAATTGTACCCACTTGCTAATTGAGAGCTTTCACTGTGGATTTTTCTTATGCTGAAGCTAAGCATTTTGAAAAATAAATAAAGCCATAGGAAAAGAACACCTAGGCTCAAAGATGTTTTGCTGGACCATGCCCAGACTACTGGAATAATAGGATGCTGAAAAGATGCCATTTAAACCCCCCAAGACTGAGAGAACGTGACAGGCTGCCAGGACTAAAGAGCCTTTTACAAAGCCAAGTGCAGGGAACTATGCACAACAGAAAGCAATCAGCATGTCCCAGGACCATTTCTAAACACTGAATCCCATTCTGAAGGAATGAGATGAAGTCAGGGACTAGGATTAGGCTCACACAGCCTCTGCTTGCAACAGGTCACACTCATTTCAACTCTGTTTGCTCATCTGAGACATAAGGATTACACTTTGCCTTGAGGTGAGAATCACAGAAGATAGCATGTGTGAAGAATATGAACCATAAGTGAGCATGCATGTGTCTTGTGGTATTTGTGGGTGTTCATCTGTTGTTGCTACTCATTGGCTCTAGATGTCTTCCTAATGAGCCTCATGCCAGAGCCCAGAACATGATGAAAAGTCATGGTTA
Source organism: Pachyuromys duprasi (assembly GCA_028658305.1). Classification (NCBI taxonomy): domain Eukaryota; kingdom Metazoa; phylum Chordata; class Mammalia; order Rodentia; family Muridae; genus Pachyuromys; species Pachyuromys duprasi. The sequence continues at coordinate 10,189,681 of CM053748.1, forward strand.
TTACTCAGGACCAAAATCCAAACAAGACAGCAACAGGTCAGTACTTTACAAGTGTATGATCACAGACAAAGCTGATCATGCAAGCAATGAAATAAGTGTCCAGTTCAGCACAGTGCGGCAACTCCGTCAGTACATCCCAACGCAGAGCACAGTTGGACACTCCCAAACAAATGCTCCCAGTTAGTCCTCCCTTTTGTAAACTGACCTCCAAGCTAACCAGCCCATTCTTACCCTAGGGCCCAGCTTCTCCATGGATTTCTGGCTCCTGATGTGTGTCATTGCCACTGTCCTGTGCTTGTTACTACATACATTTTTCCCAGTTTCTTGCATCTCTCTCTCTTTCATCATGTCTTGGGAAACAGCCCTTTGAACTAAGTGACCAATGAGCTTCCAGGACCCCAGACCATGAAAGCACACACATTAACAATCACTAGTGTATTCAGTGCCTAGAAGGTACTTCTTCACTTGTCCTAGGTGGTTCCTAGTGTTACTCTGCAGCAATTTCAAACACCTAAACCATTTAAGGATTTTTCCTTCAGAGTGTGTGTTTAATTTTAATGGCCTCTGCACATTTCTAAATTTAATTACTCAGAATCTGGAAAAAGAAAACAACAATTGTGTGTGGGCCTTTGGGGGTCTGGCTGGATTAGAAGATGCTCCAAGCCAGTTTGCTGGAGAAATTAGTTCAAGTCAAAACTAGGCATGTCAAAATGTAGGCACATCTGGGAAAGGGCAGTGGCACCCTCAAGAGCCCTCTGCTGGGCTCCAATGATAAAATCTGAGCACAGTGACCTCAACAAGAGCCCTGTCTTACAGATAGTTAAGGAAAACACTTACTTAAGCTCTTAGACCAAACAAAGAACTCGGAAGGATACACAGATAGATTAATAATAATAATAATAATAATAATAATAATAATAATAATAAAATATTCAAGTCCTCGAAACACCTGGGAAACTAGCTGGAGCCAGATGACTAAATTCAGAAATTTAATCAAAGAAGACTAATCTAGATGAATCCAGAATCAATGTGCTAACTTGTGTTCCCAGTTTTCAAAGCTTAACAAATAAATGTTAGTAAATAAAGGGGAAATCCTTTAAATATTAATTCATCCAACAGATATTTAATGGGTATAAACAAACATTAGTAAGTTATTAGTAAAAATTATAGAAAGAGGCAGTGGAACAGTTCGTTTAGATAGGGGTAAAATGAAGCATGCATTATTTTTATAAAACATATTTTAAGGAAAATGCTTCAAATATTTAAAGAATATTTATTATCAATGTTTCCTTTGTATTTTCCAAAGAGTTTGGGCAATTAACTTATTTCAAATAAAGGTAAAAGAAGGAGAAGAAGAACAGACAGATAACAGAAAAAGAAAAAACAAATACAGAAAAATAGTTGAAGTAAGGTGAGATGTCTAAGGGGAGAGAATGGATTTTATTGAGCTTTTCATAAAGTTTAAAATTTCTTTTCAGAAAAAAAGAGTAATTTCCATAAGAAAAACAGTGTTATTTGGGACTACCAGCCCCAGACAAGAACTAGCCTCTGACTAGCCCAGGCAACACTGTCCTCATGGTTGTCCTCAGGCCGAAGTTGTGGATGGGACAAAAGAGAAAAGGGTTATGAGATGAAGCACCTTGAAGTAGTTGGGAGCAGGGATTCTCCAAGGCCTTTCAGGCTTCGGGGAAGCTCACCACAGAAAAACTGAGCCAAGGGCATCATTGCACCTACAACTCCCTCTACTTTTCACCAGTGACTCCCAAAGCACACTATTTCATTTAGATGCACATCTATTCTACCTCTTTATTCAGGTACCAGGGGGAAAATGACAGAAAGAAATTAATTTGTCACCTTGTTTCCCCAAATTACTTCCCAAGCTGTTTATGCCTCAGCTCTCCTTCCCTTCTGTTTCTGCTGTTTCTCTCTCTCTCTCTCTCTCTCTCTCTCTCTCTCTCTCTCTCTCTCTCTCTCTCTCTCTCTGTGTGTGTGTGTGTGTGTGTGTGTTTGTGTGTGTGTGTCTGTCAGTCTCTCTCTGTCTCTCTCTCCCCTCAGCCCTCCCCCTTCCTCCAACAGCTCCAACAGAACACTCCTCTGCTGTCCTGAGTGGCTCGCCCTCACTAATGTTTTATCTATCCAACGAGGAGTAGTAACCTAGTTTCTAACTGGGCATCCATGCCAACAGGCCTGCTACCTGTCACAGGACACTGCTTCCTGGTACATGCTGTCTGGTACTAAGCCCCTGGAGCCCCTTTTCTTTATTCCTACCACTCTCTTGGACTGGGGAGTTCACAGCTTTTCTACAGGAACCAGCTCAAATTCAAGATTCCTTCTTCTGAACTGAAGCCACTCATCTCCAGGCTCCCAGGACTCTTGACAAATACTGCGATTCTAGCAAGTCCTTGCCAGAACTGTGGTGTGGCTCACCCTACCAGGTACTGAGTAACGGGAAGGTAGAGTCTTCATCCTACTTACCCCAGCCTATGAGCCGAGTTAAATTAGACAATGTTTTAGGTCAAAACAGAAAGTCAGACTCCCTGGATGCCCTCCCTTCTAATGTTCTGCTCAACGTCTTCATTTAATAAACTTGAAAATGGAGCTAGAGAGATGGCTCAAGTGGTTAAGAGCACTGGCTGCTCTGCCAAATGACCCAGGTTCAATTCCCAAGACACATGTGGCAGTTTATAGCTGCCGGTAATTCCAGTTCCAGGAGCTACCACACCCCCACCCAGATAGATATGGAGACAGAACACCAATGTACATATGTAGATCGACAGATAGATAAATAGACAGACAGATAAACTTTAAAATTTTAATTTGTGTGCATAACAATGAGTTACTTTATGACATTTTCCTACATGTGTATCACTGTGCTTTGCTCATACAACCCCTCATTATCCTCTCCTATTCACCTGCTGGTTCCTTTCCTCTAAATAGCCTCACTTCTGCGATAGTATCACATATATTTGTAAATCTAGATTCCACATATTAGAGACAATATATCTAGGAAATGCGCACACGTGCACACACACACGTGCACACACACAGCACGACTCCAAGGCTTTGGTGAGGTGGGTCTGTCTGCTGCCTCTGTCTCCTAGCACACCCCTTTCCACTGCAGGTACTAGCTCCAGAAGCACTCTGTCTGCACTCCTCTGGCATGGAGCCCTCTTCAGGCCCATGTCCTGCAGCTGCCATCCTGTCTGCCTAGGGTTCATCTGCTCTCTAACTCTGGCTAACTGCTACATCCTTAGTAAAGTCAAGACAACTTCTCTTCTCTGGTCTCCCAAATGAACCTCCATGACCACACTCATCTCTCCAGCCCTGTTCATGTATTGCCAAGTTGCTCCTGAGGGAGGAACTCCATTATGCCTTTTTCATGACAAAATGGAGAGAAATTGAGTCAGCTGCTTTTCCGGAGCAAGAATCAGCAAGCTTTTTCTGCAAAGGGCCAAATAGGAAATATCTTGGGTTTTGTGGGTTACTCAGTCTCTGTCACTCTCAGCTCTTACAGAACCAAAGAACCAGAGCAAATACATCACTGTGGTCTAGCAAAACATTCTTACAAAAACAGGTGGTAGGATTGCTTTGGCCAGCAGTCAAGTATGCTCACTCACTTCTAGAGACTGAGTCTGAGCTTGGACTAAAATTGACACAAGAATGTTAGAAAGGAAAACTCATCCTTTGCTCTCAAAGCACACCTTACCTTGTCACAAAGCTGTCATCAGTTGCAGCTATCAGACATTACTTTGCAATGAGGTCTTATGGCATAGGCCCATAATCTGAGATCTGGAGACTGGGGCTAGAGAATCCCAACCTCTATATAAGCTAGCTTGGATCCCATGGTGAGTTCGAGGCCTGTCTGGGTAACTTAGTCATATACTGTCTGAAAAAAATTAGAAAGGGGGCTGGGGATTTAGGTCAGGGATATAGCACTTATTTAGTAGGCATGAAGACCTGGGTTCAACTGCTAGTACCACAAAGACAGACAGACGGACGGACGGACGGACGGACAGACAGACAGACAGACAGATAAATTCAGAATTCCGAAGCAGGTGGTCAATAACCAGTTGTATAGCTGAACTGAATGGCATAGTGGAATGGGACTCTGAGGTTGATTTTTGCACCAAGCTCTTCTGCCCTAATTCCCCCTAATGGGAAAGTAAATCTCCATTAGCTGCCCAGGTCCCCAGCTCCCCACAAAGAGAAAACTTTTCCTTCTCAGAGAAACAGCCACTCCAAGACTTCATGAAAGCCAAAATGTACCCCATTCTCATCTGTTCCTGATACCATTAGATAAAAACAGTATTGTTCAAAGACAACCAGCAAAAAATAATAATAACCTGCTTTTTTGCATTTTGCAGGCTGCAAACTTCAATAGAAGCATGAAGACCCGGTGTTCCAGAGTAGTAATATAGCAGGTACAAGCATTGCTCTAACCTAAATCTTTTTATATTTTAAATAATAACTGGAAAGCAAACAGGAAAAAATAAACACAAAAAGGGGGGAGACACAGATTACAAAGCAAAGAGCCTCCTGAGGGCAGGAATTGTTCCTTACCTGTGTGGACACAGAATGCCTGCATTACAGAAGAAATGTTTGTATGATAAGTGAATGGGTGGGAAGCTAAGGACCCAGCTAATCTAGTTAGCCAAAGCACACACATTCTCCACACTCCTTAAAGCATGATTTGAAATCAGCAGTATCCATGAGGGAGTTTGGGAACTTCCATCTGTGTGTGGCAAATGGGCCATGTCACTCTTTCTTCTGTAGACTCACCGTCTTGAGTATTCGGAGTCAGGATCTGGGTTCGGAGTTCCTCCAGGCTGATTCCCAGGCACCTGCAGATCTCCTCCCGGCTATAGGGCTCAGCGTGAAGGCCATCCTCTGTGACCAATAGCATTTCTTCCAGACTGAGCCCTAGCTTAGTCTGCACTTCCTGTAGCCTCAAGATTTTATCCCATTGCAAGCCTTTGTGTTTAGCAAGGACCTGCAAGTTCAAATCAAGATAGAGGTTATGCTTTACTTCAGAATTCAATGTGTTCTGTTTTAATTAGTCACATCCAGCTTGCTTTTTTTTTTTCCATTCGAACTATCCAAGTCTCCCACTATTGCTTGGAAATGCACTGTGGGCTCAGATGTTTGGGATTAAACATGCCTATATGGCAGTCTGTTAACACATACATGGCAAATGCATGCAGGATCATGTGCATGCTCAGTTCTTCTCCCTTGTCTCTGTTTGTCACTTCTATCTCTTAAGGCAGAGATCCCCAACCTGTGGCTGGCAACCACTTTGGGGTTGACAGAACCTTTCACAGGGGTCACCTAAGACCATTGGAGAACACATACATCACAATTCATAACAGTAGCAAAATTACAGTCATGTAGTAGCAACAAAAACAACTATATCCTTGGGGGGTCAGCACAACATGAGGAAATGTATTAAAAGGTCAGAGCATTGGGAAGGTCTAGAGCCACTGCCTTAGGGTTATTCTTGAATATCTCTTACTCCTTTAACTCTTCTTAGCCTATCTATACTTCATCCATCTGTATGGTCCGGAGAAAGCCATTCAAACCTAATTTGACCTTAGTCCTCAGATGTATGACTCTATTACAATACTTCCTGTTTATCATGGGTGTCTTATAAATGTTAATGAATTTAAGTGTCTGAGTATTTAGAGTTAAGTTTCAGCTTTTAACTAAAAACCTCATAGGTAACCCTTCATTAGGTCCCTGGTAGTAGTACGTCTGTGTTCTTTCACCCTCCAGAAAAAGCTGGGCTTTTAGTCGTATCCTAGGGCATCCCTACACTTTATGGAAAGGCCTGGAATAAACCAAACCTTTCTAATCACGTCCACTCAAGGAAGTACTAACCCAGAATATATTTCTTTCATTATCCCTAAACCACTGACAGCCCTTCGTAGCTGGGAAAATAATGAAGGTTCTTCTCTCTTGGAGATCTGAACAATTCACTGTCTGGATGTGAAGACAAAAGGCACAAAAACAAAAAAAATCCAGAGAGTAGAACATGAGTTGTCAATAAAATGTGCATCTGATTTGCTCTTCCATTGTATTGATTTTCTTTTTTTCTCTTTATTTAAAAAACTTCATTTATACAATATATTTTGGTGTTTCCCCTCCACAAACTCCTCCTAGATCCTTCCCACCTCCCTAGTCACCCAACTTCATGCTCTCTCTTTTTCTAAAACAAAAACAATAACCCAAAACACCCCACAAAAATGAAAATCAACAAACAAAAAATCAGTAAGACCGAAAAATGCCAAAGCCAAACAAAAACAAAATGGAACAAAAATCCTCCACAAAACCCACAGAGTTCCGTGTCAGCCTGTGGAAATCAGTGTGGAACTTCCTCAGGAAGCTCACACTGGTCTCCACTGGTTTTCCGGTAATGGGGCCTGGTCTTGAATGTGGTTCATAAGTAAGACTCCAGTAGAAGAAGCTGTTTTTGCCTTGCCAGTGGGTATCATTACAGATAGCTTCTTGGTGAGGGGGTGGAGGGCCATGTCCACTACGCCTTTTCAAAGCTGGGACCCTGTCTACCTTGAATCTGTGCATGACTTGTGCACGCTGCCACAGTGAATTCATATGTGTCAGTCCTGTTGTGTCTAAAGACACTGTTTCCTTTGAGTCATCACCACCTCTGGCTCTTACAATTTTCTGCCTCCTCTACCAGAGATCCCAGAGCCTTAGGAGAAGGGTTTAATGAAGACAACCCATTCAGGATTGAGCGCTCCAAAGTCTGCCGTTCTCTGTACTCTGTCCAGTTGTGGGTATCTACGTTAATTCTCATCTACTGCAAGAAACTTCTTGCAGTTGTGGGCTGCAAGTGACTTGTTGAGTTTCTGACAAAAAGGGTACCATGGAACCTGTCCAAACACCATAAGCTATTGCCAACACTATTGCTTGCTCTCTCCAACCTGATTGTAAGGCCCAAGTGCTGAAGAAACTTGGTTATGTCACAGAACACTTGAAGAAGTAGTGTTTCGGTGCCCAACTCAAAGCTTCACCCCTAATAAGTAGCATTCCCGATACTAAAAGGGACCTGATGTGGGCTGAGTGAAGCACTGATCTATGGATATAACAATGTGTGATTAGGATTCACTTTATTACTCCCCTAGCAGATTAATCATAATAGGTTTTCTCCTAGGCCCATGACCTAGCTAGTCTCAGGTTCTTGGCACCTTTAGTAGCGTCAGGGATGGCTCTATCTCAATGGAGTAGGCCTTAAATCCATTTTTAAGTGATTATTTACTCCCATAATATTTGTGTTACTACTGTACCAGCATATAACTACAGCCAGGTCCTGTTTTAGGTTGCAAGGTGATTACCTTTTTTGATGATTATTTTTCACCTATAGTTAAGTGTTCAGAGTAGCTTCTAGTACCGTGAAATGCTACTTAGTAGGGGTGAAGCTTTGAGTTGGGCACCAGAACACTACTTCTTCAAGTGTTCTGTGACATACATGTCTTCAGCACTAGGGCCTTAAAATCAGGTTGTCTAGAGTAAACAATAGTGTTGGCAAGAACCTATAATGTTTGGGGAGATTCCATGGCACCCCTTTGGTCAGTTCCTGGCACTGGATGATTTATTTGGTGCATAAGATGTCTATTTGGGGTACTGTCACCACTATTATTTAGTGACCCACTTTATTTCCTCTATATATGTATGTATTTTAGGAACTTCTGTGGTAGTAGATCTCCATATGGTTGTTTAATTATCCTTTTAGTGTTAGTTGTCATTCCTCACATTCCCTCTTTACCTTTCTCTTCCATCCCTCGCCCTATTTAATCCTCCTATTCTAGTTTCCCCTTCATCTCTCCTTAACATTTTGTTTCCCCTTCCTTGGAAGAACCTCTTGTTCTTTATGGCCCCTTACTAGGTTCCTCACCTCTGTAATTATTGTAGCACACATTTTGAAAGCTTAAAAGCTAATATCCACACATAAGAGAAAACATAATATTTGCTTTTTAAAGTCAGGATTACCTCACTCAAGATTTTTTTTTTCAAATTCAGTCCATTTACCTGCAAATTTCATTATTCTTAAAAGCTGAATAATGTTTGTGTTAATATACCACGTTCTCATTATCCATTCATCGGTTGATGGACATCTAGGCTCTTTCCAACTTCTGGCTCTTATGAATAGAGCAGCAATGAACTACAGTGTCTCTGTAGTAGAATATAGAGTTCTTTGGGTATATATGAAAGAGTATTATAACTGGATCTATTTTGAGCTTCCTGAGGAACTGCCACACTGATTTCCACATTCATGTACAAGTTTGCAATCCACCAACAATGAATAATTGTTCCTCTTTCCACAAAACCTTGCCAGCATGTAATGTCATTTGTTTTATTGACCTTGGCCATTCTGACTGGAATAAGATAAAATCTCAAAGTAGTTTTAATTTGCACTTCCAAAATATTAGGCTAAGTATGTCGAACATCTCTTTAAGTGTGTTTCAACCATTTGTGTTTCATCCTTTGAGAACTCTCTGCTTAGTTCTGTACCCTTCTTTTAATTGGGCTATTTGTTTTTTGGATGCTTTGGCTTTTTTAGTTCTGTTTTTCTTCCTTTTGGAGAAGATGCAGGACTTACCAAAAAACGGTTGTAAGTTTGGTTAGAATTGCTCACTTCTGAAAATGTTACTAGCTAAAGTTCTCAAATTTATTAAGCATCTTTTTTTCTTTAATCCCAGCTCATATACTTAAAAGGGATGATTTTAAAGGAGAACTGGGAACAGAGACAATGCGATTGTTTTACTGTTATTTCACAGAACAGGGTCTCAATTCTTTTCAGTTTTTTGGTTCTCCTTTTCTTTATATTATTCTTATTGAGTTTGTTCTTTAACAATTTCATACATGTATAAAGGCCCTTCTGATCAGTGCACCCCAGCCACCCTAATCATTCTCCCACCCCTATTAAACACCCCCTTCTCTGCACAAGTCCCTCTCCCATAATCACGTTTTTGTATTTTGTTTTGTTTTGTTTTGTTTTGTTTTTGTTTTTATTTTATTTTTGAGACTCAGTGTTTAATCAGGATCGTCTGTGTGACCATGGGTTGGGAACTAGCCACTGGAGCCTACAGGGAGCCTCAGTGGGTACACACCACCAGAAACCATGAGTGTCAGTGGGGCTTTGCTGGGTCAGGCTGACGTCTAATATCTCCGGATAGCCATTTATTTGTGCTTGGCATATAATGGTGAACTTCCTTTTCGCATCAAGGCCCTAAACACCCCCCACTCCCACCCAAGGAGTGTTGTAAGGAGTGTCACTCAGGGCAAATTACAGGCCAGACCTTTTCCTGACAGGAAAACCACTGTAGCAAGCATCTGGAAATTCCTAGAAATGCCCCACCCTGCTAAGGATATTAGTCTTCAGCAGTGGCTTTCAATTGTATTTAAAGATTCCCACACACACATACCTATAGAATAATTAAGTACTCTGTTCTCCTTTTTATGATATGACCATGCTACTTCATGGGAAAAGAGGCACTGTACCACTACATGTAAATCAAGTATCCCTGACCGCTGACGCTATTGAATCAAACACATTCACCCTGAAAATCCCATTCACCCATTGTTCAAAGGTTTATAAATCCTTGATTTCAAATAAACATGCTGTTGGGGTTTGTGTGCTGTGTGATGCTATCAGCCTTCCACCATGCCATCCAAGATTCATCATTTATCCCCAGCTGGGTCCTTGTCTCACCAGGCCTGGGTCTCAGCTGCAAGCCAGCCAGGCATGAGCTTTTGCCTGCACCTCTACTGTGCTCAGCACAGTAGCTTAACCAAGAGCTTAATGCTTTGGTGTCACCATAGGCTTTGGAACGCCTGAGTTTCCACTGCCACTGGCAATCTCATTCTAAAAGAGCTAAACTGTAACACTGTGGAAAACCTTTCCACACTCCAGCCCAGTGCATTCAGGCCTTGCCCTAAAGTGCTCTGGCTGCCCCTGAGAAAAAGAGAACCCCCAGTCTCCATCCAGAAGCCAAGCTCCAGGCCCCCCGCCGAAATCCAGGCCACCACCAAACAGAGAACAAGTATTCAGTAGTTCAGCCTGTGTGATAGGGACCTGTGAGTCCCTCCTAATCTATTATGAAATGATGTGTAAGCCCTCTGCAGCAGTCACAGCTGCTAGGAGGTCATGACTTCTGTGACTATGCCATGCTCAGAAGACAGACTTTCTCAGCCCTTCCCCTCTCTTCCCACTCCTACATCCTTCCTACCTCCTCTTCTGCAGCAATCCCCAAGCCTTGGCAGTATTGGTATAAATGTCCAGTTTAGGGCTGAGTATGCAACTGTCATCTATTCTCAGTACCTTGAAAACCATGAGTTTCTGCATGTACCGTCATTCATTGCAGAGAAGCTTTTCTGCTTATGGCTGGAAACAGTGTTTATCTACAATTCCTTCTAAATAAATTTTTAGAAGGCAGCTTGGTACCATAACAATGTAGCCAAACTACAGTGGTAAGCTCACTCCTAGGGCCTGACTTCCCCAGCCATCGAGTTTTGACCAGGCTTAGAGTACCAGGCATGAGTTCCCCCGTGTGGAGCAGGTCTCAGATGCAATCAGAACACGACTGGCTAGCCCCCAGAAGAGTTGTGCCACTATTAGACTATTACAGGCACATCTTGCCCGACAGGTTTAAAGCGTTCAAAGCTGAGTAAGATTGCTGATGCCTGTCCTCCCATCCTCCATCTGTAGAGTAACTTCCAGGGCTATGAAAGATAGTGGGCAAAGAAAAAGCCTCAAACTCAGTTCTAGATGACTAGGTTATTTAATAACAACAACAACAACAAAGAGGAGGACAACATAAAGTTGACAGAGAGACAGTTTGGGGAGCATTAGTATGTAGTAGTGAATATATATGATCAAAATACATTGTATAAATGTATCAGATATTCAAAGACTAAATTTAAAAATATTACTAAAAAAGCGAGAGATGACAGTAATACACACAACCGGCTAACTAGTAAGTAAAAAAGGTAGAAAATGTTTGACAAGTGCATCCTCTGAAAGACAGAGGGAAAGGGAGGAGAGGAGGAATGGCAAGAATGAAGATAAGGGGAAACAAAAACAGTCCTTCTCTATGATACTTCCCATCTCCCTCTTTACTTGAACCGTCATGCCGTTCTAGACACTTGTGAAAGAAAACATCTGCCCTAGTGACTTGTGACCACTCTGCTAGGCATGCCCATGGGCTGTTTCCAAAGGGAGCGTCCCCATTGCTTTTCCCTGTCGGCAGAGGCACTAACGTGAAGTGGTGTGATTCGGTTCGGCAGTACCACAGTTTGCTGTTGGGCCCCTGTCTACTTCCCTTGCAGCTAACAGATCTACTGAGCCAAGTTGTTGTGCATTTCAGTTAAAGAAGGAAATCTCCCACATACTCACAAGGACAGCTGCATAACCCATGGGCTGCTGCGATTCTGTGAGGAAGCAAAGTAGGAAAGCCATTTAAGCCTTAGAAATGTGCCTCAGGGACCAGGAGGATGACCTGAGGATGAGGAGTAGGTGGATGAGGCCACTTGCTCGGGGACCTGGTCACTGCCACCTTCGTGGCTGGCACACTTTGTGTCTGGGGCAGGGGCATGAGCCAGGTCTGCAAGTCACCTCCTCACAGCTTCCCACGTTGACGCTTAGAGACAACAGCTCTTCAGCATTCGGCACTCACTTTCACCACAGCAAACGTAAAGGGTTCACATCAGATACCGCTTCAGGGAGGGTGGTGAGAAGGCAACTGTGCTTTGCCCACAGTGATGGGGAAAGTAGGAATGAACAGGTTAGGATCCTAAATTAGTTAGGTTTCTCTCTGAGCAGGCCTTGAGGCTGGACGATAAGGAAGAGAATCCATGAGGCAAGTAAGCCTAATTCTCAACAGAGAAATGTGAAGTGACACAGGAAGCGAAGCCATGAGAAGAGGCACTGACATGGACAGATGAATCAAGACTTTGGGCCTTTAAAGACTGGTATGTATAAACCTCAGCTGTATCTTTGCCTAGAAGGAAGACAAAGGGGTGTTTACCGCTAACTCACAGTCATCACTCATTGGGCTGCCCTCAAGGTATGAACTTCCTAGTACTTACAGGGTGTCGCGGCTGCAAACTAAAATACTAAGTACTCTTCTACAACAAGGAAACACTCTTTCTGACAGTGCCCAGGGATCTGACAAAAGGGCATGGCACTGCAAGGAGACGGAGCCCACTTCAGGACCATGGCTGTCAGAATCTACTTCTCTGGCTTCCTTATTCCATTTAGGAGTACTAACCAGCCAGTAGAAAAACAGTTCCCAGACATCTCACCAGGTAAGTGCCCTAGTTGGCTTTCTGTTGCAGTGATAACCGCCATGTGCAAAACCAACTTGCAGAGGAAAAGAATTGATTTCCGCTTATAGTTTATAAGCCACCACTGAGGGAAGCCAAAACCAAAGGCTTAAACCAGGAACCTAGAGAAAGGAACTGAAGCAGAGACCAGAAGAACTTTCCATGCCTTGCTCAGTTGCTTTCTTATACAATCCAACACCACACAGGCAGTCCTATGAAGACAATTACTTTACAGGAGTTCCCTTTTGCCAGGTGACTCCAGTTTGTGTCAAGTTGACACAAAAAACTTATCCACCCACATGGGGACTGTCACTCCAGTCTGACAACCCTTCTTGCCTCTGTGGGTACCAGGCACGCACATGATACATAGTTATACATGCAGGCATTGAACCCATGCACATAAAATACAAATTTTAATAAATAAATTTTAATTTAATAAAAAAATTTAAACAAATAATAGAACTATCATGTAATCTAGCCATCCACTTTTGATCATATACCCAAAGGCCTCTGACTCAATATACTATAGAGATACTTGCACATCCATGTTTACTGCAATACTAGTGTTAATGACAAAGAAATGGGCGAAGCCAAGATGTCCACCAGTTGAGGAAAAGATGAGAAAATGTTGTACATATATGTAATAGGCTTTTCTTCAAACAAGCAAAAAAATGAAATCACAGCATTTACAGGGAAAGGGTGGAACTAGAGAACATTATGTTAAACAAAAAAGCCAGACCAAAAAAACCAAACACATTTCCTCTTGTATGTTAAAAATATTGATTTAAATGTGAGTGTGTGCATATGTACGTATGTGTGCATGTGTGCATGCATGTGTGTGTTTGTGTGTGTATGTGTGTGTGTGCCTGTGATAACCTGTTCTGATAAGACCTGATAGACTAGCGTCAGATAGAGGGGAGGAGGGCCTCCCCTATCAGTGGACTAGGGGAGGGGCATAGGAGAAGAAGGAGGGAGGAATTGGGAGGAGACCAGGGAGTGGGCTACAGCCGGAATAAAAAGTGAAAAAAATGTAATAAATAATTAATAAAAATTAAAAAAAAAGAAAACCAGAAAGAGGATCATGAGAGGAGAAAAGGGACCAGCAATATGGGACAGGAAGAATGGGGAGTGGAGGGAAGAAATATGTAAGGAAAAAGAAGAAAGGAAGGAAGGAAAAACCTACCAAAAAGAAAAATAAACACCAATCATTGGCCTTCTATCCAATTTTTTTTTCTCAATGTGGTAGCAGTTCTTCTCTTTTTTTCTTTATTTCTTTCTGTTACTTTGTTTTTGTCTTGAGACAGGTTATCACTCTGTAGTCCTGGCTCATCTCCCAAGGACTGGATGACAAGTGTATATAGCACACCTGACTGTGTCTCTCCCTTAGCATCCCACCTTTCTGATGTGATCCAGTTCTTTATAGCTAAATACTGTGTTTCTACTACCAAAGAAATATTTCTTCAAAGCCCCTGCCACAGCCTCAATGGCTTCCCTCCTACTGGCAAGGCCGGCACAACACTGAGGGCTTCGCCACTTTCTAGCTCCATTGCTCAGGCCAGCCCTCATTCCTCTGTGTCTTCCCTGAAGCCTGAACTCCCTGTGTTCTGACAACTACACTCACTAGAGGTCTGGCAGAGCATGCTTAAAACACAGAATGAGTGAAGCTGACCACAGTCTTGCGTATCTGGGTTTTCTGCTCAAATTCAAGGAAATTGTCAGGGCCCTGAGAACACTGTGCCAACTTCTCTGCACATTCTACCACCAGTCAAAGAACCAGTTCCCTTCTGACCACAAAGTGACAAGAGCCGAAGAACGTGGTTAAGTGATGGCTCCCAGCCAGACAGGCCTTCCAAAGAATCACTGGACATTTTTCTTGAAGTGTTATGAAAACTCTCTACTTCACTGCTTCCCTTATTGCCACAAACAGTAGAAAAGCCATGTTAGTCTTCCTCCTCCCAAGACTTTCCATATTGGCGTCACATATTTTATCCCTCAATATAATAGACATACAATATTTCTGGAAAAGCTTAAGCCATGAAATATGTGTAAAATATGAAAAATTCTGTGCCCACTAAAGATTTCTGGTCACTTTGTTAATTTAAGAAAATAAAAATGTGCTTCACTTAAAAGTATCATTTACGCAAGCAATCGTTATAAATCTCTATTGAGTTTGCTTTGAATGTTTTTAATTTTAGTTCAAATGCTCTATAAGACTCTAACTTTTAATGAATCTAAATCAATTAGGTTTTGAAAGATGATGGTGAGACTCAAAGGAAGAAAAACTCAAGAGTAGAAGGCGCTGTCAATATTAAAGCAAAATGAACAAAAATCACCTTCACGAGTTTACTCAACTTCCCTACAATAACTAGGTATAAAAGAAACTCAGATTCACAGGAGTACTTTAGAAACACAAGGCACAGGGAAAGTGTGTGCGGGCCCCTGCACCTCTGACCTGTGGCTTTTTTTCTAATATGTCATTCTGAAATCTTTTCTGGTTAACCATTCTCCACTGATGCTCAAAGCAGGTCTGTCTAGGTTAAATAAGCAACTTTGACATTTTTACCTGAGAGTCTACTTCTTTATTTAGCTAAAACCATTTCCAAATAAAAATGAAATTAGTTTATGTGCTGCCATCAATGGAAGAATGAATCCATTTAATAGACTCAGATTATGTTACTAAGCAAAAGGAGAACCACAGAGAGATTCCTGCACATGACTCTGTGACAGGCTTATCAGATCCCCCCTTTTCCAGAAGCTTAGACTTAGGTTCTAATATCCATAGAAATGAGAGTTAAACTGTATCCTTCACTGTGAAGTCTTTCAGCTTTCTATTTTCCATAATGTAAAAGAGAGAAAATATGTATAGTGTTTGAAACAAATTTTTTGTTTGAGCTTGGTTCAGTTTATGATATCTAATACGATGTAAATGCTATGTAAGTATGGTGTTGAAGAATACTGACAAAAAAAAAAAATGCAAGTTCAGTTCAGAAGTGAACTCCCTGGTCAGCTCCCAGCCCTGACCCCACTGCACACTCCTGTCTCCCGCGATTCCCCTCCTTCTCTCACAACTATGTGCTCTGTGCCCTCTCACCCTCTTTCTTAGAGCCCCTTCTTTCCAACCTCACGGTTCCCTTTCTAGCTCCCTTGCTGGGATAACCTCTTGTGCACTGTGTAAATGTCGCCTTTGTATTATTCAAATGCTGATTTCTGTACCGCCAAAGAGCTGGGAACAGGCCAGACTTTGGTATTGTTATTTTGATGAAGCATCACCTGTCTCAATGTTCTCCAACACCTTCTGATTGTTTTAATAAAGAACTGAATAGCCTGTAGCAAATCAGGAGCAGAAGGACGGGACATCCAGCAGAGATAGGAACTGAGGGAAAGAATCAGGAGCAAGGATTTGACTTGGAGGAAGAAACAGAACAAGTGCCAGTAGTGAAGAGAGTTAATGAGCTGCATGGCAGAATGAAGATTAGTATAAATGGGTTAATTTAAGTTATACAAGCTAGTTGGGAACAAGTCTAAGCTAAAGCCAAGCTTTCATATTAATAAAAAGTCTTTGTGTCATTACGCGGGCAGCTGGTGGAGTAAGGAAGTCCAGCAATAATTGCCACCCAATGTCGATATCTGGTGTCCAACGTGGTAGCACAAAATCCAAGCTTTGCAGTAGTTTCAGGCATTAGACCAAAAGTCTATCAGGGGGAAAGCGATGCCCCGTGTGTAACAGCTTAGTCTGGTGTCTTGTGTTTGATTGTTAATTAGTTTGCCCCCAGGGTCTGCTTGCTGTCTTTTATGAGCAAACACTCCAAACACTCACATACCCCAAATGATGTTTGTTACCTTGCCTAACAACTTATTCCTGATTGATCAATAAAAAGCTCTGCTTCTTCTACACACTGTCTTAAATACCCCTCAACTCAAAGTCCCTCCTACTCTAATCCCTGTCAGCTGGTTTCTTGCTCTGCTTCTTGACCTAGGGTTAACTTTATTAGATCTGGTATACAGAAGCTCTTGGATTAAAGGTGTGAGCTAGAGCTGGGTGAACCACATCATAATCAACTGTTTACAATAAACAGAAAGTTCTTGGATTAAAGGTATGTGTTAGGGCTCAGTCAAACCAAACAATAAACGGGGTTTTATAGTTCACAATTTGGGGGTTCACAATTGGAACAAATATCCTGCAACACTTTCTCTGCCTTTTTCACCCTATCAGTAAGTAGGAGAGAAAGAAGGATAAAGGAGAAAAAGAAAGAGATCTCTGAATCTAACCTCCTTTACTTTGTTTCCTCTATTATTGAAAATACAATTATTATCATGTTGAAATCAAAACAAGGTTGTATAGATCTGAATATCCTCCTCTGGGCTCTTGGGAGTCTGTTGTATTCGGATGAGTTGCTACCTGTCTCCTGAGAGAAGGCCTCATGTTTAAAAAGACAAGCCGGTGCCCTGGGCAACAGAAAAGGCACTACCTCTTAAATAAACTTTATATAAATTTCTTTCTACGTTTAATGCTTAAGCACACCCTAGGCACCTTGTGCCTGTTTAGAGGTTTGGGCCTGGGTTTTACATTTGTTTCAGCTCACCCCTTTCTCCATGAGAAACAGACTTTCGAAGGTGTGAATTGTAGCCTTTGAATTTGTAGCCCTAACTAGGCTGGTGCAAACTTTGCCACCTGTATAGTCCTGTGTCTCTTTGCATCAGGCCTGACTGCTGCCTGTCTCCTGCAAGTGTCTCAGGTTTAAAGGGATAAGCCCACTGCCAGAGCAGTGTGACAGCTCAACTCAGCCATTCAAAAGCTTTTGGCCATTTAGCTTGCATGTTTGTCTCCTAGCCTACTTTTGGGTTCTTACATTCACCAACAGAACATATTTCTTAGGCCAAAATGCCCTTTGGCACCAGTTCCTCTATGGAAGCCCCACTTTCTAAAGAGATAGGCTGGCCTTTTAGAGCAGTGTAACATCTTACCTTTCTATCCCAGGCATTTACAAATGCAGAATTGCATGTTACCTCGAGAGCCCACATAGCCACAGAAAAAAAGGACCAAACACCGATAGAATGAAGATGGCTTCATCCTCTCCTTAGATAAACCCAAGAGTGGTGTGTGTCCACCCTCCAGATCCTTAAGGATATTATTTGGCTGATCAGGTTGAAGACTAGATAGTTAAAGTTTTACAGTTTTCCTTGTTACCAAATTCAGAAAAGAAACTTACAAAAGATGTGTAAAATTTATGAAGGTTGATAGACATAAAACCTTAAGTTGTTAAAGATTAAGAAAATGTTTTAAGCTCTAAAAAAGATGCTAGGTTGATAAATACAATTTATGCCAGAAAGTAAATTAGATACTGAACTTTAAACTCACCAAGATAGAATAGAAAAATGCAGTATTTTCTCCAAGGTTGCAAATACAAATGGAATAGACATTGTGAATGTAATTCTAACTTGATAGTTTTCATAATTGCTCTTATTGTATACAATTTATTGATATTAGAGAACGAGCCTTTTATTGGACTGAAAGGGGAGATGTTGGGATGCTCTCCTGTGCCCTGTGTAAAGGTTACCTGGTTTCTGTGCACAGAGCCCAGAGTCTGGCACTGTTATACTTATGTGGCATCACCTGTCTCGATGTTCTGGAAACTTCTCCAACAGCTTTTGATTGGTTTAATGAAAAGATGAATGGCCTATCACAAAGCAAGAGAGGAAGGGCAGGACATCCAACAAAGATAGGAATAGGGGGAAGAATCGGGCACAGGGATTCACCATTCAGACATGGAGGAAGAAACAGATGATGGTAATGCGGAGAGGAACAAGCCATGTGGCAGAATGTAACTTAGAATAACCAGGTTAATTTAAGTTATAACAGCTAGTTGGGAGCACGCCTGAGCTAAGGCCAAGCTTTCATATTAATAAAACGTCTCTGTGTCATTACTTTGGCAGCTGCTGGGTTGAAACAGTTTGGCAATAACTGGCAACCAATGGCAATACTCTTTGGCTTCTCCCTACACTTACACCTACCTAAATATACATACTTAACATTTAGAAGCTATTATTTGCACTGTCTTAGTGAACATGTAATGTTGGTCTTTGTGAGCCTGGGTTCCATCCATTTCCTTGCAAATTTCATAGTTCCTGTTCTCTTTACAGCTGAATAAAATTCATTGTGCATACATGCCAACACATTTTCATTAGCATTCATCTGTTGAAGGACATCCAAGCTAATTCCATTTCCTTGGTATTGTAAGTAAGGCAGCAATGAACATGGATGTGCAGATGTGCCACAGTGGCTGCACCAATTCAGTCACCCACCCCCACCACGGTGAAAACACCTGTCATTATCTTGGTGAGAGCCAATCTAGCTTGGGTGAGGTTAAATCACAAAGTATTTTTTATTTGAATTTTTCTAATGGCTAAGGATGTTGAACATTTTAAAAGACATTTATTGGCCATTTGTATTTATTTGAGAACTGGCTGTTCAGTTCACTGGCCTATTTACTTATTGGCAAAGGTTATTTATTTATTTATTTTTAGTTTCTTATTTTAGACATTTCTCCACTGTCTGAAGTATGACTTGCAAACATTTCCTCCCATCCTGTAGGTTTTTTGGTCACTATGTTTCTTTTGCTATGGGAAAGCATTTTAATTTCATATAATTCCATTTATCAAGTTAAATAAATTCCTGTGTTATTTGGGATTCTAGTTAGAAATTTTTGCTTATGCCTAAACCCAGAAGCATTTTCCCTTATCAGTTTCAGCATTTCTAGAATTTAAGCAGTGCTTTTAATCCAGTTTGAATTGAGTTTTGTGCAAGTGAGAGCTACAGACCTAAATTTTACTCTTGGACAAATGGACGTTCACAAATGGACATCCACAAATGGACGTCCAGTGACGCCAGCACTACTTATTGACTATATGTCTTTTCTTTCCAGTTCATGTTTCTTATACCTGGTTGGAAATTAAGTAGGTTGCAGATGGAGATTTTTTTTGAAGAGGACCCAAGTAAGGTCCCCACACACATGAAGTAACTCACAACCACTTATAACTCCAGCTCCAATGAATCCAATACCATCTTCTGGCCTCTACAAGCACCTGCACGCATGTCCACACAGGCACACATAGACTTTACCTTTATTTTTTAATTATGTGGAGAGGTTAAGAACACATGAGGGCAAATGTCTAGAGGCCAGAGGCGCTGGATCCCCTGGAGCTGGAGCTACGGATAATTAAAATGCATAAAGATGTTGTGTTTACTAACACTAAAGCAAGGGGAAAGCAGTGGATTACTGTTGAAGCATCTTCTAAAGACTGGCCCTTCTGCAGTCAACACTGGATGTTGTGCATTCTCTAAGAAGTTAATCTGCTTAAAACTAAAACAAAGTATGACTCAAGAAATTCTACCATTCTGTCTGAACTGCCTGTCATTTATAATGCATGGTCAGCATCCCCTTTTGAGTGAAACTAAAGAAGAAAGACAGGAACCAACAGCCTTCTTGAATAACAAATGGATATGAATCTATGAATGATGGGAAATGTGAAAGACAGGAAAGCTATACTTCGTGGTAGCCATGTACCTGAGTGTTACCAACCCTGTTTGCAAAATGACATACACAAAAAGAAGAAAATGGGATGTTCATTTCCCTGTGTAGAGGCTTCTAGATTCTATGCAGCAAGTATTTAGGATTAAAGGTTTAATCTGCTATCGCTCATACATTTGAAAAGCTAGAATGAGAATGAATGATATCTTAACTCTCTTCCAATTTTGGAAAGAAACCAATTTATACTTTAAATGGATGGGATATTACCTTCTTCTATTTCTGCTTTTAAAATGAACTATGGCTGTCAGTGTTCATGTCTGGGTAAGACTGATGATTATTTTTCTCCTGTAGTAGTGATCTGTAACTGGCCCAGTTTGACATGTCCACAGTGCAAAAGTGCACCAATGTCATGGGAGTAACTAACCACTTGTGATTGGATTTAAGGCTCACTCCACAAGATGAAACCCATACTAGGAGTAATCATTGGATCAAAAAACCTGATGCTAGACAAGCCTTGGGGGAGAGACTACTATTATTCTGCTGAATAGACATAGGATTAAACCAATTCCTAATTATTTATTATTACTGCATCTCTCAATTTATACCAGCAAAGCTTCTTTCTGCAATAGAGACAATTAATACAAACACCTACAATTTGCCAAGTTGCAGAGAATAAGACTGCAAAATTCTCAGCATCAATGAGACATCATACGATATTCCTTCTTTCCAATGCTCATTGAGAAAGAAGGGGTGGGAAGGATCTAAGAACCAGAGGCAGTGCAAGACTACAAGGAAACAGTGTTTTCCAAGATACAATGGAGTAGTTGCAAAATGAACTCCCAGCAGTTGTGACAGCAAGCTCAGTACCTGGGTAAGCTCAGACCAGACAAAAACTCAGCATGGAGAGGGGAAATATGATATCCCACTTCTACCTAAGAAGTCATTGCCAACTGATGGCTGCTGGGAAATAGAAAGCCAACTTTCTTTAAGTCACATTTAGGAGTACAGACCTTGGTAGATCAACCATACTCCAAGCCATGGCCACACACTCCAAGAATAATTGAACTTGATGGTTTAGTTGGAGCTTGGTACTTTGGAGTGTTAGGGTTGTTGTTTCATTTGGTACAGTTTGGCTTGGTTTTTGAGGCAGTATCTTACGCACAATGGCTGGCCTAAAACTTACTATGTAGATCAGGCTTGCCCTCTACTTCCCCAGTGCTGGGATTAAAGGCATATACTACCACCCAAGATGAACACCAGGGTTTATTAAAAAAAAAAAAAAAAAAGGCTGGTTAAGGGATTAGTGTGGATCTGAAAATAGTCGGGGGGAGGGTGATTACTATCAAAATACATGGCATTAAATTCTCAGAGAACTAATTGAGAAAAAGGAACTGTGCCTGCTTTTAACCAAATGAAGTGTTGTTTATGAGCAAATTTGGTTTTTAAAATGTGCTTTATAACATCTTGGAGTAATGAGTATCAAATAACCAAATTCAGTTGCCAATTTCAATGACAAAGTACCTTTAAACACATATGGAGTTATACAATTAAATTCCAAACATATTTCAACTGCATGTGACAGCATGTGCTCACAATTCCAGCTCTTAGGAGATGGAGGCTGGAGGATGAATATTTTGAGGCCATTCTAGACCAGTTCCAGGCCTGCCTAGGTGTACAAAGCAAGGTACTCAGAAGACATCCTCAAGAATTAGAGGTTCTGAATTTGATTAAAAGCTTTGGCTATAAAAGAGATGCCCCTTCTTCTAGTTAGCTCTAGGAAGACATCCCCAAAGGCCTGGCAGTTTCACTATGCCTCCAGAGACACAGTTTAGCTCCCAGGATCCTTCCTGTGTCTTTGGAAGTGAGTAGTCACTGCATGAGCCTGTCACACGCATCATGCTTGTTCCAGGCTGCTGCGGCTCTGGCACGAGACCTCGGATTCCGTGCTAAAACCCCAAAAATAATGTTGTGTATGTTTGGAGTCTCCTTAGGACAACAACACTTACTCATCGACCTCAAGATAGAAAACAAATGAGTAAGCCCTCAAGGAAAACACTGCAGCCTTCCACCTCACAAAGAGGAAGTATGTCCCAGCAGGAAATGGTCATGGAACACACACTGCTTCTGCCATGTGTGTATGTGTGTGTGTGTGTGTGTGTGTTTGTGTGTGTGTGTGTGTACTGATAAGACACTACGAAGCTTACTAGTATAACATTCTCCTACATCATTTAACAATAACCTCAATGAGCAGACTCCAAATTTTAAAATCTAAATCTTTATTTAAAAAAAAAAAAGTTAAACCCCCAAATTTTCCAGGAAAAAAAAATTCCTAAATCATTGTAGCTGTACTCTCCCGACTTCACAGCCTTACAAAGCCAGGAATCGAACAGACGATTCTGATGGGAGTCAGAGAATACTGTGACGCTAAGATTACTATGTGACAATGCCACGCCTGTCCATTTAATACTACACCCAGTTAGCAGAACAATAGGAATACACGGTGATCAACACAGAAACAACTGATGCAGGGGCAGAGAATGAGAGACTTTGGGACACTCATTCCTAAGTGGGACACCTGTATTGTACCCTTCCTCTCAAGGCTCAGTATCATTGCAGAAAAGAGGGTATAGCCAGAGGCACTCGACAGCTACAAATCAACAGTGTTTTCTGGAAGCAGTCATTTATTTACTGTCTACCTCTTCTTTCACGTTCAGTTTTACCCGAGACATGGACTGTATTCATCTTAACTTTTGTGTCCCTAGTTGGCAGACATGAGCCCAGGATGAGCATCTGTTGAATAAGGGAATGACTACTATGTCCTAGTTATTCTTCTCCACTTGACAATGGTTTACAAGTCTAGGGATCTCTCTATATACCTAAGTGCTACAAGTTGTAGAAGGATCACTACTTAGCTTAGAAAGAGAGAAGTCAAGCAAGGCTTCTTTGAGGGTATTTAGAAATATTTCAAAGAGGGCTAAGAAAAAAAACTGTCCTGGGCATGTGGGAAGTCCCCTGAGATGAGAGCGGTGGCTGTGACTCCAGGGGATGCTAGGAGATGCTGAGGTAAGATACAGCAGCCTTAGGCCTTACAGTGATAGTGAAGTGGGAGGAGGGGGGTGGACAATTAAGAAGAGATCAAAAATGGGGCTGGTTCCCATTAGAGAGATTTTCACTAGCATGGTCCAGGAATCTCAAACTGCCAGTCTTGGAATGCTACAACCTAATACCATAGAACTTCAGCCTGGAGGCCTGTGGCCTGAGCCTTGGATCAGGACTGAACTTTGAGCAGCCTGCACTTCCCTTATTGCATGGCAGAGATTGCACAACTAAGACTTACATGGGCAGCAGGTGAAGCAGGTGAAGTACCCAGCCAGCCTGCACTGCCCTCCTTTTCCTACAGGCCAGGAAAGTACACACAAACACACTGTCTTAACTGAACAAGTGTCCTAAATGAAGAAACCCCGCCCATGCTCACCCAGTCAACAGTTCTGCGCTGTCAGGGGTATCCTAGTCCCTGCCTGGACCACTTCCTTCTTGCCCTGATACCATAAGCAATTTTTCCTGCGATGGCTGAAAGAGTGAACTTCTCCAATGCCTGACAATTCCTTCCCAACAAATGGCAGCTCTTCTCAGTTCCGTACAGCAAGGCTTTTTTTACTTGATTCCAAAGCAGTAGGAAATTTTGTGAGAATGGTAAACAAGATGGCTGCTTGATTCAGGCTTAAATTTCTAAACCATCAACCCATTATTTGAAGAATGAGTGAAAAGAAGACAAACTGAGATTTAAGAAACAGTGCAGAAGAGAATGCTGAATTCTTCCGATCTGGCAGGTGGAAGAATAAATGGCTTGGGAGGAGGGGAGGCTGAGCTCAGTGTAGATGTGCTGACTTGACAGCTCTATACTTCTTTCAAATAGAGATCTCTGACAAAGAACCAATACTTGGGAACGCAACCAAGATGGCCTATATGGAAGACGCTTACAGGAATGTACCTGTACAGGGGTGGGGCATGTTGTGTGGACAAGGGCAAGATCAAGAGAAGAAAATTAGAAAGAAGTACAGAAGAGCCCCTAATCCAGAATCCAAACCCTGGTGTCCAGCCTGTTTTCTTCAAGTTCCTGGCCATGTCACATGCCATTCTGGGTACTATGTAATGGGTCATGTCTTTGTCCTGTTTTAGCATATCACATTGCTTATTACCCAATTGCATGCTACCTCCTTCCTTTTTGCATCTGAATTTTAACTCCACTCCCTCTGGTCCTATGTCCTGAACCCTTTGCTATGACCACTGCACATTGTCCAATGGTGACTCAGTAAATACATCCTTAATAGATTTAAGGCTTGACTGCCAAAGGTTCTACTCTGCGGCATCTCCCTCCTGGTGGGTATTTCCCTAGCAGACATATAAAGCTATGTGTTCCCTTTGAGCACATCTGTATTTTGAGCTATATGTAATGTCCTAATGCAAAAATAAAGTGTCTGGTGGGATGGGAGGAGCAAGGCTGCAAGATCCTTGTTGGGAAAATAATATCAGCTGTTCTCGTTTCCTCGACTGTCTTTTTCCACCTCTGGAACAAACTCACAGCTACTTGATCTTCAAGAAATGTCTCCTTCTATTTTGGCCTGTATGTCTCAAACAGCTACTGTTGTCTCGTTCCCAGCATCACCCCAGAGACTCAGCTGTGAAGTTCATCCAGTTTCTGAAGAGCCAGAGGAGAGCAGAAGATGCATCTGTTGGTTTATCTGCTCTGGACCCAAACACTTGCAATTAGAGTGCTGCAGCTGCAGCCGGTGTCGCTCTGAAGTGTAGGGAAAACTACAAGCCAACAGAGAAGAAGGAAGAAAGAACAGGCACGCAGCAGGATTCACTGGGTTGCCACATCCATACCTTCGCAGCCAGGCGGCACTCCATCACCCTGATGTTGAAATGGGAAGTGGCTGCCTTGTTCATTTCCACGCAGCTGTTGGCAATCACAAAGACTGCTCCATTGGGGAGTTTCACATCAGTTGCTCTCAAAGGACTAAATTCTATTAACTTGGCCTATTGAGGGGAAAAGGGGGCAGAGGAGGCAATAATTTATTAAGATTCAGAAGAGCATTCGAGCCTTTACATATTTATTTAATCTTTAAAAAAATGTCTGTGAGAACACTGCATTCACTCAAACACTACTTACTGGTAGACAACATTGCACTAGGTGCTGAAGACACAATGGTGAACAGAAAATGTTACTGTAACAACACTGTGAATTTCGGACAACAGAAGGACCTAATCCGACAACTTTAGTGCAGCCTTTGAAAAAGGAAATACAGGGACACACCTTCATACTATGTGGAGGGGCGGGGGGGAGGTCACCCCAACACTTGCATATGTCAAATAGAAGGAAGAGTTTCTGTATTTGTGGAGAGGCAACAAAAAACACCAGTACACATGAAGCTTTGTGCACTGATACCCAGCTAAAGCTTAGAGCTCAGAGTGTGAGAGGCTTAGGGTGGAGGAGAAAGGTCAGGTGATGATGCACTTTGCATTTCCAGAAGAGGATTCTCTCTAGACCCTGTACCTAACTTATACTAGCAACAGAACTCCCACCACCACATCTGCTTGCCAGTTCACATCTAAAACACCTAAGGTATAATTTTACTGTTCAAATAAATTTTCTTAAACCTTATGTCTTTGGCTTAGAAGAATCAACCAAAACATATTCTTTCTTAATCAGACAGATCCAGGTGTTCTTGGAAAAGAGCCAAGCCTGAAGGAATTCGATGCAAAGCTAAGAACTATCTTAAAGAGATGACTGCTCCTATTTTGGAAATAGGCAGTTTACAGGCAAAACCCCAAACCTCTGCCTTGCCTGAAAGAGCTGATAGCCAAGAGGAAGTGGTATTGAACCCAAGAATTTATTCCTGGCCTGCCATCGACATTCTTCCTCCTACCACCAAAGCCCCAGAAATGTTGACAGTGAAAAATGACACCAAAGAATAATTTACAAAAAGAGGGGTTGTGCATATATGTGGTAAGAGAACTAACATTTGGGTTTAAAGCCAACATGAGATTATGAAACACCACAAGACGAAGTGATTTCATGCAAGGTCAGGAAAGAAGGTCCCCAGAGGGGAATTGAGAAATCTCGTCTTAACAATGAGATATGAAGAAAAGAAAGAAAGAAAGAAAGAAAGAAAGAAAGAAAGAAAGAAAGAAAGAAAGAAAGAGAAAGAAAGAAAGAAAGAAAGAAAGAAAGAAAGAAAGAAAGAAAGAAAGAAAGAAAGAAAGAAAGAAAGAAAGAAAGAAACCTAGACACAGGAGAAAAATAACTTTGAAGTGTGATTCTGGATGCTTACAGTAGAGGAAATCAATATGAAATAGAGTACATTCACTACTGGTAGCCCCAGGTTACAAAACAATTGGGCAATGAACTATAACAGAGCCTTGAAGAATAGAGTTCTCATAACTATGCATGCTGGGGGCTGCAAGCCTTCTCCTCGATGGATGTTTTCCCAAGATGAAATTTCCAAATGGCTCAATGTTACTCACAGTTCCTTCTTCTGCAAGAAATGATATGGACTGGTCCATGCCTCCTCCTTCAGTGCCTATGTAACGCTCACTCTTGGCACAGATTTCTGCAAGTTCCACCTGGGAAAGCAAACATTCATTTGTACTGGGACATAATTATAATCTATTTTTCATGCTAGATATGTCAGATAGGTTTGAATTCCAGTACCAACTCTGTTCAACTATATAGCAACTGCCTAGAATACTGTGCTCTTCACAACAGTTCTAGATTACCATCAAACCCAGTAGGAAAACTTACCAAGATCAAGTAACAACTCCATGGTGGGTCTAGAATGAGAACATGCTGTTTTTCTATCCCCCAAAGACTCTTCAATGCACACAGCATCCCTTATCTTCCTGCCCACAACACCTCTCTCCTCAGGCACTAATTCATTTGCATTTGTCTCCAGACAGTGACAATTCTTGTGCCTCCAATGTCACGGTAGAGCTTCCAAGCTAAAAGTAATGCAGCCTCTCTGACATGTCCATTAAGTGCAAGGATAGAGCTTCTCACTCTAGGCGCAACCATGACGAAGAAACTTGGATAAAGAGGTGTGGTTCTGATCCATATTGAAAATGTTAAGGGATCATTGATTACTTCCTATTGATTAATGGTAAGTTCAAAATCCTCATCTTACATCCAGAGCCTCCTAAATTTGCAACCAGACCAAATGTGA
The DNA here is from genome assembly GCA_028658305.1 of Pachyuromys duprasi. Classification (NCBI taxonomy): domain Eukaryota; kingdom Metazoa; phylum Chordata; class Mammalia; order Rodentia; family Muridae; genus Pachyuromys; species Pachyuromys duprasi. The sequence continues at coordinate 10,216,772 of CM053748.1, forward strand.
AATTGGATTGTTTAACGGTTCTTTTCTAAGTAGAGGTGTCTTCTTGACCACCTCATGCATAACTACACAACCTGCTATTACTTCCTGAGTCCTATACAAATCCTATTGCCACTCAATACTCAGGTCATTGGCCACATATATGCCACTCAGATCTGCCATCATGGAGGCCTCCTGAAATGCTATGTCCACTCTGGTATCCTATTTCTCTCTGCCCCTGCAGCTCTGACAGTGTTGGCCAGTTACCCACATTGCTATTTGGTTGTTTATTCACTCTTCTAACATTTAATTCAGGACTTTATTTCTCACTTGCTTCATTAAATGTTCAGAGTGATCTTGCCAAAACACTCATCGATGGACCGCTTGCTTACCTATATCTTCTCAACATGGCGCCCGAGTCCTTCAGTGACCAAGCTCTCTATTCAGCCTGCTCTCCCGTCATTGTCTCCCCTCTTCAATCCAGAAACATGGGACAAACACTGTTCTGACTGCCCAGCACTCCTCTCTCCTCAGGACTCTTTTATCCCCCTTTCAACATCTCAACCCCCCTCACCACCCCGCCCCACCAAATTCACATGCGCCATAGAATTCCTCTCTGTTTTCCCTACTTCTAACATTATGACAATTTTGGTAAAAGTAACTTTTATTCTCCAGATGTAATTGTTGTCTCACAAGCTTACTCCCTCCTTCTGCTAACCTAGGCCAAGTCTTAGAAGCTTCTAACTTCCATAAAATCTAATCTCAGCCTAGAATGTTTTCAGCCTCTAAGACTTCCTACTGAATAAGCTCAAATTTCTAGTTCTTCTGAACTCTGGCTAGTTGATTCAACTCAGCTGTTCTGGCTCAAATTCCTCTCCAAGCTGACTGATTCAATCTGGCTTGTCTCTTCGCCTCTGAATTGCTCTTTCTCAATTTGCTTGCCTTAGACTAGCTCTAGCAATCTGTTCTAAGTTTCAGTCTCATTCTTTGGCTCACTGTGTCTTCATCTTTATCTAGCTCGTTCTGTCTTCAACCTGTCTCTGTAAAACTCTCCTGTAAAACTGCCTCTGAATACCAAGAACTGAACTGCCAGGGACTCAGCCCCACTGTGCCGCCTCTCAACTCAAATGAACTGCCTGAACAGCACAGACTAGAACTCAGAGATCTGCACGCCTCTGTATCCTGACTGCTAAAGGCATGTTCCACCACACTTAGACCTAAGCTTTTCTTTATCTGAAACTTTCTATATCAGGCTGGCCTTGAACTCAGAGATCTACTTATCTCTGTCTCCTAAGATTAAAGGCATGTAATGTATCCCAGCCGGAAGACAACAGACCTAGATCTTTGGATGTGATCTCTTGCCAGAGCAGCCATGTTCTGAATTAAAATTCCTCTACAAACTGCTTTACGTGGGTTTATTCATCTCTCTCCAGCTGACTATGGGAGTCCATATAGAGCTGTGAGGGCAATTTTCGGTTGTCAGTGACTATTATCTGGAGTGAACTGTAATCTAGAAATGGAGGGCACATCTGTGAGAAATTACTTTTGCTTGGGTAGGAGTGAGTGAATCTACTGCTAGTCTAGACCTTTGAGGTAGGAACACACACAGCTTTGATATAGATCTTGAGGCCTGAAGACACACCTTCAATCTGGGCGACACCTTCTGGTGGAAGCCTACATAAGGACATGAAAGAAGGAAGCATTTGCTCTTTGCCTGCTTGCCCTTGCCTTGCTAGCACATTTACTGGTGTCAGAGTCCACTTCTTTGGGTTCCAGTATAACTTAAGACCAGCTGACACATCCAGCCTTGTGGACTGAACAATTAATGGATTCTTGGACTGTCTGTTCACAGCAGCCATTGTTGGATTAGCTGGACTACAGCCTGTAAATTATTCCAGTAAACCCAATAGATAGATAGATAGATAGATAGATAGATAGATAGATAGATAGATAGATAGATAGATAGATAGATAGATAGATGGAAGTATATATAGAGACAGAGAAAGTATATATAGAAAGGGAAAGATTCAACCTGTAAATTCTGTTACTCTAGAGAACACTGACTAATACAAGCACCTATACCACAGTCTACTTAAGTAGTCTAGGCTAGATCAGGGTGCTTATTACTGGTCCTTAACTGTATCATGGTTCCACTGTATCTCTTTTCCTCTGTGAGAGATAAGCTGTGGGGTTTCCTCAGTGTCTGGGGTTTTCCTCAGTGTCAATGCCTTACATGCTGCCAGGTATGTCCTAAGAACTCAATAAACCGCTGCTGCTTCCTTCCTTGAGAAGAGCTGCCCAAATGCCATCTGACAGCTTCAACAGGAGTCATAGCTTGTGTTGCTCGTGTGGCTTCCCTAACATTAACTTTGCCTTGTGACATGAGGTAAACCTCAAATTTTGGCATCAAAGGCATTGCACGTGACAGCCAATGGTTTGTCCATAATAGACACATTAAAAATAAATTAGTGACCAAAAGGTCAAAACATTTGCACTTAAAATGCAGAGAAACAACATGCCCAGACGAAGCACTGCAATCTGTGAACAAGTAGGAGTCCAGCTGCCCACCTAGCTGTGACCTTGGTCAAAATTTAAAGTCAGTTCCTCAATGCAATAATACAACCATTATTGAGTGAAAGCTGTGTGCAGAGCATATAAAGAATCAGCTGGCCAGGTCTGTGGCAGTGCCGGGTAGAAGCCCGAGAATTTTTCCTGGTATAAGACTCTACCCACCAGGGTATCGAAGAAGATACTGAGGCTCATAGCCAAACTTTGGCCAGAGTTCTGGAATCCTTTTGGAAGAAGATGGAGATAGAAAGACCTGGAGGAGTCAGAATCTCCACAAAGAGAACAACAGAGCCAAAATACCTGGGTCCAGGGGGACCTGCAGGGACCAATACTCCAACCAAGGACCATGCTTGGGAAGGACCTAGATGCTCTGTTCAAAGGAAGCCCCTTGGCTGCTCAGTTTGCAAGTAGGTTCCCTGGTAAAGGGGCACAGGGGCTGTCTCTGGCATGAACTCAGTGGCTGGTTCTTTGATCACCTCCCTCTGGGGGTGCATCCTTGCCAAGCCACAGAGGAGGATGATACAGCTAGCATTGATGAGGCCTGTTAAGCTAGGGTCAGATAGAAGGGGAGGAGGACCTCCCCTATCAGGGAACTAGGGAGAGGAGGGACTAGGGGGAGGAGGGAGGGTGGGAGGGTGGGACTGGAAGGAGACAAGGGAGGGGGCTGCAGTAGGGATACAAAGTGAATAAATTGTAATAAATAAATATATAAATTAAATTAAATTAAAAAAAAAAAAAGAATCAGCTGCAATTCTTTGCCCGTGGTACAGAGGAGGTTGATGAGATTCAGGGCCTCATACTAGATGTGGAGAAGGCAGAATCTGAGCTTCATCCATCTCACTCTGATGTCTAAATCCCTTTCACACTTCAGTGGCTTCCCCCAAATAGGGCTAATGTAACCATTGTTCAGCCTGCCGTAAGGGATGTGAAAAGACAAATGAGCGTCACCAACATTTTCATATTCTCCTTCTTATGAGGAAGGATATTAGAGCACTGAGAAATATTAATTACTTGTTTATAAAGCTCTTAAAGTGGACTGCCAAGATGGATCACCAATAAAGGCATAATAAAGGCACTTGTCACCAAGCCTGATGACTTGAATTTGGTCCCTGGGACCTACAGGGTGGAAGAAGAGGACAGACTCCTACGAGTTTTTCTCTGACCTACACACATACACAAAATAAGCAGATAAATGGTAGATAGTTAAAGCTCTTAAACTATGCTATCATATACCTTAATCATTATAATATGTTCTTTAATGTCTCTCTCTCTCTCTCTCTCTCTCTCTCTCTCTCTCTCTGTGTGTGTGTGTGTGTGTGTGTGTGTGTGTGTGTGTGTGTGTTTTAGAATGCAAAATGACACCTTCATGTCAAGGAGAACCTACCCACAGGGAAGGGACCACCCTAAAACTTGCTATAGTAACATGTGACAAATTCTAACTGGACAGACAATCCTTAACAATTCTAAGTGGGGAGAAACAAAGAAAATGAAGGAATGAGTTGAATGATAAAGGCCTCATTGACCTCATTGACAGAACCTTAGAGTACAAGAGGAAAGTACAGTGAGAAGAGTCCAGTACCAGAAGCCTCCTAAGCGTGGGCCGAGCCAGAAGTCTCCTTCCAACTGGCTGTGTGATCTTAGATAAGACACTTTACTTCTTCCAGTTTCTATTTCCCATCTGCTATTAACAATAACAACAGTATTAGTAACAAGATTTACTGAACACTTCCTACGTGCTAAGTACTGCCCTGATGGCTTTGCCTGAATTACTTACTTCCAAGAATCCAATAAAACAGATGCTTCTCCATTTTGCAGACAAGGAGACTGAGTCATTTGTTGGGTAATAATATACTGGAAGTTATTAAAGATAAAATGCACGTTCAATTATCTAACTCTACCATCCATCTTCTTTTTGTTTGGTTGGTTTGGAGTTTGATTGTGGTTTTTTGAGGTTTTTTTGTTTGTTTGGTTGGTTGATTTTTTGGGGGGAGTTTCCAAGACAGGGTTTCCTTGTGCGGCCGTCACTGTCATGGACTCACTTTGTATACCAAGCTAGCCTCAAACCCGGAGGTCCGCCTGCCTCTGCCTCCCCGAGTGCTGGGATTCAGGTGTGTGCCACCTCGCCCGGCCCATATTCTTAATGACCATGCTCTATCACCTCCCATCCATATTGAAGAGAAAAACAACACCCTCCAAGTCACAGGGTTACTATGATAATCTTAAGATTTAACTTACGGCATTGCAAGTAAGAGCAGCGGTGCTGTAATGAAGCAAAGTGCTGGTGTTATTTTCACCAACGGATAAACAACTGTTTGGTTTACAAAAGAAACTAGCTGTAGCTGAAGTCAAAGACAGCATGTTTTAAAGATGCTCATGGAAATATGGAATGTCAAAGACTCTGGAAATGTCCAGAAGTGCTGATTCAGTAATAAAAGGGTAATGGACCATAAAGTGAACAGAAACTTGGGGCCCCATCAAGTCATCTCTGCCCACCTGTGGAATTTGAGTCTCCACCCAATAAACAAAACATGCCTGCCTAAAATTCAACCGCAGGCCCACCAACTTGCTGGTTTTCTAGGTAGCCATAGCTCTGAGACCCCAGTACTAAGGGAGTGGGGGGGTCATGACCTAGATGAGTAAGAGATATAAAGAAATGAGAAACAAAGGTTAAGAGAAACCCAAATCTGACTTAAGGAAAACATTTGCATAAGTCAGACAGTAAACAAAATTAGTCAAGCCCATAGCCCAAGCCAGCAAGTATAACCTGAGCTCAAGGGGTCATCCCTGGAGGGACACGGAGAACCCAAGTCATCGTGAATGACTCAGGGTCATGTGGGGTCTGCCAAGGTGCTTACAACCCTTTAAGATGCTGGAAATAAAAATCATCGCACATCTTCCAAGAATTTAATCAACCAGAGTGACTCACAAAGGCACTGAGAATTGGTGCTTCCAATTTCTGAAATTGTGCATGATTTCGATAGACTTCGCAAAACTAAGAAGCTGTCAAAAAGCATATTAACAGAGGTGTATGGGGAAGAAAAGGAGCTTCCTGGAAGCAAGCCACAGGAAAGTTTGAATGAACACAGGAATCGGGTTCTGCGCAGTAAAGGTCAAGCTCACATTTCTATCAAATTGGGGCATCTGAACTTTCCCAATTTCTTCATGAGGACATATGGCCTGAGAACTCTCAAGCTTGAGCCTCATGGGACTTCCTCTCCCTCCCTCCATGCTTTGCTCTGCTCTTCCACCTGTGCACCTCAAGAATCTGAGTTCCTCCCCAGCTAGTCTCGTGTGGCATTTGATTTTTCTCCCTCAGCTCATTGTTAGCGAAGACAACTGGACTGTGGAAGCTAACCTGTGGGTAAAGGAGAAAGCCACGTCTGCCTTCAAGAAACTCAAAACACTGGTCTTATCTGCAGATCTTCAAAGAAAACAGACCTCTACAATGCTAGACAGCTTCCATCTTCCCTCCAAATCAGCACACACCTGTTTTCACCCTGCAGTCTGCTGAGAAGGCTCCCCAGGAGGAGGCTCCCCAGGAAGGTGCCAGGATGCACCCACTTCCACTAAGAAGGCTGTCAGGGATGTTGGGAGGGGAAGAAAGGAAAGTCACCTCTTTAATGAGGTCCCTCCCTGATGAAGCCACTTTCAGGCCCAAGGTCAATCCCAGCTCAATTGCTAGAGCTCCCCTCCCCCCTGACTCTGACACTTTCTCAAATAGTTCTGGTGAAGAAAATTGTTCTTTATTCGTGTTTTCTAAGATAACCCTGACACAGCTGGATAAGGTGGAAATCTTAAAGGCCCCTCTGCCTCTTCCTCACCTCAAAAACATTCTCAATGCTCACTTCCTTCAGGCTTTCCCTGTCCTTCAAAACACTAGTTCTTCTGGGGAGGACTAGTCCCAAACTCTTCCCCACAAATGCCAACTCCCGGAAATGCCTGTTCTTGCCATGATCCCAGGGTGTGTCTAGGAAAAGCTGCTGTGAATGGCTTTGTTTTATAGCATGGCTCACAGCTGTGCTCCATGGACAGCTGGAGACCAGTCAAAAGGCTTCACAGAAAACAACAATGGTTCTCATAAGCCTGCTTGAATTTCTTTTTGAAAAAAGTGACTGCTATCTCTACACATGTGTAACGCAGAAAGAGGAAACTTAGCTTTTCATTGTTGTTGTTTTGGTTGTTGTTTTTAATTACATGAAAATTTGTCTGTGGATAATGGCAGCTAATTCCCAAAGTGAGCCTGAGAGGTAACAAAAACAACTGATCTTGATAATTAAGGCTAAAAAATATCTAGGAAGTAATAAAGGAAAGGGAACAACTAGATCAAGCACTAAAACAATTAGCATCTGGAAGCAAACACAAAGGATGTTTCACAAAAATAAATATAAAACCTGCTGAAGTCTGGAATCATTGCTCAGGAGTGAGGGCACCATAGGTAAGCAAAGCAGACTGTACCCTGCACTCACTAGGTAGAGCATGAACTAATGAACCCAGAGAAGGTTCTATTTAGAGTGCGCAGCTCTGAAAACAACAGAGGGTGTTCTTTGAGGGCAGGGGAAATCTTGGAGCTGGCTCCTTCCAGAATCGATGACAGGGAGACAGAGACCCTCAATCCCCTGATCTGCTGGGCTGCAGGATGGATGCACTGTGGAGAGACCCAGATTTGGAGGCCATCAGCAATGTGTCAAAATGCAGAATTTTATGTAGGAGAGTTTGAGTTTCCAGGTCCATGGAGATCCTGAGGAAATGTCTATCCATAGACTTCATGCAGATCACAACTATCCCTGCCCATACTGAAGGATGAGAATCTTGTTGGTATACGATAGAGCACAATCTCAGGTATTTCCCCTGGTGATATCGCTCAGTGTCATGAGATGCAAAAGGAGGGCCACTCTCCTCACTGATCTTCAAGTATAGCCTGTAGCACACAGAGCCTCCCCTTTCCAAACCTGCTGAACTGGCATGAGTTAATTTGAACAGCCCTTCTGGTGCATGGGTCTGTCATCCAGCTACACTGGAGATGGAGCAAAAAAAAATAAAATTAAATTTAAAAAAACCTGAAAGTTTAAGATCTGTCTGGACTACAGAGTGAGTTCAAGGCCAACCTGGACAACTTAGTAAGAACCCGTTTAAAAATAAATTTTTTAAAGTAAAAATTGAAAAGAATGTGGAGGCTCTAATATGGTGATAGAGCTAGAGCACGTACCCAGGTCCCAGGCTCAACTTCCAGTACAGAAAGAAATGTGGGGAGGGAAAAAGGAAGGATAAGACTCCTCCAAATGATGATGTCTTGCCCTTTGAGACAGGGTACAAAGGGAACAATGATGGGGAAGGAAGCTAACAAGTGTCAAGTGTCTTCTAAGGGCAGACACTATACATGTTCTCTTGTTTAATTTCCAAATGTCAGTACTATAACCACCATTTCAGAGAGAAGGGAACCAAGGCTCAAGCAAGTCAGTAAAATGACCCAGACTAATAATATGTGAGGGCAAGGAGGCCTGGACCCAGCTCAGGAGCAGTCACCAGAAGCTTAGTTTACTTAACAGGTTCTAGTTATGCAATCGAATAACAAAAGGATACCGATTTGAGAGTGGGGGTGACGTAGAAAAAATTAGAGGGAGGGGATATGAGAGGTGCTAGAGGAAGAAAAAGGAGAAAGAGGAAGTGAAGTAATTGTATTTTATTTAAAATGCTTTAAAATTGTTGCTGTGAGCTTGATACTTTTTTGCTTTAAAAAATTCACATATTTTGATCCTTCCCACCCTGCTATCCACCCAACTTCATGTTCTCATGATCTCTCACACAAAACAAACGACTATCAAAACAAACAAAAGAAAAACAGTAAGACAAAAAAGCACAAAAACAAAATAAAACCAAAATCCCACCAAAAAATTAGTTTTTTTTTTTTTTTTTTAAGGAAGAAAATCCCTTCTGAATGGACTGGACAGCTGGGAGCTTGCAGGCCCTTCTTCCCATCATCCAGTTCCAAAAAGCTTCACAAAGATGCCCCTCCCCACCAAGCAGGCTGGTCTCAGAGAGAGGCTGATAGGCTGCCATGACTTCCTCCGCCCACATAACAAACTTACAGGACAGCCCTGACGCGCTTAAGCTCTTGCTGGGCATTAATGACAAGTGCAGGAGAAAGGGCTCTATTGCTAAATAGAATTTCTTTTTCTTTTTTCTTTTTTTCTAAATAGATTTTTCTAATGAAAATGAATCATGGGGAGGTCAAGTACACTGCCAAGGTCACTCACTAGTAAACGTCAAAGCCAGTACTTGAACTGTGAGCCTGGCTCGGGCTTATAAACAAAACCCTATTCTTCATCTGTAAGAGAGGTATAATGGTTCAAGAACCTAAAATTCAGGATTCCCCAAAACTTCTCCCCTTACAGATTTCTCACAAGGACAATTAATTGAATCCCTTTCATTGTTTAAACTTAAAAAATAAAAATAAAAAAGTAGGGTTCTGGGAGGAGGTACACACAAGGTAACTATTATTGGAAAGACGGGAAAGATAATTGGAAAAAAAAAAGTGGGAATACCATAGGAGCAGGAGCCTTGCCAGCCTGATGGAATTAGACAAAATATAACCCAAGTCACTGCTACTAAATACCAGTGAGGCCTCCAGAGCCTGTGGTAAGGGCTGGTGTTGCTTCCTTGGCTGGCAGATTGCTTATTTTGGCTCTGACCTTCCAGAAAGCGCTCAGTAATGATGATAATACGGGATGGGTGGCGGGCCTGCCATCTCTGTGGTTTGGCAAGGGTGTCTTAGAACTGCATGTCCCTTCCCTGGAGACCCTCCCACTGTGTGGGGAGGGCTTTTCAGACTGGGTTTTCAGCAGCATGGTCTTGTCCCTCTCTTAAGAACCAAAAGGAAAGATCACTTAGTGTAAAGTCAAGACCCTCCAGCATAGTAACCGTGAGCTAATAATCCAGATGCAAGCACGAGCCAGCCAGAAAACACCACTCCACACATCACAATCATAATCCAACACATGCATAGCCACCTCCAGACACTTCCACCTGGGAGAAAAGACTCTATAAACAGCAGTCAACACAATGGCGTGAAGTGGGAAGAACCTTCAGGGTCAGGAAATGGCAAGGGTGCTCAAAAGACTTGTTACAGGAAGGAAATTGATTTGACTGAACTGTGCCCAAATATGTGGAAAGCAGGTGCAGAAGGCCATTACAAGAGAAGGCTATCATGCCTGAACTTGTTTCAGATGGTTGCACAGGTCTTCTTCCTGACTGCCGAGGTTTGATTGTCCTTTGTCCCAACAAAATACACATTGAGTATTGGTCAACAATGTAGCGGTGGCAAAGCCCTTAAAAGGCAAGGAGTCGTGGAGGCTACATCTTCATGGATAGAGGATGCTTTTCTTATAGAATGGGTTAGCTACCACAGACATCTGTCACCCTTTGCACAGTAGCACCGCATGAGGGTCATACCAGACACAGCTGTCTGTGGTGAACCCCCGTGTCCAGAACCACAAGCGAAATAAACCCCTTTTCTTTTTACATTACTCCGTCTCAATACTCCATTATAGCAACAGAAAATATTCTAATACAATTTGTGCTTTGTGTGCTCCAAAAACTTTGAACGGTAAATATATTTTAAATTTGGGGATGACAGTACCTCTTCTGAAAAAATGGGAATAATTCTGCTACTTTGATCATGGAACCAATATAACTTTGTTTCTGCTTTACTTGGCTTCTAAGAATCTCAGTAAGTGGCTTAAATAGAAGTTACATTAAGAAAAGATCATAGCTGGAGAGGTGGCTCAGCAGTTAAGAACACTCAGTGCTCTTGCAGAGGACATATGTTTGGTTCCCAGTACCCTTGTGGCAGCTTATACTGTAGCTCCAGTTGGAGAGGATCTGATGCCCTCCCTCTTCTGCCCTCTGAGGTCAGCAAGCACATACACAGTGCACTTATACTATACACATGTAGGCAAACACTCAAACACATAAAATACAATTAAAAAAAAAGAAATCCATAATGTGTTTTTAATTGTTCTTTCCTTTGTCATGCTTTCTTTTCTTTTTTTAATTAATTAATGTATTTATTTACAGAGTATCCTTACTGCACATGTGCCTACAGTCCAGAAGAGGGCACCAGATCACATTACAGATGGTTGTGAGCCACCATGTGGTTGCTGGGACCTGGCATGTGCATCTGCATGATTGCAGGCACCACACACAATAAGAAGGATCATAATCATCATCATGTCAAACAAGCAGCCATGTGATCCAATCACTCCATCATCCCGCTGAGATCACTCCATCATCCCGATGAGAGCCAATGCAGAAACAGTTTAAGTAACACTGAGAGCAGATGAGCTTAGCCAAGATAAAGAATCCTTGTCAAGCTGAAACTGACCCTAAATCATTGCAAGGGTTCTTACACAGCAAAAGCTAACTGATAGTAATACCTGCCTTTGCATTTCCGTACACCTGCTTAAAGCAAATACTCCTTTCTGAATTGAGCTGGTTTGAATTACTTATTTTTCCTTGCTAGCAAAAATCTTAATAATCCACACATACCTTTGAAAATATTTCACCCTCACAGAAACCCAAAGAACATTCAAATATCCACTCTGCGTCTCAAATACTGCCTGGCACAAAGTAGTGTTCTATAAAAATGTAGCTACATCACACGTGAACCAAATGTGGTTTCCCTGAATGGTAGCAGTCAAAGTTCAAAGATCTTATTTTTATCATAATCCTCAATGGCAGAGTCCCCCTTGTTAATTATAAATCTTTAGTTAATACTTGTCATATTTTCATTCTTTAATGCTCTACAACAAGAACACAGCACTTTTATTAAAAGCAAGACAATTAAGGGCTCTGTAAGTATTCCTGTTAAGATGGGGGTGCTAAATCTGTTCTTATCCACTAGAGATGATATGTAGTGCTTCCCACTTCAGCTCACGACTCTGGAACTCCTTGAAGGTAAAGTTCATACTTGGGAGCTCACTCTCATTATTTTATGTCAATACTTATGACTTTTAGTTAAAATGCCCAACTTGGAAATACTTCACTGATTTTTAATTTCTGGTCAACAAGCAAAACCCCATGACTTTACCACAATAGCTATACAATGCCTGTCTCCTCTCTCTAAGAGAAAATCATTAGTGGCAGAAAATAAGCCTTAAAAGAGTGGCTTGCAGTTTAGTAATTCTTCCATCTCAGGCCACCAACTGGGTGTCACCATAGTGCACTCTATGCCAGTTTCCTTTTTGTTTTCTCCTCTATTGATGACTCTTTCATCTGAAGATGTAAAAAGCAGAGGGAGATTCCGAAAGTTCCAGAGTGTGGTCCAAGAGGGACCATTTTTCTCACTGGTATCATTAAACAGCTCTCTAACTCATGTGTGAAGATTAAGAAACACGCTCTGATACACAGGTATAGCTGGGAGTATCCATCGCCTGGCACAAATGCCTGACACTGGAGACATGTTTAGCATCTAGTGTATCTGACTCCAAATAATCAGAATAGACATCTGCCACAGCAGAGGGAGCCTGGAGGACCAGCCATACCTGGAACAGAATTCCTTTGTGGATTTGTGTAAATTATTCTCCGGATTGAGTCTAAGTGTAAAACGATAGACTTTTGAATAAATGCCAAAATGTAAGAGATCATTCTGTGGCAGGTTTCAGATGACACATCCCATGTTGGTTATGGCTTGGGTCTCTGGGGATGAAAAGATGTAATGAGGCAAACCCAATTCGAAAAAGCCTTGGAGTGGCCCAAAGGGAAGCGCTACACTGAAGGCAGTGATTAAATGGGACCTTGTAGGCCCATTAGCTTCTACCATGGAGGGAGAATCTTTTGAGTCCACTATCCCAGTCAGCCACCTCACAAAAGCATGCCAGAGGCAGGGAGAGTATTGAGAAAACACATGTGAGTTGAATCCTTCTGCAGCCAACAGCACATTCTCCAGCTGCCTCCTAATGCGAAGGCTTCAACTTCATAAGCCATGGCCGACAGTGTTTATCTTTCCTTCCCTATAATGCACTAAGAACACAACTAGAGAAACCCAGACAGACCAAAGGACAGCCCTGACTTCTGTCAACACCACCCACAAAGAAAAAAATAATAAAGTTAATACACACAAGAAGACATGCACATGATGGGCAGCCTTTAGCCCAGCAGAGCATGCTAAGTCCACCTGTTCTTGCAGAAGCTCTGGCTGACCCTGATGCTCACCCACACCAGCTGCAGGATCATGTGAAGTTATATATACTCCTGAGCAACTTCTTACAATGTAACATAAAGCTTTATGAGTTAAGCCTGTGGAGTATAAACCCCTTAAAGATCACAATACTTAGAGATACAGACACATGTAAATATTTGTTAGTCAAACCAAATTCCAGTTGCCTGGTATTTTCTTTGGAGTCTGCCCACATCGTTTACACTGAAATGTGATATATACAAACTCTGAGTGACTGCAAGTGAGGTAAAGTGACCCTATATACACAGTGGCAGTTTAGAATTGCATTGGCTTGGGGTATTTTTATCTTAGACATCTCAGTTTATTCCAAGCTTAGTACATTTTATTTCCTAAGCAATGTAATAAAGTAAAACTTGAGGATACTTAAATAGCAGCACAAGAGTGAGGAGTTTTAATTCCTTAAAAGCCATGAGTCTGCCATTTTTACATCGTTGTGTTTTTTGTTTTTGTTTTTTTTTTAGAAATTCAACAAACACACATTAAGCACTCTTTTTATTAAAACACAAAAGAGAATTACTAAATGATGGTATGCATTGTCACTGTTAACTTTTTCCTAACCATAAGTAAGAGAAAGCCTACTTTATAAAAGGGAATTTAACACCATCTGCCTAAACTAAGACATTCTTTGGCACAGGCAGCAAATTTCTGCTTGATAGTGATTGCTGCCACTGTTTGCTTCTTGCTTGCTTGATTGCAGCAGGGTCTCACTAAACTCCCTGACTCAGCCCCACAGCTAGCTGGGGTTGATGGCTGGGCCACTAGGGCCTGGCTTGTATTTTTAAATTTTAAGCACAACTGAAGAAACAGAAACCATATATTGTGACTCACTGAGAACGGGGGACCAAACGAATAACAAACTAATCTTCTGTCAAATTCAAATTGAGGAAATTTGAGCAAAAAAGTTGGCCTACACTCTTAAAAGTGTCAACCAACATCACAACAGACTCAGAAGAGGGAGAGATTATTCTAGAATAAAGAAAATTAAAGAAGCATGACAGTTAAATGCAGTGCCTGACCCCTAAATAACTCTGGACCAGTAAAAGATTGAAATGAAGAGAAGGGATGGAGCGAGAGAATGAGGGATACTATTATGGAGCCAACCGGGAAATGTAAATATGAACTGTATAATAGTATACAGATAATAGTATTACAGTGTTATTGAATTTTCCAAGACAACAATTATGTTGTGGTTCTGTTGAAGCCTTCCCCTGAAATGTGCTCTGAAACACTGAGGGTGATATCTGCCATTTACTCTCCAAGGGTTTGGGGGAAATTCAGATAAAGCAAACGCCACACAATGCATGGCTCCAGGCTGAAGGACTGAGATGCTTGTCTTCTACTCTACCACATCTTACGTAGGTTTGACATTTTTCATGATGGAAAATAAGGTGAAAAATTTAAGTGCTACATCATTGATTCACTTACATATGATCATCTACATGTGTGCAGGTATTCACAAGAAACCTGCCATTAACAATTTAATTTCAAAATTTTAATTCCAAACAAATCAATAAATGTTTGTATATGCTAAAACATATGTAACTATAAGAATACTGTTCATCAGCACATGGGTTCCTTTGAATTATTCCTGAAGGAAATGACATCTTCTAAGTTTCTCTGATAAACTTTTTGCTTTATCACCAAATTCTCTTCTAATTTTTTTTGCTTTGCCATCAAATTTAACCATTATAAACTTATTATTTAAAATATCAAATAAAATATTTGTAAAACCTGATAATATTTTAACTATAAAACTATTAAGCCAGAAAGAGATAAAAAGTAGTACAATTTCTGTTATAAATACTAACATGGGCATTTTCATCTCTTTACAGTGACGAGTCCTTAAGTTGTAGACTCCTGACTGCTTGAGTTTTTGCATGTTTTACAAAGCAGTAACAATTCATCAGAAGACACCCCAATGAAATATTTCCTGGGGGCCTCGTAACCATAGGATTTTACCTTCCTTCCTCATGGGAGACTGCAGGCTTTGATGACCATGACCACACATAAAGTTCTGCAGGCCCTGCCTCCACTTGATTTAAGTAAGCACAGTCCGATTAACAACTGCTAATAGCCCGAAACATCTTCTCATGTGGGATATTACCCAAGAACTCTGAAATAACTGTATCTGTTCACATGCTTAAAATAATTAAATCAACATAATGGTCAAAGATGAACTTGGGTGGCACTCATTAAAATCTATCATTTGAAAGTGATACCAACAGAAGCCAGCGTCCAGATGCTGATAAAAGGCAGGGCCTGTGGGTGTCCACAGCACAGCCTGGGGTTCTCAGGATGAGTTTCACACAGTACTCATTAGAAGAAATGACGCGAGAGCTTTACCGATGCTCCCACCGCTGTTCTGAGAAGTTAGGATGTTTGTGGGGGGAAAGTTTAATTACAGAAAAACACAGTCATGGGGCAAATTACTCGAACGTGTCTGTCAGGAACTTGACAAGAGAGGGAAGGCTACACATGTGGAAGAAAACCAGAAATGTTAACTCTGCCACTCACAAGCCTGGAAAACAAGTTTTCCTGTGCTGGAGGATTTATTCTTTGATAGATTTATCTTTGCAGAAAAGTATCAAGAAAATCTCTAGCTTCTCCATTAGTCATTTCAGTCACATAATAAAAAAGTGATGGCCAGAGAAGCATGATGAAGTCATCAGATAAGAATTAGAAGCAGTAAGAATACCATATTGGAGGAGGAACTAAAACTAGACTGTAAAAGGAATACTGGCAGCATTTACAGACCCAACGACCCAGCGGCAAAGGTGGGACTTTCCAGGGCCAGCGCCAGAAGAGGCCTTCATCTATGCAGTGCTCGTGAAGCAGCCTTGATCAGAAACCCCACTAGGCTCAGCTTTCTTTCCTGGTTTCGCTTTTCTCCTGAAAGTAATGTTAACTAACATTTGAGTCCCTAGACTGTGTGAGGGAAGCGGAACTCTGGCCAGGGATTCAGATCCATATAGAACTCCCAGAATACATGGGAGAGAAGCACAAAGAGCACAAAGTTTGGAGGCCTCAAGAAGATTCCAGTCCCGGAGTACAGAGAGCTGCCCGGACACTGTGCTGCCCCGCGCTACCCCCCCACCAAAAACAAGCAGCAACATCAGCCTGGGAACACTCCACTCCCTGCAGCTTTGCACCAACAGAAGACAGGCGCACTGTATCAGAGGGTGTTGCAATCCCTTAGAAAGAAAATGGTGTTGACAAGCAAGGTAGGTGATACCAGTGAAGACTTAAGACAGCTAATAGCCAGATGCTTAACAATGTGTTTCCATTTAAACGTTATAGGGCCCATATTCTTCTGTTACTAGGTACTCAAAATCCTCAGCTTTTGCTAATAATTGGTGATTGCTTCATTTTGTGATATTTTCTCTTCCTGACTACTGTTACTTTCTTTGTACTGATTATGTCATCTGAAATAGCATTTCTCTGCATTGGTTGTTGTCTCTGCTACAGTCACCTAGAACACAAGTTTCTTGTCATCACTGTGCTTCTGGCCTCTGTCCTTGAACAGTGTGTGTCAATAAACAGTGCTGAGTAAAAGAATGAAGATAAAGTCATTCTTCCTACATGAACCCTAGGTTCCCAGGATTAGGAAGAAGTTTTAAAGCTACCGCCGAGTCTCTACTCATTTTCTAGGATCCCAGAATGCCATTTAACAACTGGGATGAGGATGGCACCCGTCACCATCACAATGGTGTCAGTAATGACTCTCATAGCTCACTGTCAAACCCCACACCTTACACACCACAGCAAGGCCACCAAGTAACATTATCACCCAATATTGTACAGAAATAAGATAGCCAAGCCCACAGCTCTGAAACGATGGGCTGGGAGACCCAGTTCCGGTTGATTCTACAGGCCTTTTCCTCTCTCCATACCACATTACAGAGCTGAAACCAACTCCTTTGAATTCTTTGGACTTTCTTGAGAGACCAAGCTGCAGCCCTATCTCTTGTTTCTTTACCATTTGTTGAGAACTTATAGCTACACAAACAAACTCCAAATAACTTTCAACAGTAGCTCAACATGTCTTGTATATATAATACTAAAGGAATGTTTAATATGTCAAATACTTCTTTCCCCAAATGTGTCTTTTGGGGGATATCTAGATAAAATAAGATAAAATTACTTGTGCTTGTGTGTGTGAATATGCTGTGTATCCACTTATAAAGCGGGGATGTGTCAGGGACTAAGTTTCTGTGTTCGTGATCAGGTGAGTAAATGTAAATGGAAGACAAAGGTAAGTGTTGAGAATAGTTCCTTAGGGGCCAGCCTCCTTGGGTTTTTGCTTTGTTGTTTTGGGTTCTCTGGGGCCGGGGGATTGTTTTGTTTCATTTTTGAAACAGGGTCTCATCTAGTCCACCATGGCTTCAAACTCATGCAATCAAGGATAACCTTGAAATTCTTATCATCCTGCCTTAACTTCCCAAGTGCTGGGACTGGTGTGTGACAATACAGCCAGTTTTACATGGTGCTGGATCTGATCTGTGCGTACTAGGCAATCACTCTACCACCAGAGCACCAGAGCTCCACACCCAGCTGTCTCTATGGGTGCTGGGAGCGGGGCGGGGATCCCAATGCTCACACAGCAAGTGTGACGCCAGCAGAGCTGCCTGCTTAGCCCCAGATGATTTTATACGCACACATTACTTCCCTAAATAGAGTCCTCTAGTCTCACTCCTTAGCTTTGTCACCTAGGATCTGCTTCCAGCTTCCTACTTTCACGAGATCAAAGGCCTTTAGAATAATTAAGTCAGAAAAAAAAATCACAATATAACAGCTAAAACACTTCCCCACTCGGAAAAAGTGTCAGTGAGTTGCTCAATGTGCTTTTAAGATAGTGAGTTACTAAAAATTTAATAAAAAAAATGCTCAGAAGAGAACAAAATTCATGCCTACAAAGACTAGCCCCAAAAAATTAAATTTGAGAATGGTAAAATTGATAAATGAGACTTTCTTAGATTTTCAAAGATAATAAATTAAGCACAACCATTTTTAAGGGATGTGGTATTTGCAAATTAGGCCAATGTACTTAGGGTTTTTTTAAAATTATCGTTGCAAAACATTTTAATTAATGCATGTTTGTTGCAAATACCATTAGACTTGATAGTAGCAGCTTGTTCAAATGTGAGACAAAGTCTCAGCATTGCATTCGTGTGGAAATACGTTTATTAGATTTAAGTCTTATTAACTTGAGGACTATAAGTTTGAAAAAGATTTTTGACCATTTGAATGTTCCCATTTGAGGTGGTGCATATGTTAACCAGCTTGATCTAATTATCCCACATTGTACTCATAACTGTGTTTCATTTTCATGGCAGGAACTCTGCACCGCACTTTGAAATGCTTCACGGTGATTTACGGCATGGATGATCTGAATCTGTCCTGAGAGTCCTGGGAGAGGGTTTCACTTTTAGACCTTGTGCCCTCACTTTTTATTTTTTATTTTATGTCATTCTTCTCTTTTTCACTGACTCATTTACTTTAATTAAAACTAAAAGCACACTGCCCCCAAAGTAAAGCATGTGTGGTCAGTTTTAGTGCCTGGCTGCTCCCGGTCTCTCACCTGGGTGGCACTGAAATAATAAGCTTGTTTTTAGCCAATAGATTCTCATTTGGCAAGTTTGTCCAAGTAGGGGAGGAAAACAAAAAACAAAACAGAAGAAATATAGTAGGTACCTTCCTGTAGCAGGATGCCCAATGAGTAGCCAGTGAGACTGCTATACAGAGGAAATAGAACCAGACCCACATGGTTTTGTTAAATTTTTACATACAGTATATTCTAGTATTTTTGCTTTGTTTCTGATAAAATCTACAATCTTGAAAATCCATTCTAATAATTAGATATGACAAGTTTTTTGTGATGATGATAATGATGATGCAACTTTTCAAAAAAGAAAAAAAAATTGCAGTCACCTCTTACATCCCAAAATATTAGCACTAACAGGGACCTCAAAACTTACCAATGTAGAAGTAGGTGTTTTTCCTCCTGGCCCCAAGTTCCTGGAATACAGACTCAGACTCAAAACATATTCACAAATGCCTGAGCCACATAGCTAAGCTCATTCTCTTACTAGCTAATAACTTAAAATAGCCCATTTATACTAATCTACATTCTGCCACATGGCTGGTTGCCTCTGTTCAGGTACCATGCATCTGTCTTCTTCACATCTTCCCAGGCAACCCTCCCAGGTGCCTGGCTCTATCCCAGAATCCTTTCTGCCTATCAGATATCCCATCTTCTATTCTACCCTTTCCTATAGGCCATAGGTTTTTTAGTTGACAGGTAATGCACCCATTACAATACAAAAGATATTCTCTCTACATATTGACAATCTAAATGTCCTTATTTTCTAGTGAGGAAACTGAGGGCAATAGATGTTAAGAGACATTTCCTCAATCATAAAACAGAGCAATGGGGCCAAAAGTCAAGCCAGCTCTGTTCTTCAGTCCCACAGGCCTTCACAAGCAGCAACGGCTGTCTATGGGCTAAGTACTCATTTCATGTTTTCCTTTAATTAATACAAATATAGTGGTAATAATAGGGAAACAGCTGTTTCACAGCTGATGGTAGAAATGATAATTTGCTAATTTAATCCAACTGAATTTCCTCCTCAGGGGTGTGAAACCACCCTAAGAAATGACACGGCTACCTCTTTCGTCATGAAGGCTGTCTGCCAGACTTCTTAATGGAGATAAATGTCCTTCAACATGGAAAAGTCGTCCGGGCTCAGCCAAGCCCTGGAAAAGCTGGTTGATCCTGAGCCTGTTACTTGGTGACTATACCTCCACTTAGTAATGTGCAGTTTTATTGATCAGGTTTGGGGCTTTAGGCCTTAGATGAGGTTGGGAGAACAAAAGAAATATCTACCATCTCTGCTTGAATAGCAGTCCAGAGTTAACAAATGTTGCAGCTGGTTCCAAAACATCTATGACCCGCACGACTCAGTCTTCCTAGGTGACAGAAGAATAGAAGCCCACAGACAGGGAAACAACACTTTGCTCTCTATTCTTTGTAAGGTGCACATCACTTTGCTGGTTTTTCTGCACTTCACAGAGAGAAATGCTCCAGAACAGGGAACTCGTGGCAATCTGACTGAATCTTGAGGCTTTTGCTGACTTGTTCCAATTCAGTGGGGTCTTGCTGTTTCTGCTGAATCCTGTTGATTCCTGTTGCTGTTCGGTGTTGAACTTTGGACTGCTGGTATCTGGACAATGAAGAGTGGAGAACTACATCTAAAAAGGTCCACAACCCCCTTTTCCTAAAAACCTTCTTTATCCCCTACCTCTGGTCAGTGGGATGGAAGGGAGGTAGAAGCATTTAAGAATCCTAAATAAAACAGGTTTTTTAAAAATCTAAGCCTACACTCCATGCTGACAGCAGAGGGTTCAGGAAAATGCCCATGCCTGGTTGGTTCATGGCCACAATGCAGATCTGGCATCTGCTCCATGGTGGTCAGTGGTTCCCAGAGGTCAAGTGGGCTTGAGCAGCAACCTAGGAAGATATGGCTATCTGGTCAGCATCCAAGCCCAGCAAATGCTTCAGAGAGGAGGGGAGCCTTTTCTCTCCCAGAATAAATGATGAATCTCAGAGGATCCTTGGTGAAATAGGTGGTGGTGGCCCTCTTTAATTCATATAAAACAGGGACATTATAAACCTTGGGCAGCGGAAGGGGTTTCAGGGGTGAATGTGTTTGACTAGCTGGGGCTAGGACCGCCAGGGATACTTCATTTACATGTAGCAGTCTTTAAGAAGAGGAACTCAGTACTTAATTATCCTCTGGGCAGCAGGGGGTTGAGGGGAGAGCTCCAGGTATGTTTAGAGGTATGAAAAAGGTCATTGGCTGAAAGCTAATACAACAGGACATCTCATTAGCATGGGGGAGGGTGTTTCCTGGAATCCCCAGTGTACACTGAAAGGGTTTCTTATCAGGAAAGGGTTGGGCCTGTAATCTCCCTGAAAGCTATGTGACACTCCTTAGAAGATCTGGGGTTTCTCCAGATCAGGCAGAGAGGATGGGATCCAGCTGAGAAAGGGAGTCTGTCATTTTGCACCAAATTCAGGGGCTTTCTGGTAATTCCAGACTTTGACCTTAACAGCAGGTTCCAACAACCTACTTCACTGTAAAGAGCTGAGGAGCTCAGCCAAAGGATGTGGTAATGAACAGACACTAAGCTGCAATGTTCATGATTCAAGAGTATGCATCTCACTACACAAAACTGATTAGAAAAATATCCCCATTTGCAGCACAAATCAGATTCAAGTTGGGAGCCTCTGAGTAAAACATGAAAGATACAAGGCTAATGAGGTGGCAGACCAGACAAAGCCATGGGTCCATTCAGAGGAAGGGTGCTTCTTCCTGAGATATTTAACTAATATTATTGAGTCTATCAGGTTTTTCTGTGAGCAAATTCTTCACTGCAAATAAATACAAGTATTAGTATATCTTCAACTCCAGGGAAAGTAAACAAAGTGCTCAGACAATTAATTGCCCCATCCTATGTTTGTGTAAAATGACCGGTGACTTTCAATTCAGAAGTATTCTATTAAAAGCAGTCAAGCAAGCAGCCTAGGGTTGAGGGAACACACCTGTAACCCCAACACTTAGGAGTAGGAGGCAGGAGACCCAGAGCTTGAGGCCAGCCTGAATACAGAGTAAGACCCTGTCTCAACTAAGAAAACAATGAAACTAGCTATGGAAGAGCAGACATGTGCTTTTTTCAGTTATTAAAATAGAATCAAGTTAGCCACAAAAATATAAAAATATCTCTTACACTATTGGGTTGACATAGCTTGTGATTACTTTGTTTCAGTTTTTACATATAATGTCGTGAAAGACACTAACCTATCATTTTCTTGTCAAAGCTGGAATGAAGAAGTCACACATGGTTTCATGTCAAGTTACACTGACTTCATTTTAAAATGGGTGCTAGTCTCCATCACGGCCTTTCGAAAAATGTGATGCCCAACTTCCTTCACCATTTCTTTATGTTAACCTGAATTTCCCACCTACATCATAGGCTTCTTAAGGCCGAGAGCTTCCTCCCTAATGAGTGGTGCTGCACCAAGTAGCCCAACTTTACTATGGACTTAGCAAGATTTCAAGAAATCATATCCCTTTGACTACATCAGAAATTGTCATCCATAAAAAAATTCAGCTCACACTATGGAGTACAAATATGAAGATTTGTAACTCATTTTCACTGTATTTGGAGTGCCAGCAGCGCTGCAGACTCTAAGGACTAGGCCTGGGTCTCACCTTCAGGGAGTTGCCTGGTCCAAGATACTTGTCACATTATACTGTAGGTGCCCGGCTGAGTACAAAAACATCTGGTTTTGGATCAAACACATCTGTATTAGAATCTCAACAACTCCAAATGACTTGTCTTCTTTGGTCACATTAAATAAATTATGTAGCGTCAGCTTCCTCTGAAATTATAAAATAATGAGGCCTGCTTTAAAAGCCGTGGTAAGAGAAGGTGTGTTCGATACATTTAGATGTTTAAGGATGATGGCGAGAAAAGGCGTTTTTGTTTTTGTTTGGTCTTTACATGAATTCTAACACAGGACTTTAAGGTCATTTTTTCAATAGTAACTCACAGACCCTTGTCTCCAAAGCTGCTCCCAAGCTTTTCAAACAGCCCCTAGTTGTTTCTCTTCCCTATCTGAATCACTTTCTTCACCATATAACACAGTTTACCCTTTCACTCTTCCTATAACCCACACACTCACAAAACCACAGTTACAGAAATCCCTCTGACTGATTATTTTCCAGTCTTGCCAATTTTCTTGTTAAACTCTTCCCTAAACTTTCCTAAAAATCTCTGAGGAAGATCAGAGAGCTGGAAGAATGAACCAGGCCAAACTGGCCTATCCCTGTGGAGTGGAGAAACTAATGTCATTCTAGTTATAAAAGCAGAAAGAGGCACAGGACATCTTCTCAAGGTATAGATAAGCTTAGCCACAAAGCAGGACAAGGTCTAGACAGCGTTTCACATGCGCAACACACTGGCAAATATGGTCTCTGGATCAAGATCAAGTAACCCTTGGCCAAGACAGCCCTCTACCCTGCGAAACATGAGCACGTGGTAAGAGATGACAGCACTTTTGAATTTGGCAGGAGGGTTACCTATTCCTGATTTATTTCATCCTTTGAGTATTTCCAGTGCATAAAATAAAAGTAGTAATCTATTGCCTGCATGATTTTAAGTAAGTCTTTATTTAAATACTGGATAATATTTAACAGTTTGTTGCATGCAAAGCAAAGTGTGGGAGCCTCAAAACACAGTAGTCAATTAATGATAAGAACCCGCACATCACAAACAAAGCTTAGACTGTAGCCACGCACACAAACAAATTTTCAGTGGTAGTTATCTCAAACTACTTGGGAATCCTCCAGTCCACCTTCCCAATTGTTCTGGTTTGCCTCTGCTTCTGCTAAAGGTAAACACGAGTCTTAGTCTGGGGAAGGAAACAGAGGAGGCGGGGGTGACCTAAACAGTCTCTGAAATTGTACGGCTTAGTCACATCACCCAAGGGAACCCAAGTCAGTAAATAAATGATTCAGGCTCCAATCTTCCTCTCAGCAAAGACTGAAACCAGAGACTAAATCACCATGCCTTAAAACTGAAAGAAAGGTTTTTTTTGTTGTTGTTGTTTTTTTTTTTTTTTGATAAAACTATGTGGATGGTTTTGTATTTACATTATTAACTTAAAATGTCAAACCTATTTAAATCCAGGCCACCCATGGCTAATACTGAAGTTTCCTGGATTTTGTACAGTGAGCACATGGCTTTAGTCCATGTTTAACACTTAATTAAGATTTTTTTTTTCCAAGATTGTTCTGGAGCTACCATCCTCTTCGAGGCCAGCTGCTGCAGCACATTAGCAGTCAGCATCTGGCTGGAATGTTTTAACTTTTTTTCTTAACTTTTATGTGGATGAGGTTGGCGTTATTCTAGGCAAGCTGCAGCACCATCCTTCTGCAGTCAAGGATGGTGACTAGTGACCATCCTTCGATGGATGGTGATTAGTGACAGTGCAAATTAGCTGCTGGTTTTCTCATACTGTGCTGCGCACTCTTATCAAAACATTCAAATTTTACTTGAAACTTTTGTATAATTGTCAGATTTTTTATTTTATAATATAGGCATTTTAAACTCAAGGACTCATCCTAAAGGCCAAAAAAAATTTCTCTTAAGTGTAATTATACCTATATATGTACATACTTGTGTGTGTGTGTGTGTGTGTGCGCGCGTGATGTATCCTAAGGAAATGCCCCCTATAAGCAGGCAAGGTGGAGATTTGAATGCATGTGTTATAGAACCTCAAACATTTCACTTCCTGGGAATTTCAGTGGATCGCTGTACAGGATTTCAAACCTCAAAAACAGCAGTCAACAAAGAACATCACCACATGATTATTTGACTAATTTATCTCTGAAACAAGCAACCCCCATCTTCTAAGACTTAAGTAACTGGAAATCACTCCTGTAGGTGAGAGTTGTTAATGGGAATTTCATGAGCTGCATACAATGCTAGACCTTGGCTGACCTGCGTGTGTAAGTCTGGTGGGGAGGGCTGTTTTAAGACATGTGTGGGCTCCCTCTGCCTGAAATAGCCTTGGGCTGTTCTCAATACTTAAAAGCAGAAATGGATTTTGCATGAAATCCTTTGTTTAATTTTACCCAGGAACCACAGTTTCAACCCTATTTACAAGTAAAATGCTTGACATCTTATATAATGAGTGTTCAGTCATGGAGGAGTGTTCCCTTTGCTCCTCCACATCCTTACAGAACAAAAACACTGTCACTTGTGTTTTTTATCTTAGCCATTCTGACGGGTGTAAGATGGAATTTCAAGGTGATCACATTCTACAAGCATTAAGTGCCTGAAAGGCTTTTGTCATTTCCCTTCTTTGAGTGGTGTTTTATCCTTTGAGTGTAGGGCACTCCTGAAAGAAATAGCCAGTGTAGGGCACCTTGTAGTCCATACCTCAGAGCCCCACCCTGCTCCTCCCACCCCTTCTCCATCCTTGCCCTCCCCCTCACACACACACCTCGAAGGCTTTCAGACAGGACAGTTCCACACCACATGACTCCCAGCCAGCTCTCCCACACTCTGTTCTTCATCCACTCCACAACCCCCGGCCACAGGGGCCTTGCTCTTCCTGAAGAGGACAAACTTCTTTGCAAGTCTCTTCTACTCACCTCGATTCTCAGCTGCTTCCTTAGCTCTCCCTTCAAATCCTCCCTAGCTAAACCATGCATGATGGTGCATACCTGTAATCCCAGCACTCTGGGAGGCAGAAGCAGGCTGATCTCTGTGAGTTCAAGGCTAGCCTAGTCTACAAAGCAACTCCAGGGCACCCAAGGCTACACAAAGAAACCCTGTCTTGGAAAAAAAGAAAAAGAAACCCCTTCCCCAGCTAAAGCAGCAGCTCCCCCCGTGATAGAACTTTTGTTACCTCACAGCATTTGGGTACACTCCACGGTCACCTCTACACCTACTATTCAAGGCCCATCACTAACAACATAGCAATTTCACAAGAGCGGGGTTTCCTTTATTTGCTTACAGTTGTATCTCTGGCATCTACAGCAACGGCTCACATACAGTAGGTGTTGGATAAGTATCTCCCAGTCATTGTATCCAGGACTTAGGATGTTAGATTTATGCAGTGCCTGGAAAGTCTATCTTCCTGTGAATCATACCTCATAAATCCAATGTTGTTCCTGGGAAAACACTGTGTGTTTCACTATTAACAAACAGTATTCTTGATAGCAACTAAAGTTTCACGATCTATATCAATGGACTACAACCTTCACGAAAGATTTTTATGTCCAACCTCTATTCTGGGTTACTTGGAATTACATGGATTATTTTTTAACCTTTATTTTTTGTTATTAATTATTTCAATTTATATCCCGGACATAGGCCCCTCCCTCTTCTCCTGCCAGTCCCACCCTCCCTCCTTTAAGGTTTATTGATTATGTATACCGTGTTCTGTCTGCATGTACACCTGCACACCAGAAGAGGGCACCAGATCTTATTATAGATGGTTGTGAGCCACCATGTGGTTGCTGGGAATTGAACTCAGGACCTTTGGAAGAGCAGCCAGCGCTCTGAACCTCTGAGCCATCTCTCCAACACGCATGAATTGGTTTTTAACAAGATATGAAAGACATGCACCCAAAAAGTGTCTGTCCCATACACCCGCTGTTACCTGCTGGTACTTCGCCCTTCATCAGCCACAGTTGCTCCTTGGGCTTCAAAACCTGGGGCTTGCAGCAGCAGACACACCCAGATCCTCCACAGTACGTTACTTGCTTAGAGCACCATACTACAGATTCAGAATGTACACCTTACACCACTCCCAAAGAGGGAGGGGTATGTGTGGAAGGAAGCCGTGGTAATGTACGCATGCCTGGAGCTGGGAGTGAGCTGGGCAGCTGCTGTCCCCACCATCCTTATAGGACACGTAGGTCTTTTGGGGCTCCAAGAACAGATTAAAACTGAACACAGTGAGTCTGAAGTAAGTGACATCATGAGACAACAGGATGGAGGCATGCCTTGTGAACTCCCCAGCAGGGAATTTCTCCTGCAGAACCAGTCCTGATCTTTGAAGCCTCCCAGGAGGGTCACACCCATCAGCATGGCACTAAGTGTTTTCCCACACAACTAAGGACATTTGCCCATTCAAAATCGAGCAAGACTGGCAAATACCACCCTCTATCTATACCCCATTTTCTTGTATTTTTGGACCAAATAGGCGTTATGTTTTTCAGGAAAGTCATTGTATAAGAATCTTGAGTCTTACTCTGAGTGTCTATCATGTGCTTTTACATGATCGCCTTTCTCCTGGCCCTGCTCCTGCTTCTGGCTGGTCCCTTCCTCCTCTGTTTTTGTCTTTTATTATTTTTTAATCTAAATTTTATTTTTAATCTAGATTCTGCTTGAGGAAAAAAATGTGATATTTCTAGAGCTGGCTTATTTTAACAAATTTGATATTCTCCACTTCTCTACAAATGACATGTTTTTTTTCTTCTTAATGCCTGAATTAATACTGTATATACATGCCCTGCTTGCTATGGCTTGCTTTGTCCACTTGTCTGTTGGCCTCACTGCTTCTATAATGTGGCTATTATGAACAGTGTTACAGTAAACATGGATGTGCAAGTGTCTCTACTGAATGCTGACTTGAGCCTTATAGTGGGTCATAAGCTCATTCCATTTCTAGCTTTTCGAGGGACCTCCATACTTATTTCTGAAGCACTACGCTAATTTACATTCCCACTACCAGCACTAAGGGCTTTGCCCCATCCTCACAGGCTTTTGTTGTCTGATGGGCACTTCCCTGATGAGTGAGGATGCCTACATAAGGAATGTCTACATTCGAACCCTGAAGTCTCCAGTGTGCAGAGTCCCAAGACACTAGGTGTCACTAGAGAAGACACACAGGCTTTGCTGTCTATGCAAAGTAGCTGCTGTCTACAACCTCATTCACTGTCAGGTGTTCAGAAAAACTGTGTGGTTTCCCTCCTACTCCTGTGGTTTTTCCCACAGGTGAAAGGTTACTCTTTTTCTAACATGCAGGAAAGTAGAGGTTCTGAGCTAAGGAAAAGCGCATTACAATCTTCTCTGTTTAGAAAACAAGAACTATGCTCCTGCATAATGCCTTTGCATAAAGCATCCCGGGTTGGGAACGGACTGCTGCCACCAATGAAAGATGCTCGTGTTCTCCTGGATCCTTTCACCTAAAACTCCAAGAGCCTCTCCCTCACGCCTTCTGGATTTGGCCATGCTGCAGCGGCCCTCCACTGAGCCCCATGGTGCCTCCTTCTTCCAATTTCTCTCTGTTCCTGGTCAGTCAGGCCAACCATTTCCTCTCTTCCTTTTTGTGCCCTTCATTTCTCCTTCCCATTCTTCACTTTCCCCACAAGGTGATACACACAAATCCAAAGGAACAAATGGAGCACAGAGGCTGAGAACAATGAAAGCCTCCGTCTCTCACCCTTTTCCTCAGCTGTGCATCTAGGAGCAAGTACTTTCTACTCTGCTCATGCTTCAAAAACCAAAGGATTAGATGGTTTCTTTTTCTTTTTCTTTCTTTCTTTCTTTCTTTCTTTCTTTCTTTCTTTCTTTCTTTCTTTCTTTCTTTCTTTCTTTTTTTTTTTTTTGAGACAGGGTCTCACTATATAGCCCTGGATGGCCTGGAAATTTCTATGTCCACCAGGCTAGTCTCAAACACAGAAATCTGTCTCGGCCTCCCTGGTGCTGGGGTTAAAGATGTGCACGCCCATGCCTAGCCACTTCATCTGTAATTCTGTTGCTTTCCTAGCACCGTGAATGAGGTTTGGCCTCTCTTTTAGCTACCTTTCCCCTTACCCTTCCCACCTTCCTCAATGAAGTTATGCCAATAATCTTGATTAAAATTTCATTCCTATGTCAATGATTGAGACTATTGCTTATGTATATACCAAATACTTTTAAAAAACAACCTTGCATGTCTAGTCTGTCTGTTTCTCTTGTATTTAATAACTGCCTAATATCCTCATTATCCTTGTCAGCCTCCTCAAGCCCTACATGAGTTTTAGAATGTCTCTTAGCCCACCTCCCCTGGGGTTAGGTTAGAGCTGTAAGGGTAAGATGCGTTAAGTCCCATTTCTTCCTATCCCGCTGGGGCATTACATCCTTCCAGCCTTCGGGTGTTATGGGTTAAAAGCGCCCTGTCCTCACAGATGATTATTTCATTATTTCAAAGCTAAATTCATTGACATCTTGAAAAAACACTGCTGTGTGGTCTACTATCTTCCAGCAGCATTTTGAGGAACATGTCTCTTCCTGATCCTTCATCTATACTGTTTTTGCTTTCTTACTGTTCTATCTCCTCAGCCTTCCCTCTTAGCTCTTTCTTGACTTTCAAACTTCCCAGTGGCAGCTTTGGTCTGGCCTTCCTCAATTATCATGGTAAGATAAGACCAGGAAGCCCTTTTTAAGCATTACATTTTATATATTTACTGTACGGGGATGGGGGTTGCATGGACACACAAGCACCATAGCATGAAAGTGGAGGTCAGAGCTAAGCTTTCATGACAGTTCTCTCCTTCCACCACATAGATCTGGGTATTGCAAGCTTGGCAGCCTTTTCCCACTGAGCATCTCACTGGCTCCAGTGAGGACTTTTCTCTCTGCCTCTATTCTGCTGAGTACTGTGTCCCATCCACTTTTCCATTTTTGTGCCTTGTGGCTTTGGGTTATTTACGTCTCTTTGGTTTATCGAAGACAGAACTTAGGATTATGTTATTTATTTAAACTTATTGTTTTTAACTACATTAAATTCATTTTCTTTGGGGGAAAATAGTATTTCTTCTAGTGGTTGCTTTCACTGATACTTCTGAATAGTTGGAATTTTCTGGAATTGATTCACATACTTTCTTATTTTTTCACTCACTTATGATCCAGTCTCTTTTTTCCCTATGTTACCAGATAATTTTCCAGTACTCTATTGCATTTCCTCTGTTAGCGATTACATTTTTCATTTCTGAATGTTATTACCTGTTCTTTAATCAGATACTTAGCATCTTCTTATCAGCCTGAGGACACCATGTCTTCTTTCTTCTCAGCACTGTTAGTCCTATTAATCCCTGTGTTCTCTCTACTTTGTTCTGTCTCCTTGGTTTGAGATGTTTTCTTCCAAAATCCGATCATCCTCTGATACTTTATCATAGTTCAGAGCGAGTCAGTTAAACACAAAGTGTTGGAAATCAGTTGTAACAGGAACGTGCTGCAAGTCATGGGGTCATGTTGGAAAACTCTCACGGCAGGACTCACCAAGCTCCCTCCAAGGACACTCTGGCCCCCAGGTGAGGTGCGAGGTGACAAACCTGCCTGCTGGAGCAGACCTGAGCGCCTGAAACTGGAAACTTCACCATTTCCTAGCAAAATTCCTGTAATCTTCTAGTTACCAACTCCATTTCCTGCCTTGTCTTTCTCAGTAGTCAGTACCCTCAAATCCAGATAGTTTCTGGGTTTTCTCCAGGGTCCAGTACACTGAGGGTGGGATGCTCTGAGAGCATCGAGGGTCTAACTAGTATTCAAGTCAAGAACGCTCCCTACCCCACCCCATCCCATCCCTCTACTCTGCTTCCTTCCTATTCTTCCCTGAGACTGTGGGGTGAGTCAGCTTGCTTTTACCCACGAGTCCTCACTGACACTTAGCTTTGGCCTTTCTTCATTCTGCTAAGTCATGTACCGTGCTCCCGTCCACTTTCCATCTTTGTGTTTTGTGGTTTCAGGTTTACCTAAGACAGAACTTGTATTTATGTTTCTTAATTTCCCCTGCTTCAGAGAAGATTTAGTGCAGGATGGATGGAGAAAGAGTAAATGTGCCTTTATTCTGACCTCTTGAATCAGGGAAGCCAATGCCTTCCCTTCTCCAGAAGTATTTTACTGTGATGCCTGTCTTGCCGGCACCTATCACTGCTGCTCATAACTTCTGCTCTCTGGATTCTAGGTGTCAGTAGGCATTTTGTTTTACTAGCTTCCGGCCAGAAAATTTTATTAACCAATCAATAATTTCCACATCTACTTTCAGGGAGCAGCTAAGCAAGGCATTTTCGGTGTAAAATAACTGGAAAGGCTTCAGACACAAATCCCCGTGGACCCTAGTATCCTGGTTATGACTGTCCCTGTCCCCGGCCCCTGCAGTCCTACAATATGCTCTGCCCCAGAAGATGGGCCTCTCCTCACTCACGGCTACTCCTTGTCATTTCCATCCATGTTATCCTATTATTCCCTATTGCTAGACTTCAACAATACTGCCCTAAAGATGCTCCTGAAACTGCGTGCATGGCTTCTAGCTTCACCAATGAGCTCTTTCTAGACCATTCTCTGGAACCAGCAACTCTATAAATATCCCCTTTATTAAGCTCACTTCAGTCCTATTCTGTGTACCATGTTTCTCATCAGAGCACTAACTGAAAAACAAATGAAATAGAGGATTTTTAGCTATCTCATACCTACAGAGTATTGAATTCTTGTACTCTGATATGGTAAGAACCATGTATGTAGTTGACTGAGAAAATTATGCCATTTCTTTTCAATCAAAACTATTTTCTCACTTCAGCAAGAGAACAAAACAGCAACAAAACCTCTCTTCATAATTATGCTCTCCTAGAAAATGTAAATGCAAGTATTGCCAGGACAGCTTAGACCATCAGGAAGTCAGGGCACACATGCCATTCTCCCCTCTATGATAAAGGTACTGGGCTCAGAAAGTATTGATAAAAATACACACATCTGCTTTTTTTAAATTGGGAAAATAGAGACAACCAAATTTAATTATAAAAGCGTTTATCAAGTGTTTATCTTTATTTTTTTCTTTACCATTAGACATTTATATCAAGAGTCAGAAAACTACAGGAAAAGACTAATAAGCTTCACCAATCTTCCCATTAAAAAAAAATTAAAAAAAAAAAAAAAGTGAAGTCCTTGACTTCAGCCCTCCCTCTTCTGTTTGCACTGACAAACTTTTCTATCCAATGAACTTCCTCATTTCCTGTCTCCCCAACCCCACAGAACAGCAGCCTCGTCCTGGTAGTGACAAGGAAACTTCCCGGGCCTTACTTTTTAGGTCTCTTGGCAGCAACTGACAAGACTGCCCATCTGTAACGGGAGTTTTGGTTTTTAAAAACTCAGTTATGTTATGTAATTATATTTTTGTTTTAATATCAAGTGTGGGATTTTAGTTTGGGCTTTAGTTTGTCCAAACTGTCTTGAGAGGGGTGGAACGTGGTCTAGGGTTCTGATGACATAAATATGAGAGCCCAGAAAAAGAAAGTGTGGCAGTTTGGAGAGACCAGAGATGGACAGACGGTGTGGCAGCATAGAGGAGACACACGGAGAGACACATTTCAGCACAGCAGCTTAGAGGAGACTGCTTGCTGCATCGGCTGTTGACAGAGATTGGTATAACCCCAAAGAACCCATTGATCATAAACAGCTGGAGAAGTAGAGGGGCCTGCGCCTCCTCTCCCCACTAACCTTCTCTCTCCTACTTAGGGTTGGGGTGGGGGTTGGAAGGGGAGGCTTTAAGGAACCCCAAATAAAATAGAGTTTAAAAACGAGCGCCACACCACTTCATGAAGGATTGTCGTCCTTGTCTTTGCCGTTCCTCCTTTCTGGATTTCCCACCTCGTGACTACTCTATGTTCTCTTCATCAGACAGCAACTGAGCATGTGCCTCACCTGCTCTTGTTCCCTAGCACTGTCTCCCAG
The DNA here is from genome assembly GCA_028658305.1 of Pachyuromys duprasi. NCBI lineage: Eukaryota > Metazoa > Chordata > Mammalia > Rodentia > Muridae > Pachyuromys > Pachyuromys duprasi. The sequence continues at coordinate 10,248,837 of CM053748.1, forward strand.
TTTTCTCTACCTTTCTAACTATAATGCCTGACTTCCCCACTCTAGACACTTCAAAGATCACTAAAAGATGGACACTGTGGTCCAGGCCTATATGTCAGCAGGAGGATTGGGAGTTTGGGGACAGCCTGGGATAAAGAGCCCTGTCTAAAAAACTAGAATTAAGCATGTGATTGATGGTCTTCAAAAGAACCTGACAGCCGCAGGCATTGCTTCACAACTGGAGACTGAGAAGTTCTGTATGCCTAGGTTCCTGGCACTCAACATTTAGCTTTACCTCAGGCCACAGGACCATTTAGTGCCCTACTCCAAAGTATCATATACAGCCAGAAACTTGAAAAGAATCCTTGACTCTTTGCTGTCCTCACCCCAATCAATGCTCTACTGATTCTGTCCAAGATGGACCTTAAGCTCAATAACTAATTCCTTCCATTCTTATCCCTACTGCAAACCACATCACCTCTTTATTGCTAATATCGTTACTTTCAACTTTATTATATAGCCATGGTGATCCTTCTAAAGTACAGGCCATGATGTATTACCTCCTGGCGATTAAGATTAAGCCTGGCAATTGCTTCCCACTATTGACTGAATGAAGCCCAAATTACTCAACATCTTAGCATCTGGTCTCTAATGTGACCCAGTTACTACAGGCTCTAGCCACAAGGAGCATCTTTTTGTTTCTCAAAAAATCCATGAATTTTTACTCTCAGATTTTTTACCATTGTGTTCCTTTCCTTTGCTAATATGATTATCAGATGCTATCAGTACCATCATCATATTCCCTACCTTCCTTTTTTTTTTTTCCATAAAATACACAGTACTATAGGTTGGGCATATGGCACATACTTTAAATTCCAGCACTTGGGAGGTAGAGCCAGGTGGATCTCTGTGAGTTCAAGGCCAGCCTAGTCGACATAGTAAACTCCAAAGCAGCCAGGGATACATAGGGAAACCCTATCTTTAAAAGAAGAAAAGAAAAGAAAAACCGTAGAAGTTTACTTCACCCACAGATTTATAGTCTGAACAGTCCAAAATTAAGAGGCTCCATCTTGTGAAGGTCCTGGCTAACATCTCTAAGTCTTAAGTCCTTAGTGTCTCAGCTTAGAAGTGCTCTCTGAATCTAAGTCAGACCTACCCCTCTCTCACACTTCTTATCCATGTCACCTTCACAACTTTATCTATACCTATTAAAACCTTCAACATAGCGAAGTAAAATCACATCTATTTATTGCGTCTGTGATACAATGTTTTCCAGCACAAAGTTGTCAATCAACAATAATGGTTAAATGTTGTGGTTCAGATATGAAATGCCCCCCAAAGACTCGTGTGTTGAAGGCCTGGTCCCCAGCTGGTGGCACTTTAGAGAAGTGACTAACTCGTAAGGGGACCAGATCAATAGACTAAATATATTGATTAATTGGTATTGAATGTATTGAATGAGCTATGAGGGGGCTAGTGCCTGGTAGAGAAAGTGAGTCACTAGGAGCATAAACCTGAAGACTCTATCTTCTCACCAGTCTCTCTCTCTCTCTCTCTTCCTCCCTCCTTCCTGCCTTGTCTACCATGAACAGTTTTATTCATCCTGAGTTTGTGCCTGTGCCCATATTCTGCCAGACACAGATCTTCACCAAAGAAGCCAGCCACCTATGGACTGAAATCACTGTAACTGAGCCAAGATGAGTCTTTTTTCCCTTAGCTGTTGGTCTTGGGTATTTTGTTATAACAACAGGCAGACAAAAATAAATGATTCCTAACTATTAGATTAAAGGTTGTGCCAGAAAAGGCATAGTTCACATACAAGTTTTTCTTTCTCTTCTCAAAGGAAAAACAATAACAAATAATACTGTAGTGAACAAGCTGAATTTCCTAAGAAAAAACCTGTTTATAGCAAGGGAAATCTAAATCTTTGTTTTCTCCTGCATGTCTCCATTTCCCATATATAAAATATTCATTACAAAAATTTAAAAACACTTTTTACAAACTAAAAATATGGATACCTTTCTCTTGATCTGCCTGATCCTTTGTCTGTTCCCAAACCATCTGAGAACTCAGTTTACATGCATGTTCTCGCCAGGCGTGGTGGCACATGTTTTAAATCCCAGCACTCAAGGAAGGCAGAGGCAGGTGGATCACATTGCATTTGAGGCCAGCCTGGTCTCCAAAAGAGTCCTAGACAACGAGGGCTACATAGAGAAACCCTGTCTCAAAATACAAAAACAACAGGGCTGGAGAGATGGCTCAGAGGTTAAAAGCACTGCTTGCTCTTTCAGAGGTCCTGAGTTCAATTCCCTGCAATCACATGGGGACTCACAACCATCTATAAGGAGATCTTGTGCCCTCTTCTGGCATGTAGGTGTACATGCGGACAGAACATTGTATATGTAATGAATAAATAAATAAATCTTAAAAAAAAAAAAGAGTTGTTCTCAACCTCTGGGTCATCTGGGTGTATTAGATATTCAGCAATTCAGATATTTACATTATGATTTGTAACAGTAGCAAAATTACAATTATGACAGAACAAAAAACATTTTATGGTTAGGGGTCACCACAACATGAGGAACTATATTAAAGGGTCACAGTATTAGGAAAGTTGAGAACCACTGGTTTTAAAAGAACCTACAATAACATTTCACTAGGATCAGACACTCAAGTACTAATTAAATCTTAAGCACAAAGCACACCTGCTTAGAACTGTAAAACCAGAGTTTATGCAAGTTTTCAAATGACTTCAGGTAGAATTCATGCTTCCTTAAGGCACTTCCTCTTTGAATGGAATACGTTTGAAATTTATTTCGGGGACTAACCTACTAGTACTTGGGTAATAACAGACATACATTTGGTTCCTTTCTTGCCTGTTTTCTATGCCTTCTGCCCACTGCCTGTCATTACTTAATATTTTACGTGAAAAAAACAGGTCCAACCATGAAGCCTAAAATGCCTTGCTCTGAATGTATCTTGTCAATAAGGAGACCTTTTTAAAATCAGGTCCTCTACTCAACCTCCATATATAATCCAAGAGCATACAGTCATACAGACTGGCTGGCTGGAGGGACAGACCTCAGGAAGAACATGTCTAGAGTGCAAATTTGCCCACAGATGTTGGCTTTTCCTTTCCAATTAAGACAGTTTTTCAGTGTCAAGGGAGACAGCCTGACTGTGCACTGCAGACGCTGTTGTGAAGGTGTTATGAGGTCAATGTCTCGGGCACTTACCTTGGATAGACTTATTCCCAGCACTGTGAGAGTCACCAACCCAGCACAGCAAACCAGAGCACTGGAGCTGGAGAGGCCCGAACTTGGTGGTATGTTTCCATCGACCAGGCAGTTCATTCCAGTCAGCTTTGTAAGACCAAAGTGTTCCTAAGAACGTAAAGAAAACAGCAATAGTTATTTCAGTCATTTCAAGAAGCAGTAGAAACCTCTATCATTCCACAGAGGGGAAAAAAGTCTATCAACTGACACCAAATTATTGTAGAATTGGGATAATTCAAGGAGGTGGGAGTTACACATGCCATCTAATTTAATGGCCCTTGCCCTCAGGATGAGGCAATTTAAAGAGGACTTTTTATTTTCTTCAACAAAAAGCTACTGATTCACTTTTTAAATTGCCTTGAATGATTTTTCTTTGAATATCAACTGATTTGAATGAGTACAGAGAAACTATAAAGCAGTTACAATTCAAGTTGCCCAGCAAGGCCAGAAATCACTAATCACCAGTGAGTAGGTTGAGCTTTGGCCTGCCAGTGTCTGGGATAAAGTCTAACCCAACAGTAGCTGTTTTTCTGGGATCTTGCCTCAGGAGGCTCTCTAAACAAAAAGAGCTCCAACTCTGTCAACTACATTTTTTTAGAAAGAAAAAAACTAAGCACTAGGAGGTCAAGAGACTTTCCCATGATCACACAAAGAATGCTTGAAGACCCAAGATTCTGAGACTTGTCCCAAGATCATGCAAAGGATGCTGGGAGTGATAACCAAGATTCTTGAGTCTCAGTTGACTTCTCCACTGCTGTGAAAACTGGGGCAAGCAGCATCACTGTGATCAAATGTCTGCCTGCTAAATGAGGAAATTCAGTTTTTATTGAAGTTATTGATACAATTTAGCCATCTTGATAGCTTTAAAGACAGCCAGATTAGAATTTAGGTGTAAATGATACTGAAGGCCCCAAAAAGGTAAGAAGTTTTCTACAACAGAAAAGCCCAATTAAACCAGACTCTGAATTAAAGGTAGAAATCTTAATGTACTTGAACTGATGTGTAAGACTGGGATTTGGGGTGAAATAATATTATAATCTTCATTATTTAGGATTAAAATTAAACCTTGCACTCCCTCCTCCTCAAGAAAAAGGAATGATCTTCTTCAGAAATTTCTCAAATAATTCAAGACCAAAGTATGAGAAACTATTATATTACCTAATTATGCATTTCATCATACATATTCTTTTAGGGAGAAGTTTCAATAAGCAAGTTAGACTAGCCAAAGAAACAACAAAACGCTGCAAATAAAGACTGTTTTTGTCCTTAATTTTTTGTCCTTTTTTCTTCCTTGGCAAAACCCATGCGCCACAAAAGAAAAGATTCAGTTGGATGCGCCTCCTGATTCCAAGTATCCAAAATTCTCCTTCCAGAAACACAAACAAATTATACACTGAAGACGTGCTGCTGCCAATGCCCCTCCGTCCGGAACATCAGGCAGCCTGCTCAAAAGCAACAGTCCTCGGGGAATGCTATATATTTAACCATAAACTGACCCACAGACTGACTCGAATGTGATTCATACTTACAAACTTAGCACGCAATGTTTAAGTTCAAAAGAAACAGCAGACTGAAAAACACAAATGTGTTGTGCCAAATACTATAATAGCTCTATCCCAAAAGGATAACATGTTCAATTTCACATAAACAGATTATCCCTTGGAACTTTCTAGTATTTTAATTTGAAGGTTTCTGGACTGGTTAACACTGAAAATACTTTTCTGCCAAAAGTTCATTATACAAACCTGTGTTTTTGCACATAAGTTGTCAAACCAAAGAGGAAGGCTTTAAGCCCCTAAAAGGATCTAAAACAATACAAGAAAATACATACTTCAAACATAGACAGATGGATGGATGGATGGATACATAGATAGACAGACATCATTTTACCATATGGTATAAAAGGTCATGTTATTGCAAGGAAGGTCAAATTGCATTTGCCTGACCAATGCAAATACTCTAATTCCCACTAATGTGGATGACAATCCAGATGATTTGAAGATTTAAAACAGGCCAATAGCTTTTCCCAGAAGTTATTGCCATGTGTCTGGAAAAAAGGCACATTCTCAAGAAATGAATGCTGTACTCCCAGGCCAGACCTCCATGATAGCTTGCCCAGGACTACATATCGAAGTTACCCTGACTGTCTTCTGTAGACCATGTCACTGAGTCCTATGCTGCCTGTGGCTTTTCAGAGAGGACCTCCAGTCCACTTGGATCACAAGCTCTCAAAAAATGAAAAAAGAAAAGCATGTTTACTAATTTTGTTTCGACTCACAAGACAAAAAAATCTTTTCTTAATAGCCTTTATCTAGGATATGTTACAAGACTCACTACAACTAAAATAATTATTGAGTGAATGTTAATTTAAAAATAAAGTTAAGGGTCTGCAGAGATGGCTGTAAGAATAAGCACGCGTTATTCTGGGTTACCTGGGTTCTATTCCCAGCACTACCTGTTGTCACAACAGTCTGTAACTCCAGTCCCAGAGGACCTGACACCCTCTTTCGGCCTCTGTGGGCACCAGGCATACATGTGGTACATAGACACACATGCAGGCAAAGTCCACACAGATTCAAAATAAAAATAATGGACTATTTTTTTAATTATTAGAAAGTAAAATTAAGAACACAAAAAGAAACAGAAGAGTGGTTCTAAAAACAAGTATTACTTTTCCATGTGTGCATCATACATTCTTAATTACAAGAGAAAGTAGAAATATTCCATTGTCCTATTCTTGCACACAACACTGAAGTTTTTAAATTGAGATTAAGTCAATGTTTCTGGAAATGCCCTTCACTACAGCCCTGTTAGTCTCACCTAGACAAACAGTAATAATGCCGTTCTCAAATGCCTCAGGGTTTCAGCATTGTGACATCCTTGCAACAACTCTTCACTCACCATTTTACAGATAAAGCCAAGATCTAACTCAAAATAACAAAGTTGGATCAAGCACATGTTTAAACCCATGGCTGCTCAACTCTAAGTCCCATTTCAGTATACTCCTGTATATCCCAAAATAAGAGTGTGAATATTAGGACAATCTGTCCCCAAGGCATATTTCATGAAAGGCCATAACTGCCCCTGTAAACACTACCCAGAAACAATAACATTGTCCCCTCCCTCTGAAACAGAGGTTTGAATACAAAAGCGCATCAATACTTTGGAGACCAAAAACATGGTAGAATAAATCTGTAATAATAGGAATATAATCTCAATGGCTAGTAGGTGTTGATTTACCTGGATTCCCTTACATCCACATAGGAAGTAGTTGTGCCATAGAGGTTTGGTTTTGTCAATACAGATGTTATTAGCACTAGTGCTGAAGTCTCTGAAAAACAAGACACATTAATTTAAGTCTGTATGCTTTAAGAGCAGAAAAAAAAAATCAATGGCTGACTGCTGCCCTCTTGTGACAAGACAATGAGCCTCTTTCCTGCTCATTTACAAGGCACTTCACAGCCTTCAGCAAAAGACGAGCCTCCAGCTACTAAAGGTGAAGAGGAAGTTGCAGTAGCCTTAAAGACTAATCTACCTCTAATTGGCCCTTTTTATTTCCAGAAACAGATAGGAAACTGCATGCTTTAGCATGATCTACATCCATTTTCTCCTTCACGTTAGTCCTTATTAGCTAGTGTAAACCACACAGACGCTCTACCCTTTGGGCCTGCCATCCTGCAGATCCTCAGTTGAGACAGAAGAACTCAAAGCTTTTCCCCACATTCTCTGATGCCCACCTAATCTGACCACCTGCATGATTCCAAGGAAAAGAAATAACAGACAAAATTTATTTTAAAGAGTCATACCCACTGGGGAAAAAAGTAAGACCTCATGAGTCTACTCTGATTTAAATTTTAAGTAAATAAACAGCTAAATAAAGAAAAGGGGAAATTATTTTTCATTAAAAAATGCCAGGCTCAAAGAGATTGGGTTAGTGGGTGAGATACTTGTTGTGTAATCCTAACATCCTGGTCCCAAGAACCCACATAAAGAAAAACAGAATTGACTTTACAAAGTTGTCCTCTGACTTCCACAAATGTGCTATAGAATGCATGCCACAAATGCACATCACACACACACACTTACACACACACACTAAAAATGGGTAAAGTACAATGCCAATTAATCAATATCAAAGAAATAATGGAAATTTAAAAATATTCCATGATAATGATTTTATCAATGGACAGTTAGTGAGAATTTGATGAAAACAAGATATTTGCATATACTCTAAGTATTACCTCATTGCTACCACCAGATACTTAGTAATATCTGAATAATTAATACTAGATACTAATTAATATTAAGAAAATAGTGACTTTGTGTTAGTAAGTTTCTGGTTCGTCAGGTTGGTCTGCTTCTCTGAACTACTCAGAAAATCCTAACTCTCCTTGCCTCCTATCCACAGATGCCTTCCCTAATACTTTGGGCTTCCCTCTTCCTTCATTTTCTATCTTCTGGAATAGTTGAAGAAGCATCTGTGTTCTCTTTAAAGGTCTGGGAGAGTTCAATAGTGAAAACTTGTAGGCCTGAACTGTTTATAATATAATATTCTATTAATTCCTTGAGAATTCCACACAATGTATTCTGATCATATGCACAGATCTCCCTGACTCCTCCCAGATCCACCCTCATCTCCCCAGTCTCACCCAATTTTGTGCCCTCTTTCAACAACCCACTAACTCCAGTTTGTGCTTCCCATGCATGCATTGGTATGGAGCACAGTCAACCTACCAAGGGCCACGTCTTTAAAGAAAATGTACTCTCCCTTCCCCCAGAAACCCTCAGACATCCATAGCGCCTCAGTTAGGGGGAGGGGCTCATCCCCTCTCCAATCCATGCTAGATTGTTAACTGACTTCGCCTTACGCAGGCAAGTGCACCTACACATGTGCTTCCGTGAGCAGCCCTGTCACATCCAGAAGATACTGTTTCAGTCCAGTCTCCCTAAGAACTTCCTGTCCTCTCTACAATGGTCTCTGAGCCTTGGGTAGGGGGGATGATGTATAAATGTCCCATTTGTAATTAAATGTTTTACTAGCACTTATTCTCTGCACTTTAATCTGCTGTGAGTTTCCGTGTTATCTGCAGTCCACTCTGGTTACCCCTATAACATTTTGCCACTATTGCAGCCACGGGCATATCTTTCCATACCAGTAGTTTACAGGGTTCACAGCTGGGTAAGACTGTTGATGACTATTTTTCCCTAGCACCCTACATAGTATCTCCTCCTAGTATGAAAGTTAGCCAACCGGAAGGAAGCTGTCAGAACCAATGTTATTTCTTTATGTCTTGTGACTGTAAGTAGGTCGTGTCTTTAGCAACAGGCCGTACCAGAGCCTGGACGGTTTAAACTGAAAATGTTTTTGTTTCATTGAGGTTTTTCTGGGTTTTGCTGTTGTTTTGTTTTTAGTTGTTCCTTGAATCTCATTGCTTGTTTATCAGTCTCTGCAAGCTGTTAATCTCATCTTGGTTTAATCTGGGTAGATCATATGCATCTAGAAATTCACTCGTTTCTTTCAGATTTTCCAATATCATAGAATATAAGAGCTCTAAAATATGTCACAATCTCCTGAATTTCACAGGTATCTATTGCAGGTATCTATCTCCCTTTTCATCTCTTTATTAATTTGGGCCTTTGCTCTCTTTCTTTTGGCTAGTTTGGCTAAGAGTTTATTGATCTTGTCCATATTTTCAAAGAATTGGCTCTTTGTTTCATTAATTCATTGTATTTTTAATTTTTCATTTCACTAATTTCTTCCTTGATCATAATTATTTTTTTCAATCTACTGAGTTTTGACTGGGCTTGTTCTTGTTCCTCAAGGCCTTGAGGTGAATTATTAAGTTAATTATTTGAAATCTGACTGTTGTTTACTTATTTATTGTGTATGTGTGTGTATGTGTGTGTATGTGTGTGTGTTTGTCCACATACTATAGGATGTATGGAGACAAAAGACAGCTTGTGGGAGTCAGTTCTCACCCTCCAAATGTGTTTCCCAGAGACTGACCTCAGATTGTCAGATTTAAAAGCACATCCTTTTCCCCACCAAACCATCCCACTGGCCCATCTGTGATTTTAATCTATGTACTTGTAGCTTTAGACTTTCCTTTTAGGACTTTCCAGAATCTCTTAACTGCATTAGCTAAACTCTGAGAGCATAATCTGCTAGTTTAGCAACTGTAGAGTAGTGCTCTCCACACCTGCAGTTTCTCTCCCAGATAATACTCCACTCAGAAAAACACAGAAAGCTCCGAGGCTGAGGAATTATTTTCTAAACTACACACTCATATCTACCATATCCAAGTCCCACTTCAACATTGAAAATACTTCAACTAAAAGAACATAGCTGCAAAACAAAACAAAAACAACAAAATAACACCAAATGCCTAAATCCCAGTGCAGTAACATAAGAAACACACAGAGAGAACAAGATAATGCCTCCAAAAAAATAATCCTACAATAATGTTATCTGGCGTGAGTAAGGTGATAAGTGTTGGCAGAGTTTTGAGAAAAGTGAACACTTCTGTATTATTGGTAGAAATGTAATTTGGCTCAACAATTATGGAAAATAGTGTGGAGTTTCTTCAAAGAATTAAAAACAGAACTAGCATATGGTCCAGGAATCCTTCTGCTTAGAATATACACCTAAAGGAAATGAAACATCTGCTATCTCCCATGTTCCCTGTCAGATTATTCAGAGTAACCAAGATATAGAAACAGAATGACTATATAAAATGTGCCAATTATATCTTCTGTAATTTGCAAATCATGTACATAATATAATAATGTGATTTAATAACAGAAATGCAGTGTAAGAAATGTTTCATTAGCCAATTTTGTCACTGTGTAAACAATATAGAGTACAACACTTCCACAGACATAGATGGTACAGCCTGCTACACACATACGTATTTGGAATATTCACCATTACACACAGCCCGCTATTATACTTGTAATGGTTTGAATGAAAACGAGCCCAGTTTTATATATTTGCATGCTTAGTCCCCAGCTGATGAACTGTTTGGAAGGATTAGGAGGTGTGGCCTTGTTGGAGAACCCGTGGCCTTGGAGGAGGTGGGTCCCTAGGAGTGGCTGTGAGGTTTCAGAAGCCCACGTCAGGTCTTTCCCGCAGCCCTCCATGTGCTGCCTGTGAGTGAGAGTGTCACAGCTCTCGGCTACTTCTCCAGCACCACGCCTGCTTGCATGCCCCACTCTCCCTGCATTTTTAGTTTAACCCTTTGAAACTGTAAACAAATTCTCAATTAAATGCTTTCTTTTATGCGAGTTGCCTTGGTCATAGCGTCTCTTCACAGCAATACAACAGTGACTAAGACAGTACTGAACCCTGTAGCTGACTATAACAATCGTCGTGTTTGTGTATCTAAACCTAGCCAAACAAAGGAAGTTCAGTAAACAGACTGTAAGTGTAAACAATTGAAACCAGCACACTGATATAGGACACTTTACATAAAGAGAATATGCAGGACAAAAAAATTATAGGTGAGTGAATGAACATGGATGCTAAGGGTATTACTGCACATGACTCTAGATTGTATAAACATGTACATAATTAACATCAAATTTATCTCAAAAGTTCTTTCTTTATCAAACTAACATTGACTTACTATAACTTCTTTTGTTTATGAACATTTTAATTTTTGAAACTTTTGAGTCTTGTGTATTAAGCAATTCTTGGTTTAAAATGCAAATACTATAAACTGCAGGAGTTTTTTGGCCCCATATATTCCCATGAGCAAATCATACATGAGGCATCATTGGCCAAAATACTGTTACACGGTAGCAGGCTGTACAAGTAAAGGTTCTGCAGAAAAAGCAAAGCTGGTTCAGCACTGGAAAATCCACCGGAGTGACTCATCATATGTTCAAAGAGGACCATGAAGACTGAACATATATTTAGTACAATTCAATACAAATAATTGGTTTCTTAATGTTTTAAGAAATTAAACAGTTAAACTTGAGAAATGATACATACTAGAAATGTTCATTATGGCTCATACTGTCTTATATTGAGACTAAAGTTCTGAAAAATAGACAATATAAAATCATAGAGCTTAAACAAATGGAGGGATACAGGTAAGCAAGCAGTGTGATCTCGACAATAGGATTAGACAGTGTCACGGTAGCAAAGGATAGATAGCACACACTTGACTTCCTTGAGACAGTTATCTCAGCAGATAATCAGTTCTTCCTGGGCAAGAATAAAATTATTTTTATGTTTGTATAACTCTATAGTTGAAACAGTGTCTACTACAAGCAACTCTTTAGTAAATGTTTCCTTTATACTGATTGATTGGTTGGTTGGTTGATTGATTGACTGACTGACTGTGAATGTGGAAGAAAGACTATGGTTATGTATTCATCACGCCACAAGTGAAGAGAACAACCTGCAGGACTAGGTCTGTTCTATTATGTTGGTTTCTGGAGGTCAAATTCAGGAAAAGGCCCTCAAGAGCCCTAAGTCATCTTGCTGGCTAGTAAATGTTTCTTCAATGGGTGAGCAAAGAAACACAACAAATAAATATTTGTAGTGACCTGGAATGCTAGTAAATGCCAGGAAGGAAATATCAATTAAGTATATGATTTAGCTAGAATCTGTTAATTTCCAGAGACTATCTGCCTTCAAATATACTACTGCATATTTTTACACACACACACCACACTCACGCGTGAACACTGGCACACCAGCATGCATACACATTCCGTACCCACCAACAACCCTAAATACTCACGGATACAGGGGGTTTGTATTAGCGAGCTGGAGAGTGTGTGTTTTCACAGGTTCCACAGCTATTAGCATGTCTTGTTCCACAGCCATGGGAAGAACAGAGTATCCACAGTAATCTATGTGCTCTCCTAGACAAAAGAGAAAGCAGATCTTGTTATTTATAGTGTTCTGCCTGCATGTACGCATACAGGCCGGAAGAGGGCACCAGATCTCATATTAGATGGTTGTAGTTGCTGGGAATTGAACTCAGGACCTTTGGAAGAACAGCCAGTGCTCTTAACCTCTGACCCATCTCTCCAGCCCTGAGAAAGCAGATCTTATCACCACCAGCCTATGAAATAAAAGAAACTCAACTAAGCTGTATGAACAATTGCTGGAGAGAAGCACAGCTTCACAGAAGCTTCAAAGCCGATTGACTATTAGAAAGTCAGTAACTGTCGAATCAGGGGGTGGTAATTCAAGTGATCTCATACATCTCTTTCCTCCTCAGGAGCCATTCATTACACCCAGCTCTTGTGACACAGTATCTTTGCAGCTACTAGGTAAATCCTCCGAGACACACATGCAGACCGCTCGCCTCCACTAAGCAGAGGCTAAGGTTATCTTCAGGCAGCATCTGCGGCCAAGAACTGAGAATTCTCCACCTCGCTGTAACCCGCCTGCCTGATGTTTCCTCTGGTGTATCTGGAAAGAGTCTTGATGTGTGGTTTCCTTGTTCTGTTAATATAAAACCTCATGAGACTGTTTGCATGATTGAATGTGAGGTTGGAGTAAACTATATCTGTGTTCCCAAGCCATGGTCACTCATAGTAGACTCCAGAATAAAGTCTTATCTGGTTTCAGGTAAAAGCTACGACTTTAGCATAGACAACTAATAAACAGGAAAAATATGGCCATAGATCAATAGAAAGTAAAACACTTTGCACAGACAGATACTCAAGTTTCCTTTCACCAAACATTTTAAGCAAGGAACTTCTGCTGGCCATAAGTAATTAGTTTCGGTTGATTTGGAGACTTCTTCATATCGTAAGCTTGTTTTTCTAATTTTTAATTTTTTTCTAATTGATAACAACCATTTTCCAAATTTATCATATGAATATTTGTTATAAATAATAGGCATATATAACATATGTTATGAGTATCAAACTGATTAACATTCACTGTGGTTAAGAAGCTGTTTATTTTCCTGGTACAGACTTTTATATCTCGTTCCTTTGGCAGATATTAACCAGGGAGGAAACACGTAATTAACAGGTGACAATTCAGCTACATAATTCTGTTTTTCTTCCACACATTGTTACCACAGACAAGGCTTTTGCTTCTGCACTGATTTTGTCTTTAGAAAGGCCTTTTATGGATTAACAACCACAGATGAAGAACTCATTTACAAAGTTACCTTTCTAACCAGTTATTAAGAGGACCACAATATGAAACAAGCAGGAAACACATATTTAAATACGTGGATGGGGTACCCATTCTGACGGAAGGTTACAGCATGGTGGCATCCTGTGGAGACTGAAAATGGTTTCTTTTGTCAAAATGTATTTAATAACAAAACAAAGCCACTCTGGGTGAGGGTCTGAAGACGAAGAACAACAAATCTATTCCTAGCTTCTCAGCACACTAGCAAAACTGATAGTTGTGCTTTTAACAGAGACTGGCTTCATGCCCTCTCCCACCCTGACTGACTAATATTGGACTCACACTGCACACACTTTCCTGAATCAGGAAATAAGAGTTGTTTGTTAGGAAAACCCCGCCCCACACGGTGGAGCTTGGCTGTCTTCTAAGACTGCTTTTGTGGATTCCCTATAAATGAGGAGCTGACATGCCCTGTCCAGCCCTCCCGGGCCCTGTTCCTGTCCCCTGTTCTTCTGAGGCCACACCACATTTTCTCCTCACTATCTCCTCTGTGACCCTCAGAACCCGTCTGCAACCCCTTCTCCACCCAATCCCACAGTAACCCTGATGACATCCAAATAAAAGCCCAAGCTTCCCTTTCCTTTGGCCATCCCCTCGACCTTCCATCCAATAATTACCTAACTCCCATCACCTCCACCTTTTATTTTACATCAATCTTTTATAAAATTTGAGTTTCAGATCTCGTCCTTTCTACTGAGCTCCCTGCCTGCACGGCGCTCTGCCCCGCACTCTGCCAGCTTTTCTCGGTGCTGTAAGCGCCTCTATCCTTGCTTTCCTTTGCCGCCTAGCACAGACGTCAGTGTTTGTTGCTCTATCAGCCCTCCTACCCATACTGTCAAATTCCCTGTCCCATGGCATTTTCTGTGAACTCCAACCACCAAAGCCCTAAACCTCCTGGAAAACCACGGGCCTTACACTAATGCAAGCTCTCCAGGCTGCCGGACAGCCTACAAGTTCATTTTAACCCAGATCTCAGCACTTTCCAGCAAACGGGTTTGGTTCTCCCCCCTACCCTTACCCCAGCTGTTCACTGTCTCCATTCCTTCACATTTAAATTTATTCTTCCCTCTCCTTAAAATCCCAGCTCTCCTCACAGGAACATCCTCAGTCCTCTACCCCCAATTATGCATAATCGACATCAAGGTGTGTCCTTTTCTTCCTTGCCTCCCTTTGAAAGGGCTGAAGTTGGCAGAGTGCCCTATGCTCCTGACACCAGCCTTCCTGCCTTCGTAGGCATTCCCCTCCATCAGATGCTCCCTTCTCAGTTACGGGCAACCTCTCACTTTCCATTGACTTTATCCCTATTATTGACCACCCTCTGATTGACTGTGCTCAAATATTCTGTGAAAATTTTAAATCCTCTATTATTTGCTTCAAAATAAAAAGCATTGCCTAAGTTGACAGTGAAAGCTGATTAATGAAGTACATGCAAGTGCTTTGTATTATTCTAATTACTTTTTTCTATGTCTGCATTTCCCATTCTAAAAGAGTTTGAATCCTCTGTGGACCCTGAAGTTTTCCCAGTTCCTCATACATTTCCTCATGGCAGATCTTACTCCTGTCCAAGGTCATGACTTATAATATCCTTGCACACATCTTCAGCTCTTCCACATACTTCACCTTCTACCAAACATTCAAGATACATACTTCCAGTATCATTGTTCAAATAAAACTTTATGTGGGTTCAAATAGGGAGAAAATATGAACAAGATGCACCTCTGGTTGAGCTTTTGCATGGATGGCACTCTACCTCAACACCAGTCCTCTACAGATTCCAGCCAACCCCAAAGTTACAGTGACATAGCCTGAAGATGGCACAGTGTCTAGGAACTCTGTCATGCTTGCCCTGACACTGTGGGTTCTACCAGAGCACTGCCACAGAGAAGATGCACAGTGCATCTTCTGGCTGAAAGAAGGATGAAAGAAGGATGAAAGACTCCCTTTTCATAAACTCATGTGAAACTGTCTATGTCCCACTTGACATGTGTTTTGGGGGTAGTTGGGGGTGGTGCTGTTTTGCGGGGGTTGGTTGTTTTGTTTTGAAGACAGGGTTTCAGCTGTGTAGTGCTGGCTATCTCTGCAGACCAGGCTGGCCTCGAACTCGAGATCTAGATCAAAGGTGTGCACCGCCCACCACCCAGGCCACTTGACCAGTATGGAATACTTTTCCTTGGCTTCCAAAGTACTACTTTTGATAGTTAATTTCAAATATGGACTTGATTTAGGGATAACTGCAAAGTATTACTTCTGGATGTACCTATAAAGTTCTTTTCATATGGAAAGGTATCAGAAAAAGATGGTGTATGTGCTTGCGTGTGTGTGTTCTGTATTTCTGTTTCTTTATAACACCGTTCCTGCTTTCATCCTCACACACCAAAGAATGCACCCTGTGTTCTTGTTAAAAGTCTCTGCTCCAAAGCTCCCGTCCTCAGAATTCTGTTCTCCTCTGTCTTAGTTAGGATTTCCATTGCTGCGAAGTAGCACCATAATCAAGGCAACTCTCTAAAGAAAAACATTTAATTGGAGCTGGCTTACAGTTTCAGAGGTTTAGTCTATTAGTGTTGTCTATCTTGATGCACAGGCAGTAGAAGGAGACTGTGCCACACGGCATAGCTTGAGCATAGGAGCATAGTAGATAGACCTCAAAGCCCACCTCTACAGTGACACACCTCCTCCAACAAGGCCACACCTCCTAATAGTGCCACTCTTCATGGGCCAAGCATTCAAACGTGAGTCCATGGGGCCATAGACCTATTCAAACCACCACATTCCACTCCTTCGCCCCCATAGGCTTGTAGCCCTAACATAATGCAAAATGCATTAAATACAACTTCAAAAGTCCCCATAGTCTATCACAGTCTCAACAATGTTTAAAAGTCCCAAGTTCAAATTCTCTTCTGAAATTCATGCAATCTCTTAACTGTAATCCCCTAGAAAAAATAAAAATGAAAAACTAGACCATATAATTTCAACATATTATGGCACAGGATGTACATTTAATAGGGACTGGCTTAGTTTCAAAGGTTTAGTCCATTATCATCATGGTGGGAAGCATGGCAGTGTGCTGACTGACCGGATGCTGGAGAAGGAGCTGAGAGCTCTCCATCTCGATCCACAGACGGCAGGAGAGGACTGCGCCACAAGCCCACCTCACAGTGACACACTTTCTCCTACATGCATTCATATATACATACATATTGTGTATGTGTGTATACATATATTAGTAATTTTAATAAAAAGCTTTCTAAAAGATTAAAACAACATTCTACAAACATTTTACTAGTAATACAAATTTCCATGAAGTTTGCTGTGCAACCATTGATAAGAAATTAAAGAGGAAACTGAGAATTTATGTGTTGTAAGAGGTTACATCCTTTATCCTACGTTCTTCTCCTTTCCACTGGAGAAAAACACTGAAACTCCCGGTTATAACAGCAAAAAAACTGGGAATAACTTTATGTACAATAAAAGAAAAATTTTAAGTAAATTACAAAATATCATCTTAGTAGGCTATTATAAAAAATTATTATTAAAATAATTATAACCTCATAAGCAACATAAAATATTACAATATATTAAACACAAAAGAATAAGTTGGTATACAATCTAAAACTATATCCACCAAAACACATTTATTCAGACAAATTGTACACAAAATTGCTAAAATCTTCTACTTAATAAAAAGTAGAAAATTACAAAGTATCTCCCTGAAGAAAAGCAAAATAGAAATACACCTAGAAAACCTGGAAAATCCAAACCACCAGAGGTGCAGGGAAAAATTAAAAGAAGAAATTCATAATACCTATTATGTTGACTCTTCCTGGGGCTCGGACATAGAACTTGGGTGTGGACCCAAACTTAGAGTTAAACATTTCTTTTAGCTTCAGCAATCTGAAAAACAAGAGTGAAGTATCTCAAAATAGCACATAACAGAAACCCTCTGCAGGGTGAGGGCACAGCAGCGGGACACACAGCACACGTGAAGCGAGAGTCAACCCCTCAGCACTGCACTTGTGTGCATACACACACACACACACTCACACACACACACACACACACACACACACTTTCCAAGAGTGAAAGGACACATAATTACAGAGAGAGATGTAGAAATTGCTATTGGAAGATGCAAGCTGGCCTCCTGGAAATCTAAACGGAACCAGAAAATCTTGTTTACATTGGTGTCTTCGGTGCTTGTTCTCCTGACCCCCTCTTTGAATCCTCCAGAGATACCAGCACTGGTTCCCTCTTGCCACAATTCCTCTCTACATCCCCTTTGCCTCTGTGAACCTCATTTCTGCACCTCCATACCTTAGGTATCCATGACATTGTGACTCTACAAGAACTCTAATTCCAGTGTCCTCTACTATCTGTCTCATACATTCATATTTTTTGGTCCAAATTCTCAAAGTCTATAATATGTTTGGAAGTTTAATTCTTGTATCCATCCTGTTCCTACTGTCTGGTAAAATAAGGCCACTTATTTTGTTGGGAGTATGATCACCCAGGTCCACTCACTCAGCAGCTGCTCTGGATTACAGTAGAGAGCTCGGCAGGAAACAATCTCTGACTCCTCT
The DNA here is from genome assembly GCA_028658305.1 of Pachyuromys duprasi. NCBI lineage: Eukaryota > Metazoa > Chordata > Mammalia > Rodentia > Muridae > Pachyuromys > Pachyuromys duprasi. Next base: position 10,266,836 of record CM053748.1, read on the forward strand.
AACATTCACTGAAGAAGCAGATACTGGGTTTAGAGGTTTTGCCAAGTATGTGAAAGGTCTAGGTTTGGTCTCCAGCATGGAAAAACAAAAAAGAAAATTTGAATAAATAAATAAATAAATAAATAAATAAATAAATGAACCAGGCATGGTGGCACATGGAAAAACAAAAAAGAAAATTTGAATAAATAAATAAATAAATAAATAAATAAATAAATAAATAAATAAATAAATAGAAGAACCAGGCATGGTGGCACATGCCTTTGATCCCAGCACTCAGGAGGCAGAGGCAAGAGGAGCTCTGTGAGTTTGAGGCCAGTCTAGTCTACAGAGTAAGTCCAGAACAGCCAAGGCTACAGAAAGAAACTCTGTCTTGAAAAAAATCAAAAAACAAAACAACAATAAAAAACTAAAAGCAAACATTTACTGCGCCATAAGGTGTATGTAGACAAGATGGTTACTTGAATCAGATTCTCTCTACCCATCTTCCAGAATTTATAAAACTTCACAAGAAGTATGTCTTCACTATAACTAGAGAACACAGATATTAAACTTTAGGTATGATTTAAGTAGAAAAGGGGAGAAAACAGTAAGGGAGGGAGGAGTGGCAGAGGCAGAAGACGGGGTGGGTTGGGGGGGTTGTTAGTTTTTTGTTAGCCTGGCATAAGCTAGAGTCATCTGGGAAGAGGAACATCAACTGAAAAAAATTATCCATCAGATTGGTCTGTAAGCAAGCCTGTGGGAGCATTTTTAAAATTACTAATTGATGTGGGAGGGTCTGTCACACTGGAGTAGTGCCATTCTTGGCCAGGTGGTCTTGGGTTCTATTGGTGCAGCCTGCTATTTGAGACAAAGCTGCAGCCATCTTTGTATTCAGCTTCCACTTTGTTTCTAAGGTGAAATTAAGTTCAAAATTTTAAACTTTTCAATTGTACCTCCTGGAAGCAGTTGTTCATAGCTGACCTTATTCAATAGTGTCATAACTCATGCCTTGATATCTATTCACATGGCCACACTCTAGTTGCACCCTTCCTATCTACACCTGGCTACACTTTGGATGTACTCTAGAAGACCCTAAGTCCTGCCTCACATCCTCATTTAGGACCAATCAGCTTAAAGGTTAGTTAATAATACTTTGCCTAGTTGGCCAAAATTGTACTATTGCTTTGTACGGTGAGGCAAAAATGTGTAACTGCTCTCTCCATGTCTTTTACATTTGATTCTTTATATAAAAACCCTGCTGTGAGAACTTGTAGATGACACAGTTAGGCTCCCGAGTGCTTACTGTGGCCCTGATCAGTCAGCTTGGATGTTCTAATAAACCATCCCAATCTAACTGAAACCAGAGTCCGGTTTGTAAAGCTATTCTTATACCCTAACAGTAGAAGAAAGCAGGGGAGAGCCAGCTTTGGGGAGCCAGCCAGGAGCAGTACTCCTCTGTGGTTCTGCCTCAAATGACACAAAAGTGGAGGCGGAAGTAAAAGAGAGAGCAGTCAGTGAGAGGAAGAGAAGGACAAAAGAAGAGATAGGCTATTGGGGAATGAGTACGATCAGAAGAGAGATGTTTCTTTATGGAAACATCACACAGATCCATGCGCTGTTAGGGAAACCTTCTCTATAGAGTGGAGCAGGCACACAGCACTGAAGTTCACTGTAAAATCATCCAGCAAAGCACTAAACAACCAGAATTCACCGCCTCTCTGAACTCTAATGAAACCCACTATTACGTGATTATACAATTAGTAATAATAACAAAAAAGCATTTTAACTACCCTGTATGAGTGAAAAAACTACTCTCAGAAACCATAGATTTGTTTAGTGAAAATTCCATTGCCAGGCCAGGCTATCTCCCTAGGAGCTGGGGGTCTGGGAGAGCACAGGCTCCTGAAACTGCTGTATGTTTCCCACCAGAACTACAGGGTAAGAGCCTATTGCTGAAGACACTGCATGCCCTGGTGCAGGACATAGAAAAATCAAGATGGAACTGGCCTGAAAGTTTTCTCCTTGCTGATTCTCTCTCATAGTGCCAGCACCAGTCCGTGCTATGCAAGCTGTGTGTGGTGCGTGGGGGATGGGGTTAGGGTTGGGGTATGGTTGCTAACAGTCTCACTTAGCTGTGGACCCTGCATATAACAATGCTGACCTCCCAGGGAAGATGTACATACTGATGCAACAGTGCAAACAGGAAGGCTCAAGAAAGGGTAACAGAGGGAGGATAAACATGATCAAAATACATTAGTAGATGTATGAAGATGTCATAAAGAAAACCATTATGTATAACTAATGTATGATAATAAGGACATTAAAAAATGTTAACATGATAAAACTAAGGAAATGTCTTTAATTTACTAAAAAGTATTTACCGGGAACATTAAACTCCATATTTGATGGCCAAACAATGATACACATAAAATAAACCTTTAAAAAAAAAAGCTTTTCCACTATACACCAGGTTAAAGGCAAAGCTGCAATCACCATCATTGTTCAGCACTGCACTGCACTCATGTCTGCACAGGAAAAGATATCACAAAAGTAGAAAGCTGGGCTCAGTGCCACATGCCTGTAGTCCCAGCATCAAGAGAGGCAGAGGCAGGCGGATCTTTATGAGTTTGAGGCCAGCCTTGTTTACAAAGAGAGTCTAGGACAGTCAAGACACAGAGAAACCCTGTCTTGAAAAAACAAAAGAAAAAGAAAAAAAAATTAAAGCAGGAGCTGTATCTGTATCAAACAGATGGCTTCCATCCAAAAATACATACATATAGAATGAGCTCAAAAAAGAAAATTAACCAAAGCAGACCACTGTATTCGTCAATTCACAGCAGTTGCAACTGTTTGTGCAAGATTAAGATTCCACCAAGAAGGGGAGAGATCAGGGTTCCTTATCCCTATCTGAGGAGCTGCAGACAGTTGAGGGCTGCTGGGGGAGGGAGAATCAGATGGCCTTGAGGGTGTGGCAGTGGTAGGAGACCACCCTCCAAGGAATGGACCCACACCACGCATACACAGGCAGAACAATCCAGTGAGTTAGAACAAGAAAGAGAGAACAGAAAGTTGAGAGGGGTTCGGGGTGAACATGGGAGGAGCTGAAAGGAAGGAGTGAGGTGACCGTCATTAAAATACATTGCATGCATGTGTGAACTTCTCAAAGAATAAAAACATTCTCTTTGAAAATGTTCATACAGATGTTTAAAGATCTATGTGTTTTTGTAGGCAAAAGCGTCAGAAATCCAAAACACTAACAGTGCATTCATACTGTGAAACAATTTCAGCAAAATCTCTCACCACGAATAAGGCAGAATCTTTGAGGAAACGTAGATGAAAAAAATGACAGAACAAAAAATATAATTCTTTTACTTATGTACATGTACTATTTTTGTAAAATTTTAAAAGGGTTGATAATAATAATATAGGATACACTGATACTGTAAGGATTTGAACCAAATGCATAACTTTCTGTGAGGGGGTCAGGGGTTGTGAGTTGCTGTCAGAGTACTTGCCTAGCCTACTCCAAGGCCTGAGTTTTCAGTAAACAGTAAGAAAGATAGAAAAAGTAATTCTAGCTACTACAGTGTAAAATTCAGAGACAACTAACTGTTTAAAGGAAACTATGTAACAGGGTGGTTGTGGCACACACCTTTAATCCCAGCACTTGGGAGGCAGAGTAAGGGAAATGGATCTTTGAGTTTGAAGCCAGCCTGGTCTATATAGCAGGTTCGTGGGCAACTAGGACTACATAGAAAGTCCCTGTCTCAAAATATAAACAAAACAAAATAAAAAGCAAGAAACACAGATGGGAATATAACATCTTATATTAGCATTTACTTGAAATGAACAAATGGAGGGAGAAAAAAGAAAAAAAGAACTAATAATCTAATAGTTTTTATTCTTTTGTTTTTAGGGTTACTTTAGGAAAGGTTTCATGTAGCACACGCTGTTCTCTCACTCCCTAGCCAAGAAGGACCTGGAATTTCTGATTCTCCTGTCTCTGCCTCCCAACTTGGGTGTGTCATTAGGAGCAGGTTTTGAGGTCTGAAAAGCTCATGCCATTTCCAGTTAGTTCCCCCAAATAAACTTTCTTCAATAAGTTGTCTGGGCCATGGTGTCTTTTCTCTCTTTCTCTCTCTCTCTCTCTCTCTCTCTCTCTCTCTCTCTCTCTCTGTCTCTCTGTCTCTCTGTCTCTTTTTACACAGCATTTATTTACACAGCATTCTGCCTGCATGTGTATCTGTGCACCAGATATCACTATAGATGGTTATGAGCCACCATGTGGTTGCTAGGAATTGAACTCAGGACCTTTAGGAAGAACAGCCAGTGTTCTTAACCTCTGAACCATTTCTCCAGGCCCCGTAGTATCTCTTTACAGCAATAGAAAAGTAATTAAAATAGGACACAGTGTCCAGCTTGGCTTTGAATTTATGCTGACCCTCCTACCAGCTGCTGGAATTACAGGCATGCACCATCATGCTTTGCCAGCCTAATAATTTAAAACTTAATCCTAAGAAAAAGAGATATCACTGCAAAGAAATCTAGAAGCAAAATTTGAAGTTTTACAGTATAGACCAAAAACATAAGTCAAGTGCAGATGGAATGTTTCTCCCTGAGTTTTCTAATGCTGAAAGTCAAACGCAGGGACTTGTGCCTGCTAAAGAGGTGTGCTACCACGTAGGTACAACTCCAGACTTGTAAATTTTCCTTTTTATATACAGAGAATTAGAAGAAATTATTTCATTAAAACATGTACTGTGGTTGCCTAGGGTCTTCAACCAAGTGGCTCTGGTTTCCTGTGAAATTGAAGAGGAATCTTGAACAAAGATTAGTAGTTCCACAAAAATCCAGGATCCTCTGAGGATACCAATGAATTGTACCAGTGACCTCTTACGTGGATTTGTAGATTACACTATCTAATTTAATAGATAAATCTCACCCATTCTGAAATAGGATGCTTCAAAATATTCCTACAAAACACTGTGCAAAGCCAATAACACTGCACACACAAATACAAAACAAAATAGTTGGGCATGATGGTGTGCTTGAGGTGCAGGCGGACAGACCAAGATTGCAGGGTCATCCTCAGCTATGTAGAGACACTATCTCAAAACAGTGACAATGAAACAAGAAACAGCAGAGCAGAGCTTACATGACCACTACGACCTTACCTGTGGCCAACACATTGATGCTTCAATGTATTCAAGCAAATATTTGTTGCTTGAATAAATACTGTAAAAATAGTGAAAGTCATGAAAGAACACTTCAGAAATTAGTCAGTGATTCTTCTTTTTGAGAAATAGACCTGTATTTTCTAGCAACAGCCTCCTTGCAGGGCAACCATGGAAAGTGGTCTTTATGATTAAAATCGTGTAAAATAGGCCGGGTATGATGGCATATATCTTTAATCCTAGGCAGAGACAGGCAGATCTCTTCTAACTTAAGTTAGAAGTCAGGGAGGTGCAAGGCCAGTCAGAACTACACAGTGAGACCCTGGCTCAAAAAAAAAAAAAAATCACATTTGAAGTTTATTCAGACATGTTTTGTACACTAAAGAGGGTGGATTTTTTTTTTCATGAAACTAATTCCTCAGGAATCATTTGAAGCATGTCATCTCTCTTTCACTGGATATGTAAAAACAACCAAATAGTTCAAGAACTTCAGAGAAACCTTAGAAGTGTCAATAGCATCCAGAAGTAATGCACTTACTCTATGCTTAGAGTAAGATGTGTCTTTTCCAGGTTTGCTGAGTAGGCCAGGAAGGAGCATTTCCAAGCCGTAGGAAAGCACACAGTGTCAACAACCAAAACAGAATGGGGAACAGATGGGAATTAAACTCAAAAGCAGGCCACCTCAGAGAAGCAGGTTGAGAGTGAGATTTCAGCCCCCAAACCGGAACAAAGTATTTCTGTAAAGTATCTGTAATTTAAAAGGACCCTCCATTATCCAGGCGTGGTGGCGCATGCCTGTAATCTCAGCACTCGAGGAGGTAGAGGCAGGCGGATCTCTATGAGTTCCAGGCCAGTCTGGTCTACAAAGCGAGACAGGACAGCCAAGGCTATGCCGAAAAACCCTGTCTCGAAAAACAAAACAAGAAAAGACCATCCATTAGCCATCAAAAAGAATTGGTAATTATGTAGCTTGGAGCCGCCAACAAATTAGTTTCTTTGATGACGGTTTTAGAGGTTCTCGGATTTGTCAAAGATGCAGAAACTCAAAAACGACTGGATAGGACGTAAAACTTGGAAAAGCACTATCTCTTGGCAGGCAAGGTAACGGGCAGTTCGAGGTAGGTTTGCATTTTTACTGAATCCTTCGGCAAGAAATGGCAAAGGCCTCCGTGTGAAGCAAGGCACACACCCCTGGCAGCGTCTGGACGCAGTGTCTGAGACCTGGACGTTTAGAATCCCAAGGGTTCTGTCTGCCTCCCAGGGACAAAACAAACGGTGACTCAAAAAGCTGCTGCCCAAAGCAATGAACGCCTTGCACACCTCTCCAGCCCGAGGATCCCAGGCCACGCCTCTCCCCCACCTGGGATGCTCTGCCACCTGGACTCGTCGCGTGGCGGGGTCCTCCGTAGCCATATTTGGTTAGCTCCCTTTGCAGTTTCCAGAAGCGCAGCACAGCTGAGGATCACAAGATAAAGGTGGCAAGAATGGCTTTCTTCCGGGATCTAGGCGGAAATCCTGCAAGTCCGCAGAAGTGGCCCCCTTCCAGGCTGTCCCGCCCCCAGCTCCTCCTCCCCAGCTCCCAGCAGGGCTGTCAAGCACCGCTGTCACGCACTGCCATCACCTCGCGCTGGGCTCGTACCGGAGCAGCAAGGCCGATTGACTGGGTCTTTTGTGCACTGATGTGGCTGAGTACAGCATTAGAACTTAGACCCCCCTCACACCTTCTTCTGATCTTTCTCAGGCTTTTTGTTTTTTAGGTGGAATTTTTCTTAATGTACAGCAAAGACCATGAAATGTTCACCGTTTGCTTCTAATTCAAATTTATTTCCAAAGCAAAAGACGTAAAATAGATGTAAATATCTCTGCTCTTACTTTCAGAATGCAAGCACAGGAGGGCCTTCATAGAACACCACTAGTCAGTGAGAAGAAACCTTTAGTATCTGTCAGGTCTCAAAGAAACCTGGGACAAATCTCACCCAGAACCTGTGACTCCTCCCAGCACTTCTCAGCCCCTCCCTACACTAAACCTGCGCTTCCCTTCCTCCAGCCTCTGATCCCCATATAACCACAGCCCTTTTGGCTGTGTGCCCTCCTGGCCTCCTGGTTCCCAGGTACGGTCTGCTCCCTCTCCCTCCCCTGCCTCCCTCTTCCCACAAGGCCATGTACAGTCTGGACCCTTCCAGATGCCTCTGGCTGTTCTCTTCCTCACAACTAGAATAAACCTCCTCAACCATACCTAGGAGTCATGTCCTCATTTTTTTACTCGGTATCCGGTGCACCCCTTGTTTTTCTGTTGCCTAAGGAAACCCCAGAGACTCTACTAAAAGCATACAGTCTCCATCCCATCTACCCTATTACTGTTCCAAACTGTAAAAAGTTTCCCTGCATATTTATTTTCTCATGCATTTATTGTCTGTCTAATTGCTGCCTCACCATCACTACCAACTGCATGTAAGCAACTTGAGGGCAGGAGCAGGGTCCTCAGCACCTGGCACAGTACCTGGAAGATTGGTTTTCAATACATAGGCATGACTGATGGATGACTGAGAGATGAAGGTCCCACTGCTTATGGGTATTTCATTACTTTTCTTTTTCTGTGATAAAAATGGCCTGATAAAAAAGCCCAGAAGGAAAGAAAGGTTTATTTGGCTTATCATTACACAGGGAGATCAAGGCTGGACAGGAAGGAAGCAACATGTCTGCAGTCACCTGCAGAGAGAATAAATGCATCAGTCCTTCCATGACACTGGCTCTCAGCTAGGTTTTTCCTGTATAAAATTTATGCACAAAAGTCTCCTGACTCTAATGGGAAAGACACAAGGGGAATTTTATAACTTGTTCTTTTTTAATTTAAATTTATTTAGTATGTATACATGGACACAGAGGTCATAGAACAACTTATGGGTGTTAGTTCTTTCATTCCATCATATGAGCCCCAGGGATTGAACTTAGGTCATCAAGCCTGGCAGCAGGCATCTGTCCTGATAAGGTATCTTACCAGCTAGCCCCTATAACCTGCTTTTAAACAAATTAGCAATCATTGTCCTAAAGTGTAACAAAACTTTTTTAGATACAACACAAAAAAGTAAGAATTCCTTACCATGAAAGAATAATAAGATAAAACAACCTTGTGGAAAAAAAGAATTGAAGAAAATTTTCACCAAAGAAATACATGGATTCCTTCTAACTTAGGCCCTGAAGAATGGCTCCTACAAAGAAGAATGGTGACAAGAGGGGACATGCCACGTGGTGACCTGAGAATACATCAGCAAATGTATCTATAGAGTGGACTTCAAGAAGTGTGCCCCTTGAGCATCCAGAGAACCTCAGGAATTTGCCACAAAGGAGATGGGGACTACAGACATGGACATCTGAAAAGCCATCTGGGCAGAGGAATAATGTTCCATATCCTGTCCATATACATTTGTCCAGAAAGCATAAAGGGGATGAGGATTCACCATACAAGCTCTACACTTTGGTAATTGATGTCCTCGCTATTACATGCAAGAACCTTTAGACAGTCAATGTGCTTGAGAACTAACTGCTTAATGTCAAATATAGTAACAGAACTGAAAAAAAAACCTACACAGAGAGAAACACAACACCTGCCTTAAGGAAGTACAAACCAAAGCCACTGAAATGCTCAGTGCTCCTAACAGAGTATCTAAAACTGAAATAGAATAGCTCATACTAAATGGTGGCAAGATAGAGAGACAACTAGGACTCTTGGACATTGCCAATAGATAGGCTAAATGGTAAATCTACACGGAAAACAGTTTGAGATTTTCCTACAAAGCTGACCCAACTATAACTTGTAGATTTGTTTTCATCCACTACTTCATAATATCGTTATCACAAAGGTAGTAATTGTAACAATACACACTTATTATCTTACAATTTCTGTCACTAAAAAGTCAGGGTGTGCCTTAGATGGGTCTTCTATTTTAAGAGGCTAATGTGGGGAAGGACTCACACTGCAGAGCATGTGAATAATGTAGATAACCACTCACAGGCATATCCATGCTTGTCTCCAAGGTGGTTCCAGATTCTGTCCAAACCAGTGGTATTGCACACCTTTAATCCCAGGACTTGAGAGGCAGAGGCAGGCAGATCTCTGAGTTCAAAGCCAGCCTGGGATATAGAGAGATTTCCAGGACAGGGTGACACAGAGAAACCCTGTCTAGAAATACAAAAAAGCCAATGAGGCTTAATTATTACACAAACATCAGCACTTGTGTTTCTTGATGACAACAAAGAACAAAATGTTTTCTATTAGAATAGACTTGGTCTTGTTTAATAATGTACGTGTAATTATGTATATTAACTTTTCTTCATGATTAGGAGAAAATCATGGCCTATCCACACTCAAGGAACAGGCCATGTTGGAATCAGTTTACTCAGAAATAAAACATGCTCACACAACAAGCTGTACACAAATGTCCATAGCAGTTTTATTTGTATTAAACATGAGTTGAAAACCTAACATATCCATTAAAAAAGGATAATTATGGGATACCCAAAAACAGAACACACAGCAATAAATTCAAACCACCAACTGATGCAAGCAACAGCATGGATAAAAGCCAGATAAATGAGAATGCATTGTGTTTATTTTGATTTACATATAAAATTGCTTAAATTGTAAGCTCATTTACAATGCCAAATAATAGCTCAGTAATGGCCTTAAAAATATAAGAGGAGAAAGATATAGATCATCAGGAAATTTCAGGAATATATAAGGAAACACCTTTAGTTTAATAAGCTCATCAAGTTCTTATGAAATCACTTCACAAATATAAATAGGCAGCAGATTTTATCAAATTGATAAGTTTGCTTATTATAAGCAGCATAGCTTATCGTAACACAGCTAAATTATACTTCAAATGCATGCTGTTTTACAAATAATTGGGGGGCAGTAAGATGGTCAGTAAAGGCTCTTGCCTCAAAAGCCTGACTACCAGAGTTCAGTCCCTGGAAAGCAAGAAAAGAAGACAACTGGCTGCAAAGTCACCCTGTGATCCACACAGATGTCCCACACAATCATTCCAAGCCCATGCATACAACAGAAATCATACACACATACAAAATTTTAAAAAATTTTTAAGGGGCTACAGGAATGGCTCAGCAGTTAAGAGCACATGCTGCTCTTGGAGAGGACCTGAGTTTGGGTCCCAGGACCCATGGGTACTTGGAGAGGCTGACTGTCTGTAACTTCCAACTCTCAGGAGATCCAATACCTCTAACATCTACAGGTACCCAGACTCACAGGCACACACTCACATGCAGATACATGCACATACTTTAAAACAATAAAAAAATTTAATCTAATAAAAAATATTTAAAATACTTTTAAATATAACATCTGCTTTAAACAATAGCAACCTGTTAAAAAATTTTAACAGTTACTTACTATTGAGTAAAATTGATCTCATAAAAATACTCTAATAATTACTCTTATCAAGTTGTCAGATTGGGCTTAATAAATTTGAGTATCACCAAGGAAATAAAAGGCTCAAATTTCAGTTGCCATTTTCTTTATGTTTCTATGCACCAGATTACTCAAGCCTTTTCCCATTTTATGAGTAAGGCATTACTATAAAAATCAGAAAAGTATGCAAATAAATGCAAAAAATGTAAGCCATTTTATTCATGTAAACAACTGGCATGGTAAATAACCACAGCCTTGTTATTTAAGAAATTACGCATAAATAAAACTATTAACTCCCTATGATTCTCTGTTCTTTGGAAAATTATAGATTTGGGTAGGGTAACTGTGATTTATTACCCTAAGTTCTAAGAATAACTATGCTAATAAGAAGTACCTAAGCCTGATCTGTCCCAATAAACCGGAATGTTCACAATCATCACACTTATTGGAAGGCTTTGCTTCGTTCTAAAATTACATGTACAGAGTCATGCAGTATTTTTGAAGTTTTGGCTTCTAAGATGACATCATTAAATGCCATTCCAAAACTAAACTTTTTATATTCTGTAGTGAAATTATGAACAAAGATTAGAAAATAAATGATTATCAGGAGATTGTCAGTCTACTATGTAACATCTATGCTATGCTTGCATAGGAGAGTGTCTTTAGTTTTAGGAGATAGACATAACTGCACATAAGACTAATGTGTTGTTTTATATGCATCTTTCAGTTTGCCCAGGAAATACACAACATCAAAGCTGATAATTGGTATACTTGTGTCCACTGTTCTATCCTTTCAAATGTATTTTAAGTTTAAAATTTCTCATGATAAAGTGTTCACAGAAAAAGGCTATTAGTAAAATAGCCTTTGATTATACATAAAGTGACACTATTGTTAGAAAAACTATGACCAAAAAGATGTTACTTTGAATGATTTTTTTAAAAAACTACCTGAAATTCCTTCTTGTAATATTTTCATAAGAAACAAGTGTTAAGCCAGCAGGGTAGCTCAGAAATAGAGCGTTTACCTAATACACAAGGCCCTGAGTGCTCTCCCGAGCTCAAAACATACAAAAACTGAAAAAGAAAAAAAATATTGATGATATTTAATGCAAAACTGTTTGAAGACTTCTTTTGTTACACTCTGGATAGCTATAAATTGTATTCACACTGTGTTCGATATAAAAATAACACAATCATTGTCCTGCTTAACTGCTTCTGACAATATTTGTCTTCTGACAATAATGTGTCTCCTGACAATATTTTCAGAACCAAGCAATTCCTGACTTAGAAACAAAAGCAAAATTATCCCATTCCCCAGTGGATTCAGATGAAAACGGGTAACATCAGACACACCTCTAGAAGTCACTAGAGCACAGTCAAGTTGGGTCTGTAAGGATTCAACACGATGGTGTGAATTAATGCTGAACCATGCTCAGCATTAGCTGTACCAGATCAAGTTTCGGGTTTTGTTGTTGTTGCTATTGTTTCGTTTGTTTGCTTAACCTTTGTAGATCTGGGCATGTTTAGTTGATTTAAATAGGTAACAAATGGACCAAAATTCTAGGATTATATCGATTTATAACTATTACAGCCTTTGTGTAATGAAATGTACAGAATTTGGAGGGTTACTCCAAAAAAGGGGATTGCCTTATTTCAACATTTTTTCTTCATTCTGAACTCTAACGGTTTTGTGTGACAACGCATTAAAAAAAAAAAATCTGTCAACTGCTACTTTTTATCCTAAAAGCAGTTAATGCCCGTTTGTGATTCATTCAATAATTAAACGATTAGTGCATACCTAAATAGGGATATCCACTGAACTTTTTTTTGCTACAATATAACTACAACATAAGTTCTCGTGAAAATTGCGTTGCTGTAAATATATCCACCGCAAGGTGTAAAAATAAAAAAAAACACATAGATAACAATGGCAGAGGTACACTACCTGTCATATAGGACGGGCATGTTTCACTAGAAAGAGACGGTTCCAGAGCCCCAGGCAAGGAAGGAGACAGTTCCCTCACCTAGAACACTGGAAACTGCTGGAGGGTTTCCGAAACCCCTCAGATAGGAGCCGTAGCACTCGATTTCCCAGTTGCTACGTTTAGTTGCTAAGACACCAACTGTTGCGCAGGAAAAAGCAGGCTGTGCCTTCTCTTTGGGCACCGTAGTAAAACGTCTCAAGGTCGAGCGCATTGGTTCCGGAAAGCGCTTAGCGCCTCTAGGAGCGACCGGAAGACGAGGAGAATAGGGAGTGACGCTTCTGGGCCGCGGAGGACTGTGGGAGGAGGCTGTCTCTAATTTCTCCTCTCCCCCTCCCCCCCTCCGGCCAAGATGTCTGACATGGAGGATGATTTCATGTGCGATGATGAGGAGGACTACGACCTGGTGAGGCTCAGGGAGCGGGCCCCGGGCTGGAAGTGGGATGTGACGGTGAAGCTGAGACCGAGCGGCTGCAGCTTTCCGCTGGGGCGCGTCGGCTCGGTTCCGCCCTGCACGGTGACCGGGTTCCCTCCTCGCCGTGCGCCGCGGGCCTTGCGGGCCTGGGAAGAGAAGGAGGGAGGCGGCGGGTCCGCCCAGGCCGTGGGGCCCGGGGATAGCGCAGGTGGCCGGCCACGGCGGGTTCTCGGCTCCACCCTGCCCGCCGCCGAGCCGCCACGGCCCGACGCTTTGGTCTGGGCCCTAGTGGGCCCACCTCTTCTTCGCGCTGGACCTGAGCCGGTGCCAGATGCTGGGATACTGAAAGGGGTTGGGGGCCCCATCCTGCTCCCAGACCTGACTGCGAAACTCGGGAGTCTCGCTGGAAACAGCGTAAGAGGCTCACCTGGGGTCAGTTTGGGTCTCAGGTTAAGGTTCAGAGCAAGAACAGAAGGGGGCGGGGGAGTCAAGTGCTTGTCCGTTCTCTAAAAATGACAAGCTGGGAAGAAGGGTTTGCTTTTTGTTCGGTTGGACTAGGGAGAGATAGCGGTTAAAATAATTGGAAACAATGGCTTTTTTTTTCCTTGATTAAAGAAATTTCCCAGCATCAGTGTTTGACTCATGTAAACAAACTTCTCTAGTTTGATGGTGATTTTCTTTTTAATTTAAGGTTTAATTTGTAAATGAATTTACAGGTTTCAAACTGGACCCCATGTTTCATGTTGATAGTCAAAAATACACACCTGTGTGAAAACGAAGAAGAACATTATCTTGATCCCCAAATTAGTGTCAGTTTTGTTTCCTAATTGAGAGGGATTTTTTTGGTTCCTAGGAATTACGGTGACAGTGCATTAAGGTTTAATTTGTAAATGAATTTGCAAGTTTTAAACCGGACCCTATGCTTTAGGTTGATAGTCGAAAATGTGCACGTGTGTGAGAACTAAAAAGACAATTATCTTGATCTCCAAATTAGTGCCAATTTTGTTTCTTAATTGGGAAGCGTTTGTTCGTGTCTTAGGGATTACGGTGATGTTGCATTTCGGCAAAGTTGTAGAGCAGACGCTCTGAGAAGTGTGGTTCATCTTTTTTAAGTACCACATTCTCGGCATGAATATTTTGGTTTTTGAGTTACTGTGCAACTTCTTTGTATAGGTGAATCTGTAGATCATTTCAGTAGAGTTTTTTTTTTAAGTTTTGCATTTTGCAGCATATTTTGCAAAAGGGAGAGGGAAATGCTCTGATTGACAAGTCATAGTAGATGGTGATTTTTTAAATACAGAATTTGTTATTACTTCGTTCAAACTCAAGGCAGTTGTAAGCAATACTAAGTTTTTCTCTCTTTAATTTCTATTACAAGTTATTAAATTGTTAAATCCTTTTACTTACCTCTTTTCCTAATAGTCTGTTAAATGCATGAATTTTTAAATGAATTAATATTATCACTAGATTGACTTGAAAATACAACGTAGAAATGAAAATTCATGAGTTTGTGGAAGTTTGTTTTGTTTTGAGACAGGGTCTCACTGTGTAGCCATGGCTCGCTTGAAACTCCGGTCTGCTTCCCAGGTGTTGGAAGTAAAGGCATGCACCATCACACCGTGCTTGGAAGCATTTTAATTAGACATATAGTGTTTGGACATGGCTGTTTCCCCAGCATTTCAGGGCCTATACTACATGTACCATGTAATAAAGTTGACTATGCAGTTGTTTCAGCTTAAAAAAAAAAAGTTAAGATTTTACACTATTGTAAAATGAAATAAATTTTGATTTTCTTCCCCAAGCATTGTGTTAAATAGCTCTTCTCTTCCATTTCTCGAATAGATACCACTCTAGGTTCCCAGTCATGTGTCAAGTAGTAGAAGCCCTATTGCTAACAGTTAAAATTTTCGGTAGTATGGTAGTATGACAGCTTTCGGGTAATTTATTTTCATTTGCTAGTCAGTATCTTTTAATCATATGTTTAAAAGGATACAAGTAGCTGGCCTTTCATAGTTGTTTTTCTTTTATTTGAGTAACTGTTTTGTATAGATCCTTTTCTCTTTATTCTTTTAGAAAGTCTACAAAATTGACATGCTGTCTTCAGGAGGTTTCTCTCAACCTCTCATGGCCTGCTGCGACAGGATGTCACTAGCTTGCCGAGGCTGGTCCTGAACTTCTCTAGACTAGTGAAGATGACAGGGCTGCAACAACAGGCCAAGCTAGATTTTTTAAAAATATGTTTGTTAGAAAATTGGCTGTCACTTCATTTTATTTAAAATATTAGTGAGGACTGAGGTGGTCGCTCACATTTCAGAAGCCCTGGATGTGCTTTTAGCACCGCATATACTCCATGCGGTGTCACCCTGTGTCACTGGGGTGGCAGAGAGCAGCCCAGACCGTTCTTGACTACATACTTCATACTGAGTCATGATTCTGTTCTGATCATAGTGATACTCAACATTTCTTTATTTGTGGTCCACTGATATTTTAATTCCTAAACCACCTTTTATATTTGCCCAGTCTAGTGGAAATAGGTACCAGGAAACACTCCCAGAAAATTGTCTTTATATAATTTTTGCTTCGTTTGTATGAGTTTTACCTGTATACATGCCTTTGTACTGAGTACCTGCCTAGTGCCCTTGAAGGTTAGAGGAGGGTGTCAGATCCCTAGAACTACAGTTACAAGTGGTTATCAACCACCATGTGGGGGCTGGGAAACAAGCCCTGCGGGTCCTCTGAAAGAGCAGCCAGTGCTCTTACCCGCCAAGCTCTCTCTCCAGTCCTTTTATACCTCATTTTTATTCAAAATAATAATGATGATTTATAGTCAGTATTCTTTAAAAACATTGTTAAAAAAATAAATGTAGAAGATTAGTACATATGGCTTCTCCCCAAGCCGGTCTTTTTTTTTTTTTTGGAGGCAGGGTTTCCCTGTGTGGCCTTGGCTATCCTGGAACTCTCTCTCTCTGTAGACCAGGCTGGCCTTGAACTCACAGAGATCTGCAGGGAAAAGTAGGAATTTTCTAAGCAGTGTTAACCCATATAGTGTTGGCTTTAGAGGTAAGAGATAGTACTAGCAAAAGCCTTTTGGTTCACTGTCATTTATTTTATTTTATTTTTTTATAATTTATCTACTTTATATCCCTCCCTCATCTCCTCCCAAATCCCACCTCAGGACCATTTATTAAATCAATAATTGATACAGCATTATAATTAGGCACTTTATATATTGTACCATTAAGTTACTTAGTGCTTCTAGTAATATTTTTCACGTATTTAAATTTTTATTTGTGTACCCAAGTGTGCCGTGATGCACATGTGAATTTCAGAGGACGGCTTGGAGAAGGTGGTTCTCTTCTACCATGTGGGTTCTGGGATGGAACTCAAGTTATCAGGTTTTACAGCAAGCCAACCTTACCCACTGGTCCATCTAAAAGTTCTAGAAATAATTGAGGCAAACTGACTTGATTTCTAAAGCTATTCTCATTTTAGTTCTATAGTCAGGATATTTATGTCTGAGTATAATTATTTAGGTGAATTGCATGGAGACTACTGTCTATAAAATAGGGTAGTTTCACCAAGCTGGGAGGCTACTATTTCCTTGGTCTAACTCATCGTTGGCATTAATGAATAGTGATTGGTATGTGGTTTTTGAGTTTTAATTTTTTGTTTTGGTTTCTTGGGACAAGAGTTTCTCTGTGTAATAGATCTACCTGCCCCTGCCTCCTAAGTGCTGGGATTACAGGCGCTTACCCCCCTCCCCCGCCCCAGGGAATTTGAATATATTCTAATGCCCCCAAATTTTGCTCTTTGTGTCTATTTTGGTGGGGGATGAGGTTTAGTTTCAGGATATCCAACAGAATCTGTTGTTACCGATACTTAACAAATACACACAAACTTGAATGAACAGGCATAAAAATTTGTCCTGTCAGCCTTCTGTCCAGTTCTCATTACACCCTCATAAACAACCAAGTTAAATATCTGTGTCCCCGTTACTTTTTTAATCCAGCCATAGCTTATGTATTTTTATCTAAGAGATCTAAAAAACTTCCTCTTTTTAATGTAAGTATGTATTTACTTTTTGTGGGGGGTTGTACATGTGTGTGTACATGCACGTTAGGCAATGCATGTGGGGGTCATTAGACAACTTATGGGAGCCTCTTCTCTCCCACCTTGTAGGTTTTAGTTAACATCGTAGTTGTCAGGCTTGTCAGTCGTCACCTTTACTCACTGAGCCCACTTGCAAGTTCAGCTGCTTTTTTTACAGCTCCAGAGACTATGTAAGTACTGTATTCTGTTTAATAGCTTTCTGTTGATAATAATTTGATCTGTTTTCAGTCCACAATATTATAAACCATGTGTAATTTAAAAAAAAGTGGGATACGGAGAGGACTCAGCAGATAGGAACACCAGCTGCTCAGCCCCAGCCCCAGACAGTGGCTTCCAGTGGTCAGTAACTCCAGCGCTAGGGGATCCAGTATCATCTCTGGCCTCTGCAGCACCAGGCATGTACATGGTTCACACGAGTGCAGCCATGCAAACACTTCTGCACGTAAATCCTTTTAAAACTCTAACTGAAAACTATGCTGATAATTAAGATGAACTATTAAACCAGGTAATGTTGTTTTAGGTTAAAAACAGTTCACTAAAACAAAAATAATTAACTCCAGTAAAGGCAGATCTCTTCAGAAGTGTAAGTATAATCCATGTCAATATTGTTGGACACTGCCTCTTAAAGCTACAGTTAAAGAATAATTGATTTTGAGCAAAGTTTTTGTGAATTGTCGAAAGCGTCTATTTATTAGTATACTTTGTATAAAGAATTTTAGAGTTTTAAACATGGATAAGTAAAGTAAGCAGTAGACAACTCTTGTGTGGTAATGATAAAATTAAATCAATGAATTTCTGAGTCAAATCATTAGTAATAAGCATAAATAAATGTAATAAGTACATATATAAAATGTTTTTAAAATATATCATGGTAAGTTATGTTTGTAAACCATAAGCATCCAAAATGAATTTACACTTGTGCATTATATTCAGTGTGAATGCCTGGGCTTCAGGGGGAACTGGAAGCCTCCTAAAAGGAACCCCCAAAACTTAGCAGAGAAAAAAATAAGAAAAAAACATTGAGACAATAATATTGTTACATCCAGAAAACACATTAGAGAATGAAAACTAAATCCTAGGTCACATGGTTTTTATGCCTCTCCTTGGAAAATTTCATCCAAAAATAAAAGTTTGGAGAAAATAAAAGATTCTTATTTACACCATAGATTACAAATTAGTACACATGAATTTGAGTAAGATTTCTTAAAGTTTGGATTGTTGAAGCACAATTGACTACCTAGAATGTGTATGATTATATCTGGTATTTAAGGATAATGATACACTTCCCTATACTTCTCAGTGTCCTTTACACCTGGTTTAGTTGGCTAGAGGTGGACAAGTCACAGAAAGCATTCTATTGATGGGTCTGTTTTCCTGGTGTATATTTCTTAAGACCTGTGTTTATGCCATGAATATGTAAATAGACCATAAAATGGGCCTTGTTCAGAAGGGGCTACATTTTGTCCTGCAGTCAGAAATGACTGGTGTGTGTTGTTAATTTGGATTGTTAGCATAGTCTTCAATTAAAAGGGTTCAATTAATGAACCCTTTGTAATGTCTTAGGAACATAAAACATAAGAAAATTTCTGCTTTTTAGAAGACACAGTGGATAGATAGCTAGGCGTGGTAGCACACACCTTTTTTTTTTAACAGTTAAAATTGGCATTTATTCAAAGTGAGGCATTGGCAGAGCAAAAAATTTTTGTATTTTGGTTCGGTTGAACCAATGTCATAAAAATATGCTGAGACCAGGCACATCCATAGATCTCAACTACAGATTGCTTTTCACGCATTCTTCCCTTTTCTTTTCCAAATAAGCTCTTTGAGGTAGAATTCAAGGTTGAATTTATCCTCCTCATATTTTGTCCGTTGCTCCTTAGGCATGACCTGATGCCTCATGCTCGGGTCCAGGGCTCTCCTAATGTGAAACACTGTTGTGATAAAGGTCCTCAGGGGGCCTTCTGGTGGCCTCTTTCACATCGTCTTTAATGCTGTATCATCGCACAACCACCCCAGTTCATTTTATATTGAATCCTGCAGCATTATAATAGCATTTTTGAAAACCAGCCACTTGCTTGCCCTCCATTTTGGCTTGAGTGTCCACATCTTTAATCTTAACACTAGGGAGGCAGAAGCAGGCAGATATTTGTGAATTTGAGGCCAGCTTGGCGTACATAGTGAATTCCAGGACAGCCAGGACTATGTAGAGAGACCTTGTCTCAAAAGCAGTTGTTCATATTGGGGCAGGAAGGGAGAGGGGACAGTATAGACCCTAAGCCCTACGTTAGATGCATGTCATGTAGCGTGAAGCATGCATGACCGTAGGAGAGTTGGTTCTGCTAAGAAGATCTGGGGAATAAAGAAGGCAAGCCTTGGTGATTACATTTACTGGGAGCATGAGCCAGGGGAGCTGCAAAGGAGAAAAGAAGAGGGGGTTGCTGCTGTGATTTGCTGCTAGTGGCTCAGGCCTCTAAGTACCGCTGAAGGAAGTCACTGGTGGTGGAGCACTTGCCTAAAGTACAGAAAGCCTGACTTCAGCCTCCTTCCAGTCTGGCCAAGATAAAAAGATGGTTTACGTTAAAACAGCAATTCAGAATTAATTATATGGCATGTTGGGGAAAAGAGTAGATCCAGACAGTGTGGGTGGGCCATCACAGACTGCTTTGGAGATACTTGAGTTACTTCATCTGTGGGTTGAAACTGTCACTGAACCTTAGGAGTATTTTGTATTTACCTTTTGTGGTATTCAAGTGACTATTTTACATATGTTGCCTAACCTTTATTTAGGATAGTCACATATTGATTGAAATTTTGTTTCTACTTAAAACATTAGTTGATAGAAACAAGTTCAGTTGAGCAGTACTTAATGCATCTGATTCTCTGTCCTGATTGTTATCTTGTGTTACTAAGTCATTAGTAATTGTTGTAGTTAGCATTTTTCTTTACTGGGTACCCATGAGGTGGTCTTTTTTTTCATTTACATCTTGAATTCATTTCACATATTCTGCTTAACCATATTTCTCTTCTCTCTCTCACTCTCTCTTTTCTTTTCATTCTACTACTTGAGCTCAAGAATCATTGTCTTTGATCCAGCTCTCAGGAATAGCAAGTGGGTTGTTTTATGACCCCCCCCCCAAAAAAAAGCACATTTGCAGTTTGCAGTGTGGCAGAAAATATAAAGAACTTGTTTTTAGCCATGTCATAATTGTTTCAGTGGGGTAAGGTCACTGAAGCTAATCTCTTCACCCTGCAAAACAGTTTCTTTTTCCTGCTGCTGGAAAATTTGTGATTTAATTCTGCCATGCACTGCCTCTCAGCCTTTCCCTTCTTGAATCTTGGCCTGTTTGTTTCTTCCTTATGTTTGGTGCTAAAAAAGAACAAAAAAATAAGTGAACATTGAATAAAAGTCCAAATCTTACGCTTTGTGATATGGCAGTCAGAATTCCTTTTCACTCGTTTCCAGATTCAGTGCTGCCTTCAGAAAGTTTGACTTGCCAAAAGGTGGTTCAGCAAGATGATTTTTGAGTGGAGGACACACTAAAGTCTGTCTTCTCCATAATTAAATGGCTTGCTTCTCTAGGATCAGAAGACTGTGTGAGGCATACACTACACCTCATAAACAGACTAATCAAGTTTGAGCCAAGGTGCCTGAGGCACTGTTCACTAACATGTGCGTGCAAAGTGCCTGTTTTTGTGTTCACAATGCAGGATTGCAGTAAGTGATGTCACACTAATCTGGCTAGTGCTGCTAGAAACTTGTTTGGTTTCTGATTAATTTTGTTCATTGTGTATTCAGATATCTTTTGCTGTTGTCATGTGTGTGCGTGCGTGCGTGTGATTCCTGTTCATATCCAGGTCCCAACCATTTTATCTCGTGTTGTGTTCCCCCCCTCCCTGGATGCATTGGATCATAACCCACAGTTTAAGAGGCCAGATTCCAGATGAAAAATGCAGAGAAAAGAATAGCATGTGAAGGTGGGAAGGCATTTGAGCAGTTGTGAGCAAAGGCCAGAGTGGCTGCAGCCATGTGAATGAGGGAAGCTGAATGTGGGTAGGGGTCAGATTTTCACTACTTTTCAACTTAACTTAGTGAGCAATGGGAAGTCATTTTGTACTAAATCATAGACATTTTGTGCAGATTATTCTGACTGTTTAACATAAGGTCGAAACTTGAGGGTTAAAAAGAGGCCGGGAAGGCTGGTGCAGCTTATGAGAAGGCTAAGTAAGGCTGAAGGATAAGGAGTTAAGCTGTGCTGTGTGCATTCTTGCCTGCACTGTGCTCCTTGCCCATTTCTTCTAAGAAATGGGCCCATTTCTTTTTCACCCAGCTTTGACTGTTACTGTTACAGCTCCGTCAGTCACTGATAGACTATTGGTTCATTCTCTAGTGGTTATTTTTTCACATTTATAGTTTTATTATAAGTGACAAGAGTTAAAAAGGAAATGAATCATTATGAAATATGTTTGTTTCTTTACCTAGTCTGATCTTGTCTCTAAAGGAAGTGTTAGAGTTGAGTTTCAAGTGTTAAATATGGCTAAATTTCATAGGTCTTTAGTCTGTGAGAGTGAATGCCATTTGTCTTCTCTGCAGAGGGTGTGTACTGAAAAAAAAAAGCCATCTTGATTTAAATGCTGTACTCAGTGAAACACTCTTCACTCTGCCTTTATAATATTCCATGTGTATTTTTGAAGAAATAAACTGTATTTGAATTTAAAATATCTCTAATATTCTTATGTTTGTGTTTATTTCCTTTCTCTCCAGTACCAGTCTTTTGATATAAACTTATCCCTTTGTAATGGCTTATAGATGAGGAGAAAATGATCTTTATTTTGCAGCCATTTAAAATAATACTTCATGGGCTAGTGAATTGGCTCAGCAGTTTAATGTACTTGCCATAGAGCCTGACAACCTGTGTTCAGTCTTGGGTCTCACCTATGGAAGGAGAGACTCTGGCAAGCTATGCTTACACCTGCGCACAGGCCTGCCAGGCCACCTCGCCAGTCCAGATAGCTTTGGAACATCCAGATAAGAATGCTAAAGTAGAGCTGTAGAAGTTTGAAGGGTTTTCCACCATATAAATTCAGCTCTTACTGAAAGTGAGTGAGTGAAAATTTGGATTAAAAAAAAAAAACAAAAAACAAGTGCTATAAGAAGCAATATAAGTAAAGATTAAGTAGTTCTAAAATTTCGATCGATTAATGAAGATTACAAAAGCACATTGATTTCACAGAGTGAAAGTTGGATTTTTTCCATTTTACGTGGTTATTGTCTTGTATCTGTATGTAAGTATGCACATGTGTGAATGGACACGTGGAAGTTGAGAGGATGGTGTCAAGTTTCTTCATCTCACCAAACTTGGCTAGACTGGTAACCACAAGCCCCAGCAATCCTCTTGTCTCTGCGAAGCTCACCCCTCCATGTGACAATAGGGTCACAGGTTCTTGTACAGTTATGCCTGGTTCTTTACATTCATGTTGAGGATTAGCTCTTCATGCTTGTACCACAAGCACTCTTACCCCTGTGCCTTCTTCCAGCCTATGGAAATGCTAGTTTTGAGATAAAAAAATAATTTCTATTTTACTGTATACTTTATTCCTTCTTTTTGTTGTTGGTTTGGTTTGGTTTGTTTTTGGGGGGGCGGGATTGTTTTGGGTTTGGTGTTGTGTGTGTGTGTGTATGTGTGTGTGTACATGTGTACATCCCACACGCGCCTGCCGCTGCCTCCCAAGTGTGCCACTGTTGCCTGACTGCTGTCTCCCTTTTTAAAATAAGATCAATGTTGAAGGTTATTTTATTTTAAACAAAAATAGAATAATTTTTTATCCTAGCCGCATCCACTTTTTATAGTGCTGTGTGTGTTTCTTTTTCTCATTCATTCTCTCTCTCTCTCTAAAACCCAGGAGTACTCTGAAGACAGTAACTCTGAGCCCAATGTGGATTTGGAAAATCAGTACTATAACTCCAAAGCATTGAAAGAAGATGACCCAAAAGCAGCACTAAGCAGCTTCCAAAAGGTTTCTATTTCCCAGCTGATTTTATGTCTTAAAGTTTATTTTTTAAAGGCTGCTGTCTCAGTTACTTTTATCATTGCTACAACCAAATGTCTGACTCAAAACAAGGGTGGAAGTATTTATTTCAGTTCTCTGTTTAGGATGCAATAGTCTCTGATAGCGGGGAAGCCATATTGGCCAGAGCCTGTTACTAGGGCTCTTCCCATCTCAGTAGACCAGTGTTGTGGTTTGATTGAGTGGCCCCCATAAGCTCATATGTTTGAATGCCTGCTCCCCAGTTGGTGAAACTCTTGGTCAGGAGGAAGTGGTGTGGCCTTGGAGGAGCACATGTCCACTGCGGGTCGGCTTTGAGGTTCCTACAGCCCATGCCGTTCCCAGTGTCTTTTTGCTTCTTACTTGGGGGTCAAGGTGTGAGCTTTCGACTGTCCCTGCTCCCGTGTCCTGTTCTAACATGGACTTCGACCCTCGGAAACCGTACTCCTAAATTAAACAGTTTCTTTATAAGTTGGCTTTGCCATGCGTCTTGTCACAGCAGTAGCAAAGTTAACTAAGACAACCAAGAAGCAGGGGGAGACACTGGGCCTGAAGTGGAACTGGGTTGTAGCTCCCACACTTAAATTCCAGTGATTCACTTCCTGTGGGTGGCTCTACCTCTGAGGGTTCCACAACCTCCCAAGGCAACACCGTCAGTTAGGGACCCAGTGTTTCACACACCAGACAGACATTTTATATCCAAACCATACCAGGTGTAGTTAATCCAAAGTGATTTATTTCGGAAATGTGTGTATAATATTTATGATCGTTCTGTCAAAAGGATTGTATTATGGACAACAAGCGTATATTTCAGAAAGTTTGCTATAGTCTTTTCCAATCAAGCTGTCAGTGAAGCAGGGCCCTTGACCTAAAAGCCACAGTAGAGAAACATTCTCCTGGACAGCAGTATTCTTACTATAATCTTGTAGCTTCTGGGAACAGATCAGTTAATGTCCTGACTTCTGAACAGTGGTGGTTCTTAGTGAAGATGATTCAGGTAGGGGAGTCCTTTCTGAGCCTGCTTAATCAAGTAAGTCCTCTCTTGTGACAGAGCTTAGGTTGTCTTACTTACCTTAGGATCTCAAGAAGTCTGTCTTTTAAAACCTTTTTAAAATTACATTAACAACTAGTGAAATATGGGAGAAAGTATTTTTCATGACTAACTTATAAAATTAATTCACAACTTAGCCATTGGGTGTTATTCAAAAATAGTACATTAATATTAAGACTGAAAATATCTTCCCACTTTAGGTTTTGGAGCTTGAAGGTGAGAAGGGAGAATGGGGGTTCAAAGCACTGAAACAGATGATCAAGATTAACTTCAAGTTGGTAAGAAATTAAAGTCACCATGAGTAACTGCATGCAAGCCTCCTGCAGCAGAGCCGCATATGTCTTCTCTAAAGTCATTATAGTGACATCTGTCCATGTGTGGACTGCAAAATTAGGACTACAACAGTACTGATCTTTTCTTAACTTTTAAAATTCTAATTAAAAATCATCATTTCTTTCCTTTCCTCCCTCTGTCCCCTCCTGTGTCCTCTCCCTGCAATGCTAGTTTTTTAATTTGACAGAGGATTTTTAAAAATGCTTTTTGTTTGAAGAACTTATTCTCTAGGTGTGTTTTTGTATATTACTGCATATTTACAGGTAAATATTTAGGGTGACTTTTTGTAAATCTTACTTTGGAAGTTTATTTTGGAGTTTAAAAATTCTGTTTATTACCAAGATTGGGAACAAGTATTTCAGCATTGTACCCGACACCTTTGTTGACTCTCTCCCTACCGTTAATGAAGTTATCAAGAAGGCCTGAGTACCTTCAAAAGATGCCTAGTGTAAAGTTTTCACCTCTGCTCCTCCGGTCCAAGCTAGCATCATTTGCCACCTACATCATTGCAGTGGCTTGTTAGCTGGTCTTGTGTCCATCCGTGTCAGCTGCAGTTATTCTCACAGGTAGCAGAGTCATCCTTTTAATATATAACTCAGATGATGCCCCACATTCCTTCAGATCTCCTGTGATCCTCATTGCCCCTCATTAAAATCCAAAATCCTTATGGTGGCCCTCAGAGATATCTTTGCTGCTGCCTTGGCCTCAGATGTGCTTCTCTCGGCCTTATTGCTCTAATCAAATGTAATTTGCCCATCAGATAGCCTCCTCTGCTGTTTCTGTTCTCAAAATGATTTGTTTATTCATTGACTTTTCTCTATACCCTTCCCCACTGTAAATACTCTGAGACCAGGGCTTTGTGTTCCCTGTTCTGTTCTTAGCACCTAGAACTATTGCGGGCATTTAGTAGGTACTCACATACTCTGTTGAGTATTCATAGATAAACTGATGTGCCATGATAATATTTTCATAAATGCCAATCATTACTTTCCTTTAACTGGCCAAACAAAAGTGAAGAGTGGAAGGAAATGGGTAAGAGATCATTTTCCCAATAAAAACTTGCTTCACAAGCAGAGGGAGACCTGAATTCAATCCCTAAATTTCATGTAAAAGCTGGTTACTACTTTATTCTTTTTTCCAGATGCCTTCTTCCTTCCAGTCACTTCTCAAATCCCATCTCTCTGCAGTTACACTCTTGTAGCCTCTTTCAGATGTTCTCTGACTGTGTTATCATCTCCTACCCTTAATAAATGGCTTCCTGAGCCTCTCCTGCAAAAACTATCAGGAAAATGTTTTAGCACAAGTCTTTGCCCCAAAATTTCAGAACCGTTCAAAACATGTGCACTGTTAATATTTTATATACTTCATTTAATCTAGTTAACAAAGGAAAATCATCTATGTTGCATTTACCCTTTCTGGGTCTACTTCTCAAAGCATACTTTTCTTGCACAAAGCCCCTGTACTTTCTGTTTGTTTTTGTGATATTACACCAGTATTTCCTACATTTAAAATAAAAACTTGGGAAATATAGATGAAGCAACAGGTTCATGTAAAAGGCAAAGATTGAAAAAAATGTATAGTAACATTAAGTGCTCAGTGTCATCTGAAGATGCAAGGGAGCATGATTCCTTTAAATGTTACTATCTTCACATAATAACTTTGGCTTTGGTCCATTTAAACAATGGGCTGCCC
Organism: Pachyuromys duprasi; assembly: GCA_028658305.1. Taxonomy (NCBI): domain Eukaryota; kingdom Metazoa; phylum Chordata; class Mammalia; order Rodentia; family Muridae; genus Pachyuromys; species Pachyuromys duprasi. The sequence goes on from CM053748.1 coordinate 10,293,045, forward strand.
TTAAGACTTGGGTTTTTTGGTTTGTTTGTTTTACCTCAGACCTGGGAAGAATAAAAAGGGGTTATTTGTCTCATATTGTACCATCTTTCTGGTTTGCCATTTGCTTCTGTCATCTGTAAGTAGGAGCCCACAAGAGTAGTCTCAGCTGTGTTTGCCTCTTGCATTTTCTAGTTGAATCCACAGTAGAGTCCATGTAGTTGTGCAGTGTTAGGCAGTACAGTTAGAAAGCATTCATACCTTTGTACCATTTCTTTGAAAGAACTCAATAAAAGAGGATAGTAGCAATGGGAGATTGTAGAGTAGACCAGATGATACAGTTAGACTCCAAAACTGACTTACATGACACACTCCCCAACTACCTAACTGCCAACATTATACTAGTATCCCTTTGTTTTTCCAGATCTTTCCTCTTTCCTGGAATAGCCTATAAAACAGTTTATAAACAATCATACAACATTATGTTGCAGTGGCTACAGTAACTGTCTACCTTGGAGTAGGGCCCTGTATGGGGATGGTTTTCTCTTTTAATTGAGAATAGGTTTATTTATTCTCAATAGATAAATAGGCTTATGTATTTATATATTCTGAGTACAGTTTCTTCTCCCAGATCCTCCCCATATCCCTGGGATGATTTTCTTACATGAAATGAGTTCTGGGACTTAAGGAGATTCTTTGACTTCATTAGAAAGCCAGCCAGTTCAACGGGAAAATGAAACATGTAACCCCCTTTTTTTTTTTAATATATTAATCACAGGAACATGTAACTCTTGTTAAAAAGTTAGGGTGAATATTTAAGGGAGAAATAGTTGATATCTGCATTTCTATTAGCCACAACATTTGAAAAATTATAATTGCTTTTGTTTAATAGATATCTTAGGGTTTTTTTCTAATCAAATGTGTTATGCAATAAAGAGTAATAGTTGAAGCTTGGAACGTGTACAAATTTCTGTACAGTGGGCTGAATTCTGACCTTTGTGTCATCTTGCGTGTACCAGAACATGGCTATTCTTCCTCCTTTACAAGAGGATATCATGAATTCTACCAGGTCCATCTCAGTGAGCAGTAATGTGTGCCGGATCATAGTCCTGTGCACAGGGGTGGCACATACGTCTCCAGTCATGCATTTTTCTTTCCTCACAGACAAACTTTCCAGAAATGATGAACAGATATAAGCAACTATTGACCTATATTCGGAGTGCAGTCACCAGGAACTATTCTGAAAAGTCCATTAATTCTATTCTTGATTATATCTCCACTTCTAAACAGGTTAGACTTGAGTTTTTCCTCATGATTCTGTCAATGTGTTATTTATAGTAACGGTTCTATGTGTTTGGGGTGCTGGTACTGTGATGGGTGCTTTTCTTTCTGAGATGGTCTCATGTAGCCCAAGCTTCTTAATTAGATGTTGGTCAAGGGTGGTCCTGAGCTCCTGAGCTTCCTTTCTCTGCCTTCCAAGTGCTGGTAGACAGGCATATGCCATCATACCTGTTAAGGGTTTGCTTTATTTTAAAGAAAAGGCCTATGTACTAATTACTAGTGTACTTCAAATGTAATTTGTTCTGTTTTTTTGATTCTGGGTACTAGTTAACATTTAAAGGTAATAAATCTGGCCAATCTCTTTAAGTAGTATCTTTAAATCCTTAAACATTGCTTGTAAATAACTTGGACAGACTAGTATTCAATTCAGATTCCATGAGCCTACTATTATAGCTCTGTTTTTGATGAAATTGTGTCTGCATCTGAGCTTAGGGCATTGAGCATGCTAGACAAGCATTCCCATTGAATTCGCACCCCCAGCCGTCACTTCAGCCATTGGGAGTGTTAAATTCTGAGCATCAGTCGTAAGTTGTAATATTTGAGTAGATTAAAGTCCTTGAGAAGAACTTGCCCTTTGTCAGTCTCAGCAGGTGCTCTATAAATGCTTCTGTCAAGGATACATGGTAATCTGATAACGGGAAGGTGGCAGGGGGGATGAATTCTTTTAGAATGTGATGGTTAACAAAGATAGTGATGTTTTTATATATTTCATCTTTTTTTTCCCTCCTGCGATCATTTTTTTGAAATTTTTGTATTTTTTTAAGTTTTGTTATACTCTGCTATTTGAACACAAGATGTTCTCGGTATCACTTAGTATCTCTCTTTGTGTTCCTGACCAGTGTTCTCAGAATTAGCCCTATCATGCCCCCCAACACACACACATACACACTCAGACACACTCATGCACTTCTTTTTAACCAGATGTTGAGATAGTTTGTTGCCATTCTTCTTATTTGCCACATCTATTCCTGGGAATAGGAGAAAGTAAGCCTTGTCATTTAATAGCAAAAGTTATAGAATAAGTTGCATGTGATAGTTCTGCTATATAGTGAGTTTGAGGCCAATATGGCTGGTGGAACATGCCTGTGATTTCAGGACTTGACAGGTGTAGACACAGGAATAAGAAAGGGTTCAAGGCCATCCTTGGGAATGAGGTGAGTTTGAAACTAGCCTGGACTGCATGAGACACTGTATCTAAGTAAATAATACTAAATTAAGTGGGAAAATATTTTCTGTTGTTTACAAACAAGACCTATAAAAACATTTTGGTACTCTGTAAATGTTATGACAAATGTTAAGGAAATAGATTAATTTTAAAACTTGAAGGATATTCTTCTGTATGTTGTTAAGTGAAAACTTTTTGCCTTTTGAAAGGACAAGTAGATAGTGTGTGGGTAGCATTCTAACTTCCTCTGTGTCATCGGTAACCCTTTCCTGAGAGTGTCAGCCTCTGCTGCTCTCCTGGTCTTCCCTCTGTTACATAGAGATTTAGGGAACAGAGCTGGAATAGAAGAGGGTGAGCAGAGGAACTCAAGACAGTGCAAAACAATGGTCAACACTCAGATGAACGGATTGGCAGTGATTAAACCACCAGCTAAAATTACACTAGAAAAAAAGACTATTCTAAGACACACATGAGATGTGGTTTAAGCCTGTAATCCCAGGAGGGGATTTACATGAGAAGAATAAAGTAGACTGTCACCAAGAGTTCCAGGCCAACCTTGTGTCCCTGACACACACACCACCCCACACCACCCCCGGCATGTTTCCTCTAGAATGCTGTAAGGGCTGAGTAAATAAAATGTGTGTATATTTAGTAAAAGTATAGCATATCATTCTGTTGATATAAAATGAGTGGTTAGGTTGGGAAGGACAGGACAGGCATTACGATTACGGTATTAGGACTTATGACCATGTAATTGACATGAGAAAATATATTTCTTGTTTTTACAAAACAAGCAAAAACTTCTTAGCACTTATAAAGACGTCTGAATGTTTTGGACTATAGAACACACTTGGTAAGAAACAAATAGTGTATCTTACATGTATTGAAGTTCAAAGATGCACTTTTAGTTTGTTCAAATTAACTTTATTAACAGGTACAAATTTGCTGTTTACAATTATAGAATTCTGATTTTTTATGTCAGATGGATTTACTGCAGGAATTTTATGAAACAACACTGGAAGCTTTGAAAGATGCTAAGAATGATAGACTGTGGTTTAAGACAAACACAAAGGTAACAATTGCATTTGTTCCTTTTGAAGAGTGGGTGGGTGCCTTGAGTGATGTGCCCTAAGTATACATACCACCTACTAAAAGCTTTTCATCTTGATTAATTTTTTATAGCTTGGAAAATTATATTTAGAACGAGAAGAATATGGAAAGCTTCAAAAAATTTTACGCCAGTTACATCAGTCTTGTCAGGTAAGATTTCCTTTTTTTCTTAATATAAACATGAAATAATATTTCAATTTATTTAAAAATGTGTGCAAGCATTATCCCAAAAATAAAATTTGAAGATATAAGCTTTTAAAGGATCATAATCATGAGTTCAGGTAGAGCCTGGGCTATGTGAGGAGGATGACTTTTTCTGAGTTCTGCATTTGTTAGAGCAGTGGTTCTCAGCCTTCCTAACGCTGTGACCCTTCATGCTGTGTCTTGGTCATAAAATGCTTTCATTGCTACTTCATAACTAACTTTGCTACTGTTATGAATCATAATGTAAAGGGATTGTGAACCACAGGTTGAGAACCACTTTGTCTAAATGCTAGTTTGAATTCTTATACTTTATGGAATAAGATGTAGTTATCAGTGAGCAAATAAGTCACTTGTAATATGTAGTAAACTTGTAATATATAGTAAGCCTTGGTATTTATTTATTTGGTTTAAGAATAGGGGAGAATGATTTTATGAATAAAAATAACAGATATTTTAAAGTTAATAATATATAGCATATTTTGTATATCATCTGTATCATTATTCTCAGATAAAAATTGGAGTGATGTTGTATATGTCTGCAATCCAATGTAGCACAAGCCTGTGTTGGTGTTGCATATTTTAATGTATCTAATGTGAGAGAAATTATTTTGAGACGGACACATGGTAATTTGGTTGTGATTTATTAGTGGTTAATTAAACTGCATTTTAAGTTCAAAGACTTGTTTAACAATAAATTTGTTTTAGTGTATATAACTTCTGTTTAATAGCTGTATGACTGCAGGCCATATATGATCGAAGGCTCACATTTTGAGAACATCTTTTCAAAGTTAGCATGTGATCTTTTTTTTTTTTTAATTTATTTATTACATATACAGTGCTCTGCCCGCAGGACAGAAGAGGGTACCAGATCTCATTATAGATGGTTGTGAGCCACCATGTGGTTGCTGGGAATTGAACTCTGGACCTCTGGAAGAGCAGACAGTGCTCTTAACTTCTGAGGCAGCTCTCCAGCCCGCATGTGATCTTCTCGAGGAAGTTTAGCATATTTTATTTCCCTACGTGCATTTGGGAAGTGCGTTTTGATTGCATATATGGATCTAAAGTAGTTGTGAAGGAAGATCATTAGTATACTTCCTAGCTAAACATGTAAAACTACATTATTTTTAAATTGTGTTTAAGTGGGGGTAGGGTATACAAACATGCACATGCCACAGAGTGCATGCTGAGGTCAGAGGACAACTTGTGGGAATCACTTATCTCCTTGACCATGTGGAGGATGGATGGCTTGGCAGCAAAGGTCTTCGAAACCAAATTTTAATACATAGATCTGAGGAGATGGTTTAGTAAGAACACTTTTGCTAAATAGGCACAAATTCAGATCCACTTCGCCCACTGACAGCAGTCAGCGTGACCATGCATACCTGTACCCCCAGTGCAGGAGCAAAGAATGACTGCTAGCCTGACTGAATAAACAGTGAGCTTCAGGTTCAGTGAGAGGCCCTGTCTCAAGACATAAGGCAGGAAATGATAAGATACCCAGAGTTCGTCTCCGACCTACACAGAGTGCACAGGCATGCACATGTGCAACACACACAGAATTTTTCATTTTTTCTTAATATCTTTTTCTTTAAAAGAATATTTTATACACGCTGAAACTTCTGGTCCCCTTTCCCTATCCAGTAACAATATCGTAAAAGCGTATGAAGGTTCCTTTGGTCACTATGTAATTAGCCATGATGCAGTAAAAATGTATAATGCATTTTGCCAGTTAATACTAGTAAAAATTATTACATTGTCCCTGCATTCTGTCTTTACTAAAATACTTGTTTTCCCAGACTGATGATGGGGAAGATGACCTGAAAAAAGGTACCCAGTTATTAGAAATCTATGCTTTGGAAATTCAGATGTACACGGCACAGAAGAATAACAAAAAGCTTAAAGCACTGTATGAGCAATCACTTCACATCAAGTCTGCCATCCCTCACCCACTGATCATGGGCGTCATCAGAGGTAAGTTGGGTGGAAAGGGTAGGAGGGAAGATCTGGAGTCATTGCATGGGACTGAATGGCTCTTAGTCTTACTGACAGGAAATAGTAAAATATGAAAGTCAAAAAGTAGTAGATAGAAATTAGCATGGCCTTTTGTTGTGAGAAGGTCACATAGTAGAAGGTACTATTTAAAAGTCACATTATTGGTGTTCCCCTCTTGAGTTGTAATGACATGAAAGCTTACTTACTCAGTAAAAGCTGTAAATATATGCAGTGAGAGCTGGTATTGAGTAAGCTTGCTTTATGAGATACAGATGAAAACCCTGGGACTGTGCTGGGCTACTGCGGTGCAGAGCATACAGTTAAAAGCCAATGTAGTAGCCTTCATTTGTTCTTCATAAGTTAATCTTGTCATTATCTAGCTGAAAATGTCCTATTTTCTCCTGTTTGTTCTTTACAGAATGTGGTGGTAAAATGCACTTGAGAGAAGGTGAATTTGAAAAGGCACACACTGATTTTTTTGAAGCTTTCAAGAATTATGATGAATCAGGAAGCCCAAGACGAACCACTTGTTTAAAATATTTGGTCTTAGCAAATATGCTAATGAAATCAGGAATAAATCCGTTTGACTCACAAGAGGTATGTCTGCTTTCTTCATTTCTCTTATTAGCTGATTAACTTTATTTTTGGAAATAAGAGGTACTCTTTAGTACATGTAGATAATTTGATTTTGTTTTATTTGTCTGTTAGGCTAAGCCGTATAAGAATGATCCAGAAATTCTAGCAATGACAAATTTAGTAAGGTAAGATTCATGTTTCCCTAAGGCAAACCCCTTTAAAGCAGCTTACAGAGGGGAGGGACAGACAGCAGCAGAGAACATTTGATGATCAGCATCTGTTCTTTTGTGTGTTTCTGTAAAAGCCACAAAAGTTCATCTCTTTTTTTTTTTTTCTTAAAGCCGTTACTCTGTTTCTCTTAGTCATGAACTATGTATAAAGTCTTAACTTGGTTTGGTTTGTTGTTTTGTTTTATGTTGGGTTTTGTTTTTGTTTTTGTTTTCTTCTTTCCAGTTGGCCTTGAACTTGTAATCCTACTGCCTTGGCCTCTTCCAGTAGGCCCACCTTGGTTTTCTTTGTTTTCGGCTTTTTTTTTTTTTTAATTAACTTTTGCTTGTTTTCTTAGTAGCCATGTGTTTGTGTCTGACATATATGGCAGTTTTAACTGTCAGTGTCTCAAAACTTTCTCAATATTAATACCTCTGCCTACCTTAAGTCTAAAATAAATTATAAATTGGTCCAAGGTAAATCAAGAATTTTCAGTAATAAGAGGCATAAAAAGCATATTTTCTCAATGACAAGTTACAAATGACATTAAAACAAAAACTTTTGGGGCAAGGCCTACTTCTGCATACCTTTAATCCTTGTGCTCAGGAAGTGGATGTGGGTGGATCTCTGAGTGATCTGCATAGCTAGGTGCAGGCTAGCCAGGACAACACAGTGAGACTTGGCCTCAAAGAAGAAAAAGAAAGCTCAATTTTAGCACTAAGTAAAAAGAAAGTGTTTGGGAGAAGTTTTGCTCTAAATACTTTGCATTGCTAAATATTCTCTCATTGCTTACATTTTAGATTTATTTTAATGTCTGCTGAATCTGGTTGATTTTAATTATGAAAGGGCACTTCTCCAGTCTTTTTTCAAGAGGTTTAATTTATCTATATTTGTTAATTATTTTGGGTTGATTTCATTAAAATACTTTAAAAATATGTTTAACATTAAGAATACCTTTAAAATATTTTTTATAGCAGTAGCTTGCTAAACATCAACTAAAACTAAGGAAATAATGAAAGTTTTGATTAATGTTATATAAATTGGTTAAGCACAATAGAATACATCGAAGAACTGCTTTTACAAAGTAGTAATTATACTGTATTTATTATGTCTTGTTACTCCAGTGAAGCATCTGTAGTAGAGCTCAAAAAAATTGTTGTAATATTATACTTTTATCAAGCAAAAAATAAAAATAAAATCTACCTCATGGGAAAATCTCTTATAGTGAAAATATAGGTGTATGCAAGTGTGACATAAAGTGTGCGTATGGTGTTTTCACTACTTGGAGACAGCGTCCTGTTGTGCATTGCAGTGTTGGGGTGGGTAAGAAAGTAACACTTCCTAATTTTATCTTCCTAGTCAGTTGCCAGCAGACTAGAGGAAAATATTTGCTGTTGAAGCACTTGATCACCTACCCCTAACATGAAGTGACATTGCGACCAACAGATGGAAGCAGAGGGCGTGCAGAGTGGCTGATGATATGTCTTACATATAAAGCACTCAGTGGTGCCATGTCCAGAAGGTCGGCCTCTTCCTTCTCAGCACCTTTAGCAATCTCAGAGTTCCTTACACGGTTGTTTGGAGTAACTGCCCGATCCCTAAGGAGAATTAGAGACATAAATCAGCCGTTGGCCTTCTGCAACAGGGGGTTCCATCACTGTGTCCTCTGTACGTGCTCATTTGGCATTCCTGTCACTCGTGTTTCTGCTCTATAGGTTGGTGGGACTTTTTAAGGGTAGAAAGATTTGAGAGTCAAGCCTTTTGAAAAGTTTTTGCAGTTGCTGGTAGCTTTCTAGAAGATACAAATTAGGAAGCTGTATTTTCTGGATCTTCTTCAGAAAGGATAAACTTTCCTATTTGAAAGCTAAGGCCAAGCTCCTTTGTTGAATAATGTGCATGAAACCTGGTTTCTTTCATTAAGAACAATTAGGGATCAGAAATGCACACAACTAATATAATAAACATTTTATTGTCAACTTTGAATAAAACTAAGATTTGAGATGCTGTTAAATGACTAATGATTCTGTATAACATCTCCTCCCAAACAAAAAGATTGTTTTACTCTTTCCTTTAGAATAAACAAAAAAATCATTCAAGTTTTTTGGGGTTGTTTATTTGGTGCTAGAAATGTTTTTGGGGGAAGACTATATGTGTGATTTAACTTTGGCCGCTGTGATAGAAACAATAATAAAACCCAGGTTCTTGCATTTAAACACTGAGAAGTAGACTATGGGTTGTTTTGATACATTACTTCATATGTGGCAACATTTATGCTTTTTTTTTCTGTTAGTGCCTATCAGAATAATGACATCACTGAATTTGAAAAGATTCTGAAAACAAATCACAGCAACATCATGGATGATCCATTCATAAGAGAACACATTGAAGGTATGTTGTTGGCTGGCTGAATTCTGTTCTTTTCTTTGATGTTGTCAAGTACATGCTTCTTAATGGCGTTACATGGAATTAATTTGCCATGGTAAAGGAGAAAAAATTTTCCTAAGTGCTACTGTGGTATAGGGAACTTGTATAAATCATTAGCAAGCTTCATACGAATACTAGGCCTGTACATGGCATTCATTTTTCTTTACCTTTTTATTCTAATGTATATATTGCTGTGATTTAATTATTGGTGCTTAGAATCAAACCTAACTTTTACGGTTTGTCAAAAAGCTGTGAAAATATATTGGACCAATAGATGATGCAGGGCTGAGTTTCCCCCAGAGTGGAAGGTAACACTGGGAAGTTTTGTTAGCGTAAGTATGTAAAGCTTCATAAGTTCTGCGGAGTTGCCACAGACAGACATCGTGTCTATGTTGCAGCCTCTTACAGCTTTTTTTTTTTTTTTTACAGTGTTTCCATCTGTTAAGAACTGTTGAGGGCTGGGCAGTGGTGGCCCGCACCTTCAATCCCAGCACTCAGGAGACAGAGACAGGCGGCTGAGTTTGAAATCAGCCTCAAACTCAGAGGGAGTTTAGGATTGCCAGGGCTAACAGAAACTCTGTCTTGAAAGGAGGGGCGGGGGGACTGTTGAGGATGCTTAAACAACCCGTTGGGAACAATCCACGAAAATATTTAAATGTTGAATGCATCAGACAATTTTGAAGAATATGTCAAAAGTCATGTTCTCTTGTTCCCTAGTTTCATTCCACCACCCACCCAATTCAATAGGTATTTTTATTTTATGATCTGGAAGGGTACTTCACATTGTAAAAACAGAAAAATAGAATAGCATTATCTGTAAAACCCAGGGGAGGAAGGGTACTTCACATTGTAAAAACAGAAAAATAGAATAGCATTATCTGTAAAACCCAGGGGAGTCGTAATTTTTTTTAAGACAATTGTGTGTGAAGAATTGTATATGGGCCAGGCATAGTGGTGCTTACCTTTAATCCCAGGACTAGGAACTAGACGGAAGCAGGGGCACCTCTGAGCTCTGAAACAACTGGGGCTGCCTAGTGAGGGCTGTGTATGGGAGTCAGTGAAAGGGTTGGGATGTGGCGCCCTAGACTGAGAGCCCTAGGACAAGTAACTCAGCGAGTGAGTCAGCCTCTCGGCTGTGTTAAATAAGGAAATGATGCACAGTGGAATGTGGAGAAGAGAAAAATGTTTTGGGAGAGTTACAGCATAATTAGAGAGCAAGAAACTGGGAGAGAGAGCCTCTAATCAGACCATGCTTTCGTCACACCTGGCTTTTAAAAATCTAAATGCCCTGTGTCTTTACAAAGCAAAATGGTTTGGTAAGGTAAATCATGGAGTTAGTTAACATGGCTTGTACTTACTTGAGTCATAAAGACATTCACAGTTACAAATGTTTTTTTCTCTTTGTCTTTCAGAGCTTTTACGAAACATCAGAACACAAGTGCTCATAAAGTTAATTAAGCCTTACACAAGAATACATATTCCTTTTATTTCTAAGGTATTTGGATATTACTGTTTATGATTTGTGCCTACAGTTACAGTATACCTATCTTTGCTTTTTTAAAAGTGACTAACTTGTAGCTTTCTCTCTCTCTCTTTTTTTTTTAAAAGTAGACTATAACTTTCAGACTTTACTTTGGATTATTGAGACATGGGTTTCATGTAGCCCGGGCTAACTTCATATAGCGTGTGTGTGTGTGTGTGTGTGTGTATACATGTGACGCTGTGTAGCTGAGGATGATCTTAAACTCCTAATCTTCTTGCCCTCCTCTGTCTTCCAAGTTCCGAGTTACAGGTTTGAGCCACCATGCCCAGCCAAGGCTTTAAATTATAATGTGAATTTTTCAGTGTTACTTGATGTAAATTGCTTTAACAGAAAAGAGCCTTACTGTGTGAGAGACATTACAAATCGCCGAGTTTCTAAGCTCCAATTACTCGCGGGCAGAGGGGGTAAGGTGATAATAAAGGTTCAGTCCGAGCTCTGCAAATGCTTGTGGCCTGCACCCCATCGCTAGAAGAGGGCTGAGGGCAGCACATGGTGCAGAGCACTCACCTTCAGGACACTCTCATGTAATAATAGATTTGTTAACAATCTCAAGCCAGGCCTGGGAGCATACGTCGGATCTCAGCTGTTCAGGAGGCTTGGGTAGGAAGATTGTGGGTTCAAGGCCTACCTTGGCTACAGAGTAAATTTAAGCCAGCCCAGCTAATTTATTGAAACCCTATCTTAAATGTGAAAAGAGGGTTGGGATATAGCTCAGTGGTATAGTATATGCACAAGACTCTAGGTTCAGTGCCCAGGATCATCAGAAAAAAAATGTTCTCCATAAATGGGTTCATTGCTCAGTAAGAGGGCGCCTGCCTAGTGGGGGTGGGGGCAGGTCTAAATCACTGCTGTAGTAAAGAGGGGAATAAATATTATAACTAACACGAACCTCCTTTATTAATGTTTCCTTTCAGTGGTGTAAATTAAAGCTATATGATCATAGAAAATCATGAAGTTTTAATTAAATGTTAACTAGTAGAGTTATATAATAAAATATTTTGTCTTAGGAGCTAAACATAGACGTAGCTGATGTGGAAAGCTTGCTGGTGCAATGCATACTGGATAAGTAAGTACTTTGAAGCTTTTTTTTAATTGTGTGTATATGTGTATGTGAGTGCAAGTGCCTATGGACACTAGAAGAGGGTGTTAGATCCTCTGGAGCTGGAATTCCAGGTGGTTGTGAGCCACTAAACATCGGTGTTGGGACTAAACTCAGGTCCTCTTGAAGAGCGGCAAGTGCTCCTAAGCACTGAGCCCTCTTTTCAACCCCCTGTGCAACTTTGTAAAATTGCAGGATGCAATTGCAGGGAATTGTCTTAGTTACTTTTCTGTTGGTGTGATAAAGCACCAAGGCTAAGGGAACTTAAATATAAAGCATTTAATTGGGTTGTGGTTTAATTGGGTTCCATCATGAGCGGAAGACTTCATGATGGTGGAGCAGAGACATAGCTGAGATCTCACGTTTTGATTGACAAGTAGGAGCAGAAGAGGAGTCACTGGGAATGTCTCTAGTCTTTTGAAACCTAAAGCCCATCACTGTGACATACTTCCTAATCCTTCCCAAACAGTTCTTCCAACTGGGGATTAAGTATCCAGTCTATGAGCCTATGGGGACCACTTTCTTTCAGACACCACACTAACCATAAAATGTGAACAGTAATGGCAGGGAAAGCCACTCAATTGTAGATTTATCATAGAAGACAGTGATTACTTTCTTTTGTAGATGAATGAAAATGCTGAACACATGATCTCTAGAAAGGCTCTAAGTCATTTTTTAGAAAGGTTTCTCATTCTATATATGACTTATATACTGCTAAGAAATTACTTACTGGGCCAGGGACATGACTTAGCAGGTTAAAGCACTCTGCACAAGCCTGACAACTTGAGCTACATACCAAGATCCCATGGGGAAAAGAAAGAACCAG
>CM053748.1:10305607-10328009 GCA_028658305.1 Pachyuromys duprasi
TGAGACAGGTTCTCACTGTGTAGCTCTGGCTGGCCTGGGATTTACTATGTAGGCTGGGTTGTCTGCCTCTGACTCCTAAGAGCTGGAAGTAAAGATGAGTGCCACCGTGACCAGGCTATAAGGTATAGGCACTGTCTGTTACAGAACAATTTTGATGTGCTTTGAAAGCATGGCAGGTGTCATTACCTTTCATGAGGTAGGTGCCAGTCTGGTGAAAAATGGTAGCTGAGCCAAGATCTGGTGTGTTTTAAGAATTGAATAAGGCAATAAATGTTATAACTAAAACTAAATTCACTCATTGTAAGTAGGCAAGTAGGTTTGGGTTTTTGATTTTGTGTATGTTGGTGGTATTTTGTTTGGCTGTGGTGATGTGGTGTTCTGTGAATGTGCCTAGCAGAGATGACTGGAGACTTGTTTTCTTACTTGTTTTCAGCACTATTCATGGCCGAATCGATCAAGTCAACCAGCTTCTTGAACTGGACCATCAGAAGAGGGGTGGTGCCCGATATACTGCACTAGATAAATGGACCAACCAACTAAATTCTCTGAACCAGGCTGTGGTCAGTAAACTGGCTTAACGGACAGCAAGCTTTGCAGACATGCTCAAGGCAACAGTTGCAGAGATGTGATCCTTAAGGACTGGGAAGGCAAAACTCCTGTGGGTTGGTGTGTCCTGACAGTGATTGGAGTTATGGCAGAAGTGCTTTTTTGATCAACTGGTTTGTGTTTTGCTGCTGCATTTATCCCAAGAAAAACAGCTTTAATCTCCAGAAGAAAACCAAAACACCATGGGATTTATGCTGTGTTGACATCTTGCCCTAAACATACAACACCATAGTAATTTGTCATGGGCAACATGACCAGAGAGAAGATTTTTGTCATGATTTTAAATACACTGACACGCTACTGTTGGTTAAATTTAAACATGTTGTACCTGCAGAAATTCTCTCACAAATAACCTGCAATAACTTGAAATTCATACCCTTTTGAACACTTCCTTTTCTCATGTATAAATGGAAATGTTTGCTGCATTTTGCAAATGTCAATTCTCCAAAACTGTGTCCGTCTGTCTCTGTACCTGCAGCTAGTAAAGGTTAGACGACCGTCCTTCAGTGGCCCACTGTCACTCGGGCTCAAGCAGCAAAATAAACAGTGCAGCTCAGAAATTGTAGTTTGGTTCTTGATGTGTTTTTTATTACATTTGGGGTTGCTCTTTGTTTTTTAGTACCTTAGAAATTTCAGAGTATTTTGTCTTCAGTTAAGATTTAAAGGCCTGAGAGCAAAGTTCGTTGTTTGCTTTCAGGTTTTTAAAATTAGTGTTTATTGATAAAGTAAGAACTACTTTCTAACAGAGCCCTTGCATAGCACTTATTTTGACAGTGATACTTTAAAGGATTAAGATTCTTTCTTTTTTTTAAAGAATGGTATTTCTTTTAAAAAGAGTACGTATTAACTCTCAGAATGTCACTTTAAACAAATATGCCAGACATAGACAGCGAAGTGAATGTTACTTCATCGTGACCATGCCAGCAACCAACCATTGCCCAAAGCCTCTTGGGTTTGCTCTTTGAGAATTGCAGTCAAAGTTAATTTAAGTAACGTGCTACTAACTTTATGTTTATGCCTTGTTTGAAAAGAATATTAACAAGTGTGTGTGTCTTCACCCTTATGTGGCACCAAATACCTGTTTCAAAAAAAAAAAATGCCTAAATTTAGATAATGCAGAAAATATGCAGCTGGCTTGGAAAGCAATCCCAAAATAATTTTAAAGTATTTTGTGCAGTGGCAGTATAGTTAAGAATGAACTGTGGCCTTCGATGGTGACAGAACTCAGCTCATTGGAATGTATTGAGTTTTGGATGTATTTGGGTTTTTGTTTGTTTTTTTTTTTTTAAGTTCACATCATCATACAGTGTCAAAAGAAGGAACTAAGATTAACATGATGTCCTTGGTTTTTCTATTGCTCATTATTATGTAAACAGTGAGTGGCAGTGCAGAAGGAAGGCTGTGTGACTGAAGAGTGGCAACCAAGAATTTTGATCATTAAATCAGATTTTATAAACAGTAGAAAGAGCATGGACTTAAAACAAGGCATGCTTATTTGGTTTTGTCAAAATTTTACGAAAATATGTGATATATATTTATACTAAAACTATATAATCCTTAGATTTAGGAAAGAAGTCAGTTAATGTCTAGCAGAATAAAGCAGTATTAAATACAGATATAAGTTGGAAATTGTAGAAAACTGAAAGAAGACAAAAGACAAAATGTCAATGGTAGGGAATAAAACGTTTAAGATATTATAAAAGTATGTGTATTTTCTTCTCTTCTACATAAATCATTTGTGAAAAGTGTGCTCACGTTTTATACAGGAGTGATATGAATTAGGATTTATTTTTCCAATACAATTTGGAGACCCTTTGTTACCCAAATAAAAATCACGAGTTTCTGTGCCTCTATCAGGTGTGTGAATGTGACAACCAGAACGCAAAGGCTGTCGGGGCGTGTGCTGTCCAGCTCCTGGAGTGCCGAGCTCTGTACCGCCTTCGCTGTTCACGGCCGTGTCTTCAGCTTCTAGTTGGCAGCATGCTTGTCACCCTGCGGGAAGCTAGGCAACAGCGCAATGACTCCTAGAGTTGTAGCAGATCCTGAAGCTCCGTGCAGCTGCAGTGGTGTGACCGGCCCTGCCTCCTGTGTCAGTCCTTCCCGCACGCTAAGAATTTCTTTTCCTCTGAAGGGTTTTTCCATGCAGCAGATTTCCTAGAATTGAAATCTCACGGTTTCATTCCTAAACATGGTTGAACTACTTTACACCAGTCTGAGGTGTCTACAGCACTTTGAAGTATATACTGCAAGAGCTGATTTTTGTTTTGCTCTTGCTCTTAAATTAGCATAAAATAGTTTATTCTCATGTCATAATGTGACATAACTTTTTCATGTGAGAATATAGTGTTCTAAGCACACACGAATCCCTTGTGTTTGAGCTAAGAGCCTGATTTCATGGGGTAGTCAAAGCCCCTTTCACGGGTGCTGGTGGTATCATGTGCTGTTGGTTACTTTATTTAAGATGCGTTTGTCCTTGTTTAAAAGCACCTGTT
Organism: Pachyuromys duprasi; assembly: GCA_028658305.1. Lineage (NCBI taxonomy): Eukaryota > Metazoa > Chordata > Mammalia > Rodentia > Muridae > Pachyuromys > Pachyuromys duprasi. The sequence goes on from CM053748.1 coordinate 10,308,706, forward strand.
CTTGGTACTTAAAGGGCAAAAGTGGTCAATCTAAAGACTCTGTAGTTCCTCAGAAAACACTGGTGAGCACACAGATGCCTAATACATAGAAGGACCTCAGAACTATGCTAATCATTTCTTTACTAAAGTTTTTGAAAAATAATCCTTTTATTTTTTTTTTTAAAGTTAAACCTGAAAGGGTTTCAATTATTTAGGTCTTTAAAGTAAGAGGTGACAGTATAAAACAAGGTTTGGCTTCTGTTCTTTCCTTAGGATTTTTGACTGTAAAATGTCTAACATTCTTTCTTTTCTTCCAACTAAGATCTCACATTGGCCTGGAACTGCAAATCTTCCTGCTTTCCTCCTGCAGTGCTGGGATTAGAGATCGGCAGCACCACACCCCATTCTCTAACATTTTTAAAGAAACAAACACCATTTGAGCCGAGATACAGAACAAAAAATAAGATTTGACATTAGCTGTCAGGTGTCAAGCCTCATAGCATGAGGTACAAGGTGCTGAAGGCTCTCCTGGGCTACAGAAGACCTACCTCAAACCAAAGTAAATAAAAGTAAAAAAGTCCACAAAATCAATTCTAAGTGAATGTCTAGTAAAGCAGATGTTACAAATTCATTCCCAGATGTCTTTCTTTTGGAATCAAAGGAGTCTGCTAGATCACTGAGTTGTGACAATCTTCTTCATGAAAGAGCAGGAAAGCCCCTTCCTGTGGTAGCAGCAGTTACTTTTTCGGCATTTGCCACACACCGCACTAACACGGGGATTAAGCATGGACACCAGATGAAATTAATGTGGACCATGAAGTGATATTTACACAAATCTGTTCACTCTCTGTGAGTTCGTGCACACAGAAATTCTTGTTGCAGAGCCCCTAGAGTTGTCAGCTGTCTTTTAAAGAATTTTTAGTTATTCTGTGTTTTCAGACAATACTAAAAAAAAATCAATGTGTAGAAAACCATAGTAATTTCTTCTAGGACAGATTTTAAAATCTTAACAGGTTTTAGAATTTGGAAGCAACAGGAGACAGGCAGGTGGAACTCTGAGCTTGAGGCAAGTCTGGTCCACGGAGCAAGTTCCAAGACGGCCATAGCTTCACGGAGAAACCCTGTCGCATATAACCAAAAAGATTTGATCAGGTTTGTAACTTTTTGAGAAATATAGAGCACCAACAGTGGGCTCCATTTTTAATCTGTAGTGCTTAATATCATAAGACATAATATTTTCAGGTGGCATTAAAAAGCCCCAGTACCTTCTCCATAATTTCAAAAATTATACCTTTTCAAATCTTAGCAATCTTAAATAATTGTTTAAGCCATGCCAAGGCAAGACTGCACAGAGCTACTGACCTGGCAATGCTGATGTGCCCACTCATAAAAATTCCCACTTAACACAACACCGAGTACAGTGAGGAAAACCCTAAAACCCAAAGGGCAAGAAGACCCTTAGAAGAAACAACCTTTTCCATCTCATTTACACAAAGACAAAATGTCTAGACTGGGGAACAATAGACAGGCATCACCACGACCAGCCTAGAGATGGGTTTTTGCCATGTAACCCTGCCTGCCTTCAACATAGAGCTTAGAGAATTTTTAAAGAGCTATTCATTTTAATCAGCTCATGAAAGCATCAAGAACTCTAACGTGTTCAGTTATTTCTCAAAGCAAGACAGAGCAATGGATGGAAAAACGTTTTTTCTTTGTGTTATGCAATTGGTGGTGGCAGGAATTTTTCATCTCACTCACTGGGTAGGAGGAAGTAGGTGCCTGGGAACAGCAGAGGATGGAATTAGAAGATCCACAAGTCAACACTTGAGAAGCAGTCTGTGCAGGACACTCAAGATGTGTGGCATGCTTATTTTAACTGGAAATACAGATACTGTATTGGCAATAAAAGTGATACAATCCGCTTCCTACCAAGTCTGTCGAGCTCTTAGTCACAGCAGCGCAGTGACAGAGATAAGTTTGACTGAGTATCTCAATAAGCACTTCTATAAAATAACTTTTTGAGAATGTTTCACAAAAATTATGGCTCAGAAGTTTAGTCCTTTGGTTAGAAGATGAAATTTTTCTTACTCTTTACTCTTGGGATTGCTTCAAGCACAAGTAGAGATGTTTGCCCTCACGGAAGCTCGTTGAATAATCTTTCCTGGCTTGACTAATTACACACAAATGTCACGTAGGAGTTACTCCTTCTATGTGAGGCTAAGAATACTTAACCTCAACAGAATCAATACTCAAAAGAAGTTTAGGCTTGTACTCTCCCAAGCCCCGAGTATGATGGCCTAAAATGGTCATCTTAGGAGCTCTGATTTCAAGAAACCACTTAAGAATTTGTTAGTTATCCAAAATAGATTCTTGGGTATAACTTTACATACAACCCTAGATCTCAAAAGTACAATAGTAGTCAGCTTTTGGAAGTCAAAAGAACTTTGACTAATAGTTGTGTGATTAAAATTCCATGTTGACTATCTAAAACCGGCATCATTTTATATGTCTACCAAGACATGCAACTTGTAGGCCAGCAACTTGTTGTTAGACTGATGGGTGGTGTTAGGTTGATACCATCAGCCTAGCAAGGCTGTACGTATGTGTACTGCCTAGTTTTGTGTCAACTTCACACAAGCTAGACTCATTTGTTAAGAGGGACTCTCAATTTAAAAAAATGACTCCATCGGACTGGCTTGTAGGCAGTATTGTCTTGTGAAATACTGTCTTGATTATCCATGCCATCCTGGGCATGGTAGTCCTGGGTGTGAAAGCAGGCTCAGCAAACCATGAGGGACAAACCAGTAAGCACTTTTCCTTGGCCTCAGCATCAGATGCCTTGAGGTCCTACCCTGACTTACCTCTGCACTAACCTGCTGGGAGGTTAGTGCACCTTTCCACCTCAGATTGCTTTGAGCCATGTTGTATACCACAGCAGTAGAAACTTTGACTAAGACAATATATACACATGGCTTTTTTTTTTTTCAACTATGTTTTTGTTGTACTTAATAGTTGTCGGCTCCCAGCTCTTAGAGTAATGAAGGAAGTTTATCACTTTTTCTGGAAACCTATTTGAAGTTTTGTGTTGCAACTGAGGTTCTGAAGACAGTTATTTTGTAGGCAGGTGCTTTGGTGGCTTCCAAAGGGCTGACCTTTGAGACATTACCATTCCCTTTCTTATACGAGACCTTCATACTACAAACAGTTACAAAAGGAAGCCCTGTGTTCTGCCACACAGAAGGGAACATGCTTTCTCTACACCCTGCCTTGTTGGTCACTGAGTGCGAACATGTACCAGGGACTGCCCTAAGGCTAAAGAATGCTGAGAGAACAAATTGCCCTTTTTCAGAGAGCACAGTTCTGTGGGGAGAGGCAAATAGGTTAATTTCAGAAAGGAAAAAAATAACCAAATAAGTGGAAACTGATTTCACGTTTGATTAAAGAAAAGACTGGGTATGCAGGTGTTGTGAATATTGGCTCAGGCAGAGAGTAAGTGCATCTGGGTTGAGTGGGACAGGCCAGATTATGTTGGTTTTTCATATAAAGTTTTGTGTGTGTTGTGTTTTGTGATAGGAAGCATTTAGAAATTTAAAAGCATTCTAGTCATGGGAAGTATACATAGAGCAAGACATAAAGACCAGGAGATATTACAGGAGATAAAAATTACAGGATATTAGGTTTCTCACTGTGTGCCTATTAGATGACATCCAACAAAATGAGAAAACTGGGAACAGATACCATTTGCAAAAGGAGAGGATTCACCAAAAGAAAGAGTGGATTGGCAGTTGGGCAAGAGACTGTTAGGCAATCTAAGAAGTCATGATCAGCTGGATGCTGCTGCTAGGTTGACTAAAGCAAGGGCAAAGAAGGAACTTAGGAGTGTACACATTCAAGTGGGCCCAGATAGTGTGCATTTTCGGTACAGTGAGAAAAATTCCAGCTCTACTCTTCCAGTGAGAGATTTCATTTTAAACAGACATTTTTCCATATTTCCCACTAAAAGTTGAAAGTTAAAAGCTCATCTTTGGCTGGAGTGTGTGTGTGTGTGATTAAGAACACTTAAAGGTGACCTTAATGAAGTTTTTTTTTAAGATTTTATTTATTTTATGTGTATTAGTGCTCTATCTGCATGTGCATCTGCATGCCAGAAGAGGGCAGTAGAGGGTACAGATGGTTGTGAGCCACCATGTGGTTGCTGGGAATTGAACTCAACACCTCTGGAAGAGCAGACAGTGTTCTTAACTGCTGAGCCATCTCTCCAGCCCCTTAATGAAGTTTTAAGGATGTGAGAGAATTGTTAGCAAAAGGCTCAGTGTTCAGATAAATGACAGCTGCTACTTAGCGTGTCTTGGGAACTTTGTTTTCAAACAGGCTCTCTATGTATGCCCAGGCTGACCTCAAATTTGTAATTCTTCTGCCTCAACCTCTTGAGTGCTGAGATTACAATTGTTCACTAGGCTCAGCTTCAGTAAATATTTTAAAGCCAGGGTTGTTTGGTTTTGTTTTTTTCTCTCAATATCATATAAGTATGTAACTTCGATGAGTATCAGCTTACATCAGGCATAGTGTCTCGTGACCATAAATGAGGCTGAGGCAGAAGGATCACTCTGAGCCCAGCCTCTGATACAGTGAATTTAAGATCAACTTGGGCTAGTGAGAGAGACCCTGTCTCTCATAACAATCAAAATAAAAACCATTTATAGTGAGTGCTAATTGACCCATTAGCATGACAGACAGACTAGATGGTTGGATAGATAGGTAGGTGGATGGATGGATGGATGGATGGATGGATGGATGGATGGATGGATGGATGGATGATAGGATATTGTGGCCAAACTATGAATTCTGAAAGGCTTTCTATCCAGCTAGTTCAAACATAAACACTATAACATTCCAGGTTATTTTTAATAAATTGACAATGGGACAATATATGGTTTGTCCTGGAATTACTATTTTTCTGTCTAAAAGCACCTACTTACATGCTATTTCCAAAGCAATGCTCTCCCCAAACAGGAAGGGTGAGGAATTGCCTATATGATTGTTAGGCAGGAGACATTCTCACAGGTGCTCACACACAATGGTCTGCACAATCTTGTTTCCTTCTTTTCTGATTGGAAGGAAGTCCTTTTACATGACATCAACTTCTCTTCAACTTGCAAAGCACTGTCATATGTACCCAGCATCAAATGAAAAACTTTCGTTTTGATGTTAAATCACTCCTCTCTTTCCCTGGCACTGTTCTTTTTGTTCAGGATTGCTTTAGCTATCTGGGGCATCCGTATGAATTTTAAGGCTTTTTTTTTTTTTCTGTGTCTTTGACAAATGGTGTTACAATGAACACAATGGGCTCACATCTTGTTGAATACAAAGCCAGAATAAGCACAGCAGTCATTAAACAAAGAAGAAAGATTGCTCTCCTGCAGCAGGCGATGAGAGCATGGCGATTGTTTCCAAAACAATGCTCTCCCCAAACAAGGAAGGGGTGAGGAATTTCATAGTATTCATATAGGGAGGTACTTTGGGGTAGGGACATTCCAGCACATGCCCAGTCTTCTCATTGTTCTCCTCCTCCTCCTTCTCCTCCTCCTTTTTCTCCTTGTCGCCTTCTCCTTTTCTTCTTTCTCCTCCATCTTTTCTTCTTCCTCTTCCTCCTCTTCTTTTCTTCTTCAATTTATTTTTTGAGACAGGATTTCTTTGTGTAGTTCTGGCTATCCCGGAAGTCACCATGTAGACCAGGCCTGACTCAGACTCAGAGATCTGCCTGCTTCTGCCTCCAGATTCTCCACCACCGCCTGGCCATAATTTAAACTAAACGCAAAGCATATCTTGAAGAGGCAATCTGCCCTCTGAAGATGCCTGCTTTACTTAGTCACTAACAGCACTGCAGTGTTGATGGGGATTGCATTGCACCTCAAGGCCATTTTCCCAGCATTGTTCCTACTGCTCCTTTCTATTTTCTTTCCATCGTCTATTGTCCTCAATGTATATTTTAAGTGCTGTAAACTTTTTCTATAGAGGTTTTTCATTCAATTGGTTAGGTTTATTCCAACACTTTTGCTTTGGTTTGAGGTTTGGGGTTTGTTGTTGGGTTTTTTTTTTTTTGTTTTTTTTTTTTTTTGGTTTCTGCTTGTTTGTTTGTTTAGCAACTGTAAAGGGATTGATTGCCTTTCTGGTTTCTTTCACAGCATGTTATTGGAAAGCTACTGGGTTTTGAAGACTGATTTTATAAGCTGACAGTTCACTGAAAGTGTTTAACAGATCTGAGAATTTCCTGGGGCTGTTTTTGTGTCCCTAAAGTACAGAATCATATCTGCGAATATTAATAGAATTTCTTCCTTTCCTATTTGTATCCCTTTTTATCTCCTTTTCTTGCTTGTTGCTCTAGCTAGAACTTCAAGCACTACACTGAATAGGAGTGGAGAGGATGGTCACTCACTATGTAGACCAGGCTAGCCTCAGATTCACAGAGATCTGTCTGCCTCTGTCTTCCCAGTGCAGAGATTAAAGGTATGCACCACCATGCCTGGCTTCCACTCCTTTTTTAAAAAGGGTTTTCTGTAAGCTTATTCTAACCATAATTTGGACTTTATTTACCAAAATGTCTTGTGACTTTTAGGAACACTCTTTTGTTATGTGCATTTGAGGCAGGATTTGCTGTATATCTACGTGTGTTAATTACATGCACACCTGTGTGGACACACACTTGTGTGTAGAGGTGGAAAAGTACATGAATGCTCTCCTCTACTACCATCTGTTCCTTTGAGACAAGGTCTCTCTCTGAACCTGGAGCTGACTTTTTCTCTAGTTGGTTGGAAACCAGCAAGCTTTTCTCCATGTCCTTTGGAGCTGGGATTAAGAAACCCGGCTTGTTACATGGGTGCTGGGAGCGCTTGGAAGTAATTCCTTTCTGAAGCTCTACTTATCCGTGTGTCTGTGTGAGCCTGTCTGTCATGAATGCCACAGTGAACATATAAAAGTTGTGTCTAACCTTCTTCCATGTTGAGGCAGGGTCTTTCTTGAATATGCTTGTGCACTGAGTACTTGAAGCCAGCTGACCCTTGAACACCTAGGTAAGCCTCCTCTCTCTGCCTCCATCTTGCCTTCAAGGTACTGGAATTACAGTGCCACCATACCCAATTTGAGTTTAAATTTTTTCTGCGTGCATAAACACCAGAAATTTATTCTGCAAATAACATGATAATCATTTAAACACTGAACTTGGGAGTTCCCTAGAATGTAGAGTAAAAATCTTAGTTACTGAAGGTTATTGACAATAGATTAGTGAACATCCTTTCAAGAAACAACCTGCGCATATAAGGCATACAATTTTTCTGTACCTGGCATCTGACTAAATGTTCTGCAGTTTGCTTTGTGACAAACATGCGTGTTCTAAGCTGACACAAGCAAGACTGCCAGCTGAGGTACAGCGAGACTTTTCGCAGCATCATAGTCCTCTGTCCCTGGCTGCAGCAAAAAGCATCTTGAAAGTGACCTTTGTTCCAGTATGCGTAGCAGGAGCAGAAGCAGTTTACAATAAACAACATCTCACAATAATGGCCCATTCTTTGGGGAAAAATCCAGCAAATGTCTTGGGGAAATGTCACCATGCATCTGGTCATGAGCAAACTTGGAGTGGGGTTCCTGTCTACTTCTGCATTCCGCACCCAGACTCACAAAGAACGGGATTGTAAGAAAATTCATGTTTAAGCGAAATACTCCCATTGTTTTTAGGAACTCTAAGCTAGCTAGATTTTTCAGAGAAAGAGCTTCATGGTAGGGTCCTGGCTTTTGTTTTTAGTGCTTTATGGTCTGAAAATAACAACCTCCAATGGTCTAATGTGTTCATGCCCACTGTGTGCAATTGCCTATGAACGTATTTTATACATTTTCTCATTTCACCATCACTGCTCATCAAAAGGGAAAGTGGAGGTTCGCATTAGCCAAATGGCCTTGTTCTGAAGCCAGGATAAAGAGGCCGAATCCATTCTGAAGACATGTGCTGAATAGTCAGAACAGCCACGTCTGAGGCAAGCACTGTTCTGTTTCCTCTCAGCTAATGAAAGGGAGGCACAAAGATTTCTGCACCTTAGGCCGCATCCCCTAAGAGAAGAAGCTGCACTTCCCACTGAAGCTGTTGTAACCCTGAAGGCTGCTAACCTCTGTGTTTTCTAGTCCAGTAGCCCTTGTCCCTTCTCTTTCCACATAATCCCTTTGTTCTGTTGGGACACCCTAATCATGATTATCTTCTGTGTTCACTCAAACAGCATCTTGCCTTTTCCACCTCATCTGTTTTCTAAAAAAAATGCTGTGACCATGCAATTCGGACCTCCCAAAAGAAGAATCCCCACTGCTCATCAGAGGGGAAAGTGGGGGTCCATATTATGGCCTTGTTCTGAAGCCAGGATAAAGATGCCATATCCATTCTAAAGACATGTGCTTGGGCCTTAAACACAATTTTTACTGTGGGCTGTATCCAGGTCACCTTTTAAGAGACACAGAAATATATAGGGTAGATGTGTAGCCAGGCACACTACTGTGATTTGCACACATCTACCCTCTATATTTTTTTCCTGTTTTATTTTTCCTCTGCCACCACACAATGCATTGTGTATTCTACTCATATTTGTACATGCCATGTCCTTCTGGGGTGTAAGTGCTCTGTAGTTGGTTTGTCTATTTTATTCATTTCTATATCTTGGGTGAATAGAATACTACCTGTTACCACAGCAACAAAACCAAATGAGTCCCGGGGCCTCTTTGCCTTCCTCATTCCAAACCACAGTCTACCAAGACCTCTGCTGTTCTACTTAATACATGTTTAGTCTTCTCCTCCCAGCCAAGTGATCATTTTCATGAGGGCAAAGACAACACAAGAGTTCTATTATCTGCTCAGTGTTCCTTCCAGAGTTCTGGGCAGGTAGTCAGCTTCATTAGATGCTTGATGATTAGATCCTATCTGTAACGAACCAGTGTCTTTCAGCTGGATAACTATGGAAACTTTCCAAAAGGGCCAGGTTACCAGGCAGGAGGTACATATCTTTCCTCAGTGCTCACACTCTTGGCAACGGGAATGTCTACAACTAAAAAAAGCCAAATGGAGTCTCAAGATGCTTTCATTTGGGGAAAATGGCAGCACTGTTAATGCAAATACGACAGGAACAGATGAAGGACTAATGAGACCATTGCTAAGGGACAAGGAATATCAGGGAACTGTAATTATGTAGAGGAGCAGGACATACTCCTGGTTAGCTTGAAGCCCTGTGCCCGAGGGGCCTACTGATTAGCCCAGCTGACCTTGAACTCACAATGTCCCTGCCCACCACACCTAGCTGAAGTTTAAGAAGCAATAGTGATGTATGTTAAAGTATAAATTCATTTCCAAGAAATCAGACACACAGGGCCTCATGCTGTATAATCCTGTTTAATATGGAGTGTCCAAAATAAGCAAGTGTGTAGAGACAGAAAATATATGAGCGGTTCCCAAAAGTTTGAGAAAGAAGGGAGGTTGAAGAGGGCAAAGAACGTGGGGCAAGGACAGAGGTGTGGACATAGACGACAGTGATGGGTGTAATTCTGACACTGAACTGAATCATATACTCTAAAGTGGTTACTTTGTTATCGCATGACCTCAATTGAAAAAGGGTTCTATTTTCTTGACTATTACCAAGAAAATAGATTAGATTTTAGGTCTCCTGATTACAAAGAAGAGATAGGAATGCATGGTAACATATATGTTATTTAACATGAGCTAGATATTCTGTAAGATATCCAAAACATGTTCAAAAAAGATATTCAAAATATGTCAAAACATATTTATGATTAATATATTTAATTTTAATGTGGGAAGTAGAGGCAAGAAGATCAGGAGTTCAACTACATAGTGAGTTCAAGGCCAACCTGGACAAAATAAGACTGTCTCAAACCAAGCAAAGAAACAAGCAACAGTATGTATGTATGTATGTATGTATGTATGTATGCATTATGTAATTTAAGTAGAGAACATTAAAATAAAGTTTTTAAAATGCAATGTACAGTGTACTGTTTATTGAGAGTTTAAACAATCACCAAGCCTGCAAGCAAACATCTCTGCGAGGATGTCTTGAGTCACTACGTGTATGTGGGCATAATTTTAGAGTAGAGTATGTCCCCAAGTTCCTGCTAATCTACTGAGAAAGGAAGCCCAGCCCTCCAGGTCCAGGCATATATGCAAAAGCTAAGATGTATTCTTTTGTCATTTTTGTTTTGAGATAGCACCTCATGATCCTTCTATCTTAGCTTTCTCAGTGCTGGGGTGACATAGGTGTGCACTGCTAGACCTGCCTGAAAGGTAGACAAAGAACTAGCAGAAAGCTGTTTATAAAAGCATAGCAACTCCTGGAAGACAGTATAGCTGCTTCTCCAAAAGCTGAACACAAGATGCTACAGTGTTTCGTCCCCAAGAGAAATGAACAGCAGACTGGCAGGTGATGTTCATAGCAACACAAGTCATGATGGCCACCACCCTCTAAATGCCCACCCAGGACAAGAGAAGAGTGGAAATATGGTTCCTTTGAGAGATAGAAAACTCAACAACGACAAAAAAAGGCAATAGACTCATAGCAGTCATGTGGATGAGTCTTTAAAAAGTTACCCTAAGTGAAAGAGACAGGACAAAATAGCCACATACACCTGACTTTGTTTATATGAAATGTCCAGATGATGTCTACTTGTCAAGGGGAAAATGAGTTAATGTTTGCTGCATGCTGGAAGTGGGTGTCAACTCAGCTGTCAATGAACGTGAGGAATTTGGTGGGGGTTAGAAAAATTGAAAACGAAATGTCTAACAATGGCTGGAGTACTTGGCAAGGTCATGATGATCACTGCACACATAAGAGGAGTGAATATAATGATACATAAACTCACTATGAAGTCTCAAACTTTTGATCCTCCTGCCTCAATCTCTCAAATGCTGGGACCATGGGTAAGCACTTTTATACCTGGTTCACGTACTCATTTTCTAAACTGCAGGAAAGCACAGAGAAGAAATTAGTACTTACTGAGACCTAAAATCAGCTTACTTCTGATCTTTTCTTAAGACATGTTTTGTGCAGTCAAGATCAGTGTTGGTGTGCAATTTGATGTCCCCATTTTCTAGCTAAAAGATAAGCATTGAACTAAATACTAATAGTAAAGTATCATTTCATCCCAGAACCTGGCTACGCTGGTTCCCCCTGCATACTTTTAATGAATATTTTCATTTTATAAATGACATATGCTGAATATCTTTGTATAAAATAATTGCTAAAGCTTTCTGTTGTTGTTATTGTTTTGAGACAGGGTCTCTCTATGTAGCCGTGACTGGCCTGGAACTCACTATGTCTATCATGCTGGCCCTAAACCTAGAGATCTGCCTACCTCTACCTCCCGAGTGCTGTGATCAAAGGCCTGAGCCACAATGCCCAGCCAGCCAGGGCTTATTTCTAAATCTACTTTATCTCCAGTTATTGTTCTGTTTTACAATTCTCGAATTTGGAAACCTGACCTTTGAAACAGAGGTTTCTTTATCTCTAGTCCTCCTTAAGCACAGAGAATCTCCCAGGGTTTCAAAACAGAGGCTCTGGATGACAAAGAGAGAGTGACTTAGCCAGGCCTGCCTGCCCTTTGGAGAGGGTCCAGCACACACCAAGGGGTGGATCCAAACAGCAGATGATCTCAAGTGCAGCGGCAGGTCAGGAGCAAATCCCAGAAAAGGAAAGGTCGCTCAGGCCCTCAAGCAGACTCCTTCATACCAGGACACTCCTGGAGTTGGAGGTGAACTGATGTCTGGAAGCTGGAAGCAAAGAGAAATTCGCAGCTCTCTGGATTGCAGGCAGAATTGAGGCAGATCCAAGCATAGGGAGGCAATGGGGACTGAGCGTGAGCTGGGGAGGTAAAGACTACAGCTACTGCCTTTCACAGACTGACTGCAGGGGCGCTGTGCATGCTGGACTATGGGGCCATCGTTAGTCTTCCTGTGCACCAGAGAAAGAACATGAACTACAGGGTATTGATGACCCACTAGCCTAGATGAGAGAGACAGCATTTAAAATATATGGCCATAAAAATTAATGTGTATGCACGGGGGCGGGGGATGGCTTAGTGGATCAAAGCACTTGTGCAAGGGTGAATTCCCAGGAACCACATAAAAGTCAGATGCTTAGCATATGTATCTGTAAACCCAACATTCCTAGGGAGATGGGAGGTAGAGACTGGAGACTCCCCAGAACCTTGCCAGCCAGCTAGCCTGGCGTATGTAACAAGAGACCCTGCCTCAAAGAAGGTAGATGGTGAGGACTGACACCCGAGATTGTCTTCCAATCTCTCTGTCTCTCCATCTCTCCGTCTCTCTCTCACACACACTATAATAATAATAGTAATAGCAATAATGGTGATGATGATGATAATCTCGAAAATAAAATTACAGAAACCGCTACGTAGAAGCTGATATCAAGTGATCATAGAGACTGATTGTGACTATTGCAAAACTCAATGCGGTGATAGTTACACAAACTCGGTGAATTCTCCAAAAATTATCAAATTTTGTACTCTAGAAAGGTGAGCTGTGTGTTAATTAAATCTCAATAAAGCTGCTTTTAATTTAAAGAAAGAGTTGGTTGTGGCAGAGATGGAGGCAGGAGGATCAGAAATTCAAGGCCAGTCAGCATGGGCTACATGAGAAAAAGCCAAGTAAGTGAGCCAGCGGTGGTGGCGGAAGCCTTTCATGGCAGCACTCAGGAGGCAGAGGCAAGTGGAACTCCCAGAACTGAAAACCAGCCTCGTCTACAGAGTGAGTTCCAGGCCAGCCAGGACTACGTAGAGAAACCGTGTCTCAAAAACAAAGCAACAAACCCCAGTTTTTCATGATGAGTAATTCCGGATAGGACACACATTCAGCTCTCTGCTGAGAACACGCTCCAAGAGACCTGCCCATATTTATTTATTTGATTGTTTGTGTGTCTCTTTAGTTAAGTGACAGATGGAGTCCATGACATTAAGAAAATCAGAGTTCTGTAAGGGCTAGTAGAGGAGCAAAGACACAGTGAAAGGAAGAGTCTGGAAAGAAAAAAACAAAGTTGCTTTTGTGCTCTTGTGGGGAGTGTGCGCTTGTTTTCAACTCTGTGCCAAAAGGTCCATTTGACAGCTCCGGCTATGGAGGACAACCCTGCCTTTTGGTTTTGTTGTTTTGTTTGTTGTTATTTTGTGTTCTTGGACTTTTCTAATTTCAAAATACTTTCTTTGTGACGATATTAAATGCCAGCTCCTAATCTCACTCTTAAATTTACGGGAACATGTAAATTATACAGATTCAAACGACAGTCTTTATCTACGTTAATGGTTCTCAACTTACAGGTTGCTACCCTTTTGAGGGGCGAATAACTCTTTCAGAGGGGTTTGCCTAACACCATTGGGAAATACAGATATTTACATTTTGATTCACAGCAGTAGCAAAATTTCAGTTATGAAGTAGCAACACAAATAATTTTATGGCTGGGGGTCAGCACAACAGGAGGAACTGTGTTAAACGGTCACAGCGTTCAGAAGGATGAGAACTACTGATCTAGACGCTGTAGGTAGCTTAATGACCTCAGGTGCAAATGTCACCCGCGCTCCAATGCTCTGAGCTTTGATCTCCACCCAAAAGGAATGCTTTGGCAAGAGGCAACTCTTTTTTTTTTTTTTTTTTTCAGTTCTAGCTTGACAGGTGGGTTCAGATCTTCAGCTGAGCAGGTAGTCCAACAGAATGGTTTTGACCATTCAGTATTTATTATTCTGCAAGTGGAAAAGTAAAGCCAAGAGCAAGGATAATTTACTGTCTCCCGCATTGTGGTCCATGACAAGCTTTTCTAAGATAAACACAAACCTGCCTCTGGGCAGGACTGGACGTGCCGTGTCCCTTGCTTTGCTCGTGACACCATTGGAGGAAAGCATCTGCTTGCCAGACACAGCAGCTCTTGCCTATCATAGCAGTACTTGGGAATCTGAGGCAGGAGGATTGCTACAAGTTCCAGTCTAGCTTGGATTACAGGGTGAAAAACTGTTTCACAAAAAAAAAAAAAAAAAAAAGAGTAAAAAAAAAATAGAACAATTCAGCCTCTAGACCAGTGGTTCTCAACCCCTTTGGGAGCCATATATCAGATATCCTGCATAGCAGATATTTGCATTACTATTCCTAACAGTAGCAAAATTATAGTTATGAAGCTATAAAATAATTGTATGGTTGGGGTTACTACAACATGAAGAATTGCATTAAATGGTCGCAGCATTAAGAAGGTTAAGAAGCAGTAGGTTAGACTCTTTCTGCAAAAAGTATTAGCATGGTTTGGAAAAATGCACCCTTCACAGCCTTAACACAGATGCAGGCTTTATCTTAAAGTCACAGTACAGTCTGCTTCAGATACTGTTTTGTATCACTTGGTAGCCTTTATCTTTAGTTATTCTAACCAAGCTCATGTTTATAAAGTTACCAGAAGTCATTTGTAATGCATGAACTCAACCTGATTACTCAAGTTATAGTTTTGCACTGCTGTTCATATTATCTAATTTCTTACATTAAATAATTTTATCTTCCCTATTTTTCCTTTTTTTTAAGACACTGTTTTTACAGTGTGGGTGTGGGTGTTTGAGCATGTGAGCACACCATGGCACACATATGGATGTCTGAAGACAGCTTATGGGAGTCGGTCCTCCATGTGTATTGTGGTGATGAAGCTAAGGTCATTCGTGAGCTTAATTGTGGTGGTTTGCATGAGCCTGGGCGGGAGCATGGGCAACAGTCCAGCAGCTACACCGCTGAAGGAAATGACCACCCCCTCCAGCAACCATTAGTTATCAGTGGTTCCTCAGGAAGGGGTTGGCTTCATATGCCCCTGCTCAGCTGTGAGAGAATGTTGGCGAGCCCCATCCTTGTTCAGGTGCCCTAAGCAGCTGTGAGATCACAGGTGAAACAATCATGTCATGCCCATGTCAGCATTTCACAGCACTCTTCCTCATTCTCTGGCCCTTGCATTCTTTCCGCGCCCTCCTTGGGCAATGCTCCCTGAGCCTTGGAGCTAGCGGTATAGACGGTCCACTTAAGGAAGAATACACAACAATCGTGTACTTTAAACACTTTGACCAGCTGTGAGTCTCTGCATAATTAACTACCATCTACTGCAATGAGAAGCTTCTCAGACCAAAGCTGAGAGCAGGAGTAATCCTTGGATAAGAACACAATGTCTAGAAGGCAGCTTGGTACCGAGTCCATTTAATTAAATGGCCGTGAAAGGTTCCTCTCTAGAGCCTGTACTATACCCAGCCATGGCTTTTGACCAAGGGTGCAGCACCAGGCATCAATTCACTCCCGGCATAAGCCTCAAATCCAGCTCGAAAGCCATTGGTTACACCAGCAACATTCATGTCGCTATTGCACAGTGGACACGGCCTGCCTTGGCAGTTTTATGTAATACTTACAGCTTCTGGTAGCAGCATTATCCACCCAAACTCTTCGCTGTGTATTATAGTTTTTATTTACCATTATTTTCATTGTATTTTCAGATTATCTTACAAAGCAGATTTCCATATGGTTTTTGCATATATTCTTAGTTTTAGTTAACCCTTCCTCTTCTCCCCTCCCCCCCATTTCCAACCCTGATCAAACCTCTCTGCCACCAGATCTCTTCCTTTCTCTCTTGCTCTTAATGGTCTTTTTCTAATTTCCTGGCCTCTACTAGTTAAACACATGAATCTAAAGGTTTGAAGCCAGTATCCACATGTGAGAAAAAAGAGATGGGGTTTGTCTTTCAGAGTCTTGGTTACTTCCACTCAATATTATATTTTCCAGTCACATCTATTTTCCTTTAAATGCCATAAATGCATTTTTCTTTGCAGCTGAAAGAATCTAACTGTGTATATGCATCACATTTTTAATTACCTAGTCATCTGTTCATGAACATCTAGGCCTGCCTTGTAGCTGGTTCCATTTTCTAACTGTATAAACAGAGAAGCAATGAACTTGGGCATGTAGCTACCTCTGTAGGAGGATATAAAGTCCTTTGGTATATGCCCAGGAATGGTACTGCTAGCTGTGTCCTATATTAACCATCTTATTTTTCACAAGCTGCAAAAGAAACACCACTCCTTTGAAACGTCTTCCCAGGACATTTCAAAAGCAAGAAAGGAAACTTGGAGAGGCGGCTAACATGCTGGATCTGAGAATAAATCTTTGGATATTGTCATAAAGTGAACCAACTGACAATAGCAATAAAGTGAAATTTAGTGGTGATTCAAAACAGACTCTCTCAACCCTTGAATTTTACCTCAGACAAGAAGGGGACAGGGTGAACAAAACAGCTACTTTTGCAAATAGCTAAAGCATATGCAGAGAGAAACTGCCCTTGTTTGATGTTGTTCTAGACTTTGAAGCTAGGAGACCAGCGGGAGGAAGCGATGGCTCTCCTGAAATACTTTCTTTTCAACTGCAGGCAAGAGCAGAGGCATGCACTGTCTGTAAAGCTGGAGTTCCTCCTTGAAAGGAATGGGAGCAGTAGTTGTATAAGCATTGTGGTTTGAGGAAACCAGCTAGCCACCAAACCCTTCCCAGCACCCCACTGCTCCCTCCAATTAAGCTTTTCGGAAAAGCTCCTGAGTGTAGGGTGATGCCTATTTCGAGGTAGCAGTGAACTTATGGAGGTGGAACAAATTAAAATAAGAACATAGTTACTATGACAAAAAAGACATTTTAACCAAAGTGGATGAAAATATTTACGGTCATTTAAAACTTTTTAAATATTTTGTTGATATTGAAAAAAGTGTAGTGCTCCAGGCCAAACCCAACATTGGCTCTTTGACATGTGTTTGAATTGAAGGTTGTGTGCAGACTACTAACTAACGCGTCTCCAGGTCTGCAGAGCAATCCATTTGAATCATGACAAAGCTAGGTGAGTTTTCTCATCTAAGGACGCCAGTCAACGCAAACTGTCACTTGACTCCATTGTAGATGCTTTCTAGGGAGCAGTGATATTTTTACCACTGGAAAATCTGTCCTTCTGGATCAGCCACAAAGATGTGGAAGTGATACAGGCTCAGTAATACACATATCCATAAGAATACTCACATATGCTCAAATAGACATTGAAAAATAAGTAAAATTATAGAGTTCTGAAAGACTTCATCAGCATATATTTACATATTTAAATCAGACAAAAGAAGCCTCCAATATTCATTTTGGATCCTGCTTCTTTTTTTTTTAAACTAATTATCATATTCTGCTTAGTCTTAATATTTTATAAAAAGAATTCTTTAGCACGCCTTTAGCCCTTTGCCCTACTGCATCAGGGCTTGCTTGTCCCTATGTGTCACCCTCTAAACACAAAGTCTGAAGTCATTTGCCTATCCTGTTTGAACTTTGAACGTTGTTTAAAATCGTAGACTGGCAAACTTGAAAATTCCTTAAAATGGAATTCTAGAAAATCTTCAATGTTCCACAAATTGCATCCTATTTAATGTCCCACTTTTTTTTTCCAGAGCAGACAAATTCCCCAGAGTTAGGCCCCATTCCAAGGCATCCTTCTTTCCATTTAATTATTTTGAGGATGAAAAGCTTTTTCATAGCACCCCCACAAAATCTGCTATGCCAAGCACCACAAGCAGTCCCACAGTGCATTGAGCCCGACACAATGCTTGTGATTGTAGCGTTCCTCCCCTCACTGCCTCCCTGCTTACAGGCCTGTGATCTGCACACTGAATGCAGTGTACAGGTTGAACACTGACAGACCCAAGAGCCACACACACGCCTTCCAGTATCTGTCCTGAAGCAATGGTGGGTTGTTCCTTCAGCATGAGGACCCCACCACCGAAGACAGTAGATTCCTTTGTCTTCAGTCACACTCGAGCTAATTGTGTTGTGTGATGGGAGGAGGGCCCTTGCCTGCGAATGGCTGACAAATACTTTCCTCCAGAGAAAACCGACTTAAGTTTAAGACTGTATTCAGTAAGTGATCTTATTCAGATGGCCATCTGGTAGACCTTTGTCAAACAATTTAATCCAGATGTCAAATTGTCAAACAATTTAATCCAGAAGGACTGCTGCTCACAGGCTTCCTCATGGATGGTGTGTGGGGGCTTGCTTTAAGAACATTCCCCTTGGTGTTACCTCAGCCATGTTGCCAGAGCTAGAGAGACCAGACCTGGGGTCACCGGTCCACCCACAGAAACACTTGCCCATGCTAGGAGAACCATTGGTGGTCTCATCCTATGTTTCCAACAGGTCTCAGTGGCTTCCTTAGTGTCTCTCTCTAGTCCTCTGAACCTTATTAACTGAAAAACCTGCCTGTGGCCAACTTCTACCCAGTATTCAGGACTTCCACACACTGTGTGCTGAAGTCATGCTGGATTTTTTTTCCTTTTCTCTATCTCTGCCATGGGTATCATACATATTTTGTTAAGCTGCCCAAGATAATTTGAAGAGTTGTAAGTCAATATATAATTTTAGATTTATTTATTTTATTTTTTGTATATTAGTGTTTCGCCTGCATACACATGTGCCATGTGTGCCTGGCATCCTTGAGGTTTGAGGGCATCAGATGGTTGTAAGTCACCATGTGAGTTCTGGGAACCGAGCCCCACTTCTGCGAGAGCAACAATACTCTTCAGCCATCTCTTAAGTCCAATAAATAGTTTTAAATCAGTTTCTCATGTCATTCTGGGTAGAAAAAAAACTGTGGTTGATTATTCTTATCCCATGGAAGCATTCTTATACACAGCCTTTATTTAAATGTTACACAGACTGCTGCTAACTGGTTGACAATATTTGAAAGGTCCATCAGTTAGCTCCTTTGCAACTGTTTCCCTGCTGTTTTTGTTTTCTTTCAAAATCGAAAAGACAATGAGAACCAGGTTCCATAGAGCATGCCCGTAACCCTAGAACTCAGGAGGCCAGGGCAGGAGTATCAGGAGTTGAAGGCCAGCCTGGGCTTTACAGCAAGTTTCAGCCCAATTTTGGCCATTTAGCAAGGCCTTGTCTCAGGAAGACAACAAAAACAAAGACAAGCTGATTAAGAAATGGAATACTACTCAGCAATTAAAAATGAGGAAATCATGAAATTTGCAGGCAAATGGTGGGACCTGGAAACAATCATCCTGAGTGAGGTATCCCAAAAACAGAAAGACACACATGGTATATACTCACTTATATAGACCTATAAGATAGGATAAACATACTGAAATCTATACACTTAAAGAAGATAAACAAGAAAGAGGACCTGGGTTAAGATGATCAATCCTCACTTAGAAAGACAAATGGGATGGACATTGGATGTAGGAGAAAACAA
>CM053748.1:10328109-10437963 GCA_028658305.1 Pachyuromys duprasi
TCCTATCAGTGGACTTGGAAAGGGGCAGGGAGGAGATGAGGGAGGGATGGGAAGGATAGGGAGGGAATGCGGGAGGGGGCTACGGCTGGGATACAAAGTACATAACCTGTGATTAATATAAAATAAAAATGTTAAAAAAAGAAATAAAAGTCAAAGACATATTAGATCTACAAATTCAAATTCATTTAAATTTACATGTAAACGTGTCATAATTAGAGCTGGGGAGATGGCTCTGTTGGAATAGTACTCGATGCCCAAAAATGCACACCTAAGTTTGGATTATTGGTAACTACATAAAAGCTGGGCACACATCTGTAACCCCCGCATGTGGCAGCACAAGTCAGAGAAAGGACGATCCTTGGGCTCATTGGCCAAGCAGACTAATAGAATCTATAAGCTCTGAGTTCAGTGTGGATCCTATCTCAAAAATGAAGATCAATGAGTAACTGAGGAAACACCTGACTTTGGTCTCCAGCTTTTACAAACACATGTGCATACATATCTACATACACACTCACACAAACAAACATGTATGTATGCTTTCATCACACACAGAGAATATATGTGATATACATTTAAAAGAATATTCAAGTTGCTTTTATTGAACCGAGACTCTATTATTCTTGACAAATTGCTACAATTTTTGCACAAGAAACTACAGACTAAACAGACTTGACACGTAGTCAATAAATTAAAGATCAAAGATACTAGATAGAGGAAAGTAGGTCATATCTCATGTGCAAAGAGATTTTGTAGAGATTTTAGAATACTATTTTTATTCTGTATCTGTATCTGGCCTTGGGGAAGAGAGGTCAGTGTGGGAAATAGGAAGAGGAACAGGTATGTGTCTGAAGTTGGGGATACAGTGAAAGGGTAAGGAAGGGCTGGTCCTAGCTAAGTATGTGCAGTATACAAAAGAAACTACCTGGTTGTCATTTGGTAATTAGTTTCTAATTATCAACAGAGGGAATTTCCTAGAGTAACACTGGGGTAAACAGAGGCAAATTACACAGTGGCTAAGGCTAATGTCATCCTAGAGCTTTGTTAGATCAAGACTGAGCAGAACCCACTGAGACCAACACAGCCAACGAGATGACTGTTAACTCTCTTCATACAGTGTCATCTCCATAGCGTTATTAGCCTTGTGAAGTCACCTGTTCCCACTGCGCACCTGACACCAGGTCATATCTGGAAAATTCCACGTGAGGACAGAAAAGGCGAGGGAACCCTAACCCAGAACCCTGACCCAGTCCTGGAACTTTTTACCTTAGCTTATAAATTACCTTCTGCTGTTAAATTTTTCCATAAAATGAGTTCTCCAAATCCACATGTGGTCTCCTAAGAACACCCAGAAACCCTTTGTGCACACCTGGACAGTTTGTCTGATCTCTGAATTCTTTATTTGATGGTAGCTAGCACTGAGAACCCCTGGGGAGAAGGTGCTGATCTGCTCAGTTATCTTTGAGGCTTCCCTAACCTTCAAGTACAACAGGATAGTATTATTGAAGACTAAAACAAAATTCCCTTTGTGTAGAGAAGCCAAACTTTCTTACAATATTGTGCATGTATTTTTTGTGCATTTTTTTTACCATATATTCATAATGAGTAGCATATACTCCTCCCTATAAACCACAGTCGGGCCTTAAACTAGGGTTCTCCCTGTTTCTGCCATTTTGGGATTATAGGTATGGGCCACCATGCCCATTTTATAACATATATCCTTATGTACAGAAAAAAAGCGTGCTTCTCATGCTTTCTTTTTTGTTGTTTGGTTGTTTTTTTGTTTGTCTGTTTTTTGTTTTGTTCTTTTCAAGACAGGTTTTTTTTGTGACACTCTGTAGATCAGACTGACCTCAAACTCAGAGATTCACCTGCCTCAGCCTCCTGAGTGCTAGGATTAAAGGCATGAGCCTCTAACATCTGACTTCATGCTTTCTTGATAAACCATATCAAATTAAAGGGGATAGTCCAGTGGAGAATAAAAACTCAAGGCTAATCTCAGGCTCTCTCTTCTAAGCTGGCCACCTTGTATACTACTTTGAATGCCAAGTATGTGGAAGTTGTATTTGAAGGTGTGTTTGATGACTCTTTTCTTTCAGATATTCAATCTTCAAGCCCTTTTTAGTAGCTGGCATCGATCTGAAACTGGACTTTAAACTAACTTGACTGTTGTTCTCTGTTTTTAACTAGTTGTCCTTTCTCAGAAAGCACAGCTCAGTATTCTGCATTACCATTTGCTAACAAGGAATAATTTCAACTACTTTAGATTTTTCTCTAATACCCTGCTTAGAATTAAAGTTTTTGTCATGCTGGATGTGTGATGCAGACCTTTAATCACAGCACTCTGGAGACAGAGGCAGAGGCAAGTGGATCTCTGCAGATTTGAGGCCAGCCTGCTCTACAGTTCCAGGCCAGCCAGGGCTGCATCGTGAGACCTTATCTAAAACAAAAACAAAACAAAAAGCCAACTCACAACAACCTGAGAACCTTTATCAGGTGTGCAAGTTGACATTGTGCAATTTCTTTTTCTTCTTTCACACCATGTACTTGGTATATCTATTGCAAACTCCACTAAAGGTAAAATAAACACGTAAGAACGTTCTGGTAGAAGAGCCGCTGTCTTCTGATCAGTTGGTACCCTCTTTCTAAAACCAAGCTTTACACAGTTTCAGCTGTCATTCCTCTCCCAGGGCTCTTCCGACCACTGACCCTGTCTTTACTTTTTATTAAAAAAAAAAAAAAAAGGCAGGACTTTGTTGGCTTTTATTAGTTTGACTCAACCCATTAGCTATAAGAACAATAGTCTAATTGTCAGTGAAATTAGCCTTTGAGCAGCCACTCTGTCTTCTCTTTGATTGTCCACTGTGCTGTGGCCAGAGCCACCTCCTCAGGGCTTGTTTCATTTGTTCTCTCCTTTGAAAAACAAGCGGGGTTAGAACTGCTTCAGGGTGGCTAGGCAAAAAACAAAAAACGAAAACAAACAAGAAAAGCCCAAGCAAACAAACAAACAAAAAAATTGGACCAATTTCTCCCAAATGGCCCTCAATAAATGTGGATTTCCTTTGTCCTCAATAAGCTTGTAAGAAATGACACCAGCAAATCTAAGCCACTCTAAGGCAAGAGATCATGCCTTTTTATTTGTTTGTTTGTTTGACAGGGTTTCTCTGTGTAGCCTTGGCTGTCCTGGAACTCAGTGTGTGGATTAGGCTGGCCTCAAACACAGAGATCCAACTGCCTCCTCCTCCAGAGTACTGGGATTAAAGGCATGTGCCACCACCGCCTGGCAAGAGGTCACTTCTTCTGGTGTTTTACATCTAGGGTGTGGGGAATAATACATGTTTTAAAATTCCTCTCTCAAATACCTTTTAAAAATATAAAGCAAAGAAGGAAGTACAAGCAGCGAGTGGAACTAAAGCTTTGAAGTGTGTCTCACCGTTTTAGATTAATATCTAACTAGACACCCCAGTGACAGTAAACTCCTTGGAGCATTTTATACTTTCCTGTGTAGTGTTGATTGGGATTTTGATTAAAAGTCTTGGGCGCAGCCAGGTGTAGTGGTGCACACCTGTAATCCCAGCACTCAGAGAGGCAGAGGCAGGTGGATCTCTGTGAGTTCAAGGTTATCCTGGTCTACAGAGGGAGTTCCAGGACAGCCAGGACTGTTACACAGAGAAACTTTGTCTCGAAACACACACACACACAGTCTTGGGCGCACTTAATGTCTGAACACTCTCTCTCCCTACCTTCACCCCACCCTCTTCACACTGTAACCCTGGTTGGCCCGGCCTGAAGCATTGTTTTCCTGCCTTAGCCTCCACAGTGTCGGTGTCGGGATCACAGGTGTGGACCAGCACGCCTGGCTTGAGCTTTGTTTTGAAGGGAAGAACTGTGTCTGCTTTGGGTCCCTCTATATATGTTGACACACAGTAGGTGAGTCCAATAAACATCTGAAAAGTGAGAATGCCATGCCAAGCACAACTCTCCCTTGCTTTTTTACCAAAATGATTCTGGTTGAGTGTGGTAGCACACATCTGTAATCCCAGCACTTGGCTGGAGGACCTGGCTAACTTCAAGCTCCTTTCAAGTTTGAGGCTACTTTGAGACCCCATCTCAAAAAAAAGGGGGGGGTGAGTCCCCCAACATGTGTGACTGGCTCAATCCTTAGTACTGCGAAACTAATGCAAAAAAAAAGTGAATCCATGTAACACATGGCGAATCTGTCAGTAATGTTTTCTTCCCATTTCAGATTGCTTTTGCTGGACTCTACCTCATTAGCAGCATCCCTTTCTCATCAAGCTTACTTCTCTCTAAATAGATGTTTTAATAGTCCAGAGAGGCAATGGACAGGCAGGTCCTCTGGAGAGGAGCTAGTGCAAAATCGCTTTATTAAAGCAAATTTGTTGTCTGTGCAGCGGAGTTAGCTGCCACACTTGTTGCGACTTCACCACAGCCTCTCTGACTGGGTTAGAGGGGAACTCCGTTGCTCAGTGACTGAGAGGGCTGGCTGCTCCTGCAGAAGACAGGGTTCAATTCCCCGAACCTGCCTGGGGCAGCCCATAGTTGCCTGTGCTAACTCCAGCTCCAAGGGATCCAACACCCTTTTCTGGACTCTTTGAATAGTCTATCCACACACACATACACACCTAATTATAAATAAAAACAAGACTTTTAAATGTGCAACAGGTATTTCCTTAGAACACTTAGTAAGTATTCTTTGGTTTTTGGTTTTTTTTCAAGACAGGGTTTCTCTGTTGTAGTCCTGGCTGTTCTGGAACGTGCTCTGTAGACCAGGCTGGCCTTGAACTCACAGAGATCCACCTGCCTCTACCTCCTCAGTGCTGGGATTATAGGCAAGCACTTCCGTTGCCTGGCTTCAGTAAGTATTAACACACTTTACTAAATGAAAACTCTACATGCTACAACTAGACTAATTTTCATTTGTTATTTAACTAAAACGTCACTGGAAATCATGTTAAAAATTAGTCAATAGGAAAGATAGAAAATGTAATATTTCAAAAAAAAAATGAAGGCTAGGAAAGGGATGAAGGCACAAGAGGTTTGAACTCTCCAACTGCCCTTTCTCCTAAGGATGGGATTGGAGAAGTAAGAAACCTTCTCTAAGCGTGGTAGGGTCTTTTCTGATTATTCTCGTGGCTATAAGACGGGTTCACAGCTTCTTTCATTTACACGGTCACATAGGCAGTAACTGCATACAAACTGCACCACCAAGAGATACACACTTAGAAGGGAAAGGGTGCTCATTGTGCCTGAGCTTCCACCCATGCCTGACCATAAATGGGTAGATGGATCAATGCAGAAGTTGCATGCCCGAAAAGCAACACAGCACAGACCTCTCCCCACAATGGGCAAGGCTTGGCTGCTTGGCCCCTCAGTAAATGGCTCTTAGCGAAGGAAGGAAGGGCGGAAGGAAGGAAGACAGAAAAAGAGAGAGACAGAGAAACAAAGAAACCAAAAGAAAAAAAACAGGCTACCCTGCTTTTATTTTGTTTGTTTGTTTGTTTTTTAATTTTTAATTTTCTGTGTATGGGTGTTTGGCCTGTCTGTAGATCTGTACAACACATACCTGCCTCGTGCCACAGAAGCCAGAAGAGGGCATCAGATCCCATGGAACTAGAGTTAGAGCTGGTTGTGCGCCAACATGTGTGTGCTGGACACCAAACTTGAGTCCTCCAGGGAGCAGCCAGTGCTCTTAACTGCTGAGCCATCTCTCTGCTTTTTAAATGTAATATCTTTATCACTTTTCGGAGAAAAAAATATATATATATAATGTTTTTATTATATTCATTCCTACTCCTCCCCTTAACTCTTCCCAAATCCATTCCCTCCCAGACTCCTGTCTTATTAAAAAAGAAAAGAAAGAAAGAACTTTAGAGATTCCAATTTATGCTGCCAGCATCGTCATGGGTGTGGTAGAGGCTGTCCACTAGAACCTACCAGGGGGCCATACCCTTAAATGAAACTAACCTTCAGTGGTTGGAGAAATCGCTCAGAGGCTAAGAGCACTGGCTGCTCTTTCCCAGGACCTGGGTTCAATCCCTAGCACCTAATTCCCTGGATTCCTCCTTTGGTAGCTGTGAGACCCTTCACTCACATGTATATACCCCCTTACAGATATATTAAATAATAGTTTTTTTTTTTAAAATCTTAAATAAAAGAATCTTAAAGAAAAAGACAGCAGGCTCTCCCTCCCTCAGAAGACATGAACCATCATTAGCTCCTCACTTAGGGTTGGAGGAGCGTGATCCCTTACTCCCTCCATGATGGAATGGTGACTGGCTGACGTTGCTTAGGCAACCACAGCCCCTGGGAGCTAAGGCCAGCCAGTTCTTAACATAGCAAGTCCTAGGCCAACTGCGTTGACATAGTGAGAACCTGTCTCAAAGAAACCAACATTGTGGGGCTAAAGAAATGCCTGGGTGGTTAAGAACACTGGCTGCTCTTGAAGAGCAGCAGAGCTGAACTGTCAGTACCCACATGTGTGCCCACAATCACCTACAACTTCAGTCCCAGGGAATGTGTTCCATGCATGACCTCCACAGGCACCAAGTGTCACATGGTGCACATACATACACACTAGAAACGCACTCACATCTGCACTCAGGTCATCAGGTTTTCTAGGCAGTGTTTTTACCTGAGGAGCCCTCTCTCCAGGCTGCGATGGCATCTTTTGACAAAGGTGGCTCTTTTGTATTGTTCTTCAGGCCCTCATGGACTAAAGGGTAAAGACTCAATGGGCTGAAACACGTGCAGGTTACACACTTGAACTGGGCCTTTAGATTCAAAAGGATTTTCTGAAACACATGAGATTCTTGCAGTTTGCTAAAACACAGTTTGATAAACACCTCTGACTCAGAATAAAATTAGTGCCCATCTCCCTCTGGCCCTTAGAGCAAGGCTGTGCACTCAGGAATTACCTCTTAGCCTGCAGTGATGTGCATTTAATGAGAACACAGCTGAGTTCAGGCATTGTACATTAGCCAGCAGACTGTAACAGTCTCATGAAGCTAATCAGGAAATCATATTCAGAGAAATGCTATTTTAAAATAGGAAAGGATAACCCGGCTTTTGTTGTTGTTTGAGACAGGGTCTCTCTCTGTAGTTCTGGCTGTCCTAGAACTCTCTCTGTAGACCAGACTGGCCTCGAACTCAACAGAATATCTGCCTGCCTCTGTATCCAAGCGCTAGGATTACATGGTGCACCACCAAGCCCAGTCTAGAGGGCAACAGGGTTTTAACTGTCCTCTTCACTTCCGCTGCTTTTCCTTCTCTGTTTCTACTTAGCCAGTGACTCACATTGCCTTCCCATTCTCTGCCTCTTTTCAATAGGATGGGTTATGTGAAAGAGGTGACCCATGGTAAGGGTACTTCCATGCTGCAGCTGCACCCCAGATTCCCACGTTGTGCTTCCACGTCAGACATACTTGCTAAAGCTGGCCTCAGAACCATTCTCAGACCACGGCATTCCTCTGTCTATAGGGCTCACTATTAATATTTCCCCACCCAGTATTTTGTCCTGAGCCTCTGTGAACCACAATAGCAATCTAAGAATGCACCCCCAGTCCAGTAACCATGGAAACTCCATCACATGTGGCAATTCTAGGAACTGAGTATTTACCTCTCAGAGATTTAATGTGTTGTGATAGTTAGCACGGGAAAGTACTTTGTATGGGTGTTAGCTTAGACCCATTCTGTGTGGTTCTCTGTCCTAAGTAGGTGCTCTGTCCTGAGCAGAATTCTGTCTGTCTGTGTCTCTTTCTCTCTCTCACACACACAGATTTGTGCTAAAGATACAGAAAGTTTATAATAAAACTCTTGTAAAATCACAAAATTCCAATAAGTAGTAGTCTTAGAATACAGAACTGGGTGCCATGGCGCATGCCTGTAATCCCAACATTTAGGGAGGCAGAGGCAGGCAGATCTCTGTGATTTCAAGGCCAGCCTGGTCTACAAAGTGATTCCAGGACAGCCAAGGCTATACACAAAGAAACTTTGTCTGGAAAAACCAAAACCCAAAAATAACAACAACAACAAAAACACAGAAAAAGAATACAGACTACAGACTTTATTATTTGATGAAATAAAATAGTCATGCAGATCAGAATTGATATCTATTTTTGTTTTGTTTGGTTTGGTTTTGCTACATAGCCCTGGCTTTCCTAGAGCCCCCTATGTAGACCAAGCTCATATCATATGGTAGAAATAGCAAGCCCCTGCCTCTGCCTTCCAAGAGCTAAGATTAGAGGTGTGTCCTATCATGGACTCAACCCTCCAAATTCATTTCTCTGTTCATTATTCCGCGCACATCTGTAGAGCTTCTACTATGCAGATTGCACTTCTAAGCAGTGCAATGACAAATTGGAGAGAACAGCACAGAGCAGGGCTTTGGGCGAATGAACTGCCATGTAAGGTGCGTGGCAAAACGTGAGTGGGCACTGCTGACATCAGACTTTAAGCTGCCCTAGCTGCCAGCCAGCAGAACACCAATACCCCCTTTGCTACTCCGGGCTCCCGGTTAAGCAGCAGATTCTGGAGCTGGAGGAATGCTGCTGTTTTAAGCACAATATTCTCGGGCAGTTTATTATGAAACAGTGGGACAGCTGGAAGAGGGATTCGATGAAACCATCCACGGGAAGAGCGCACAGGGACTGCTCCACAGGTGCCAAGCGCTAGTAAACATTTACTAGTGGGGTTATTTTATCATCGGCCATCGTCGTTATGAACACGCTTCGATTTCGAAGGCGTTGTGTAACATTAAGCAATCTCAGTTGCCTGCTCACATCCCCCACTCTGTCTCCTGTGTCCCTTCTTTCCTCCGCTGGCTCCATGGCTCAAGGTCATTGAAGTAGGGAAGGACTTCAATTGACTGTTGACTTTGCATGGCCTCTTTCACTACTTTCCCTTCCAGGCACTTTCAGACTGTCCCTTCAGATCTATTCTCTTACATAGCAACCAGAGAGAGTTGTTTTTTTTTTTAATTCAAATATGCCCTAGTTAAAATCCTTCAGTGGTTCCCACTGTTAGGACACAGCCTCCAGCCTTAACGCTGGCTTCCAGCCCTGTGCAACCTGCCCTCTGCTTCCCTCCCTGGGCTTATCTCAGCTCACTGTGCTGCAACAAGACTGGCCAGCCTGTTCCTATTCTGCCTCCGGGTTCTGGAGCACACTGTTCCTGTTCTCTTTGATCCTTCAGAGTCTTTTAAGGCCTTTTTTGGGGATTGACTATTTCTGTTGTAGGCCACCACCTTAAGCCTCACTTGTTCACAGTAGACCCCATGTCCAATAGCACATTTATTCACAATGGTGAATAAATGGTAACGATACCTATTTACGCTATTGTATAGTTATCTGTTTAATGTCTGCCTCTACAAAGATGACAACAATTTTTTTCATAGCTACATTCCCTCAAACCTCAACACACAGGACTCAAATGAGGGTCAAATTGGTTCATTGCGTAGGGTGTGGTTAGTATCTTGATATTGCATTTTGTTGTTCGTGTTCACAGCCAAATTGAATGGATAGTATAGAAAGCTCCCTTAGAACTCCTCCTCCTACATTTTCTGCACTCTGGTGCGACGATTCCTGGTCTTAGCATGTCTGCTGCACATTCTGGTGTCACAACAGAGCCACCTTTTTGCCTTTAGCATTCTCCAGACAAGACTAAAGAAGAGTCTCCTAATGCGACTGACCTGGCACTGCTCCTGTATAGTCAGCGACCTGAAACATGGTGACAGAAGCCCTGAAGCTTGTCTCCCTGTGAGCAGCCACCCATGGAGTTCAGGAAAGAGGACCTGACGGAATCCTCTTCTTATGTCGTCAGAATCTCCACCCTAACCTCTCCTTCCCAACTGAATCTGTCCAAGCTCTCACAGACAGCTGGCGCCACAAGCGCTGGTCACAGATGCAAAGGGAAAGGTTGGAAAAGCAATGTCTCCATCCCAGCTGAGGGGCAGAAAAGGTAATGAAGGGCGTGGTCAATCGGAAGGCTGTGGGAATAGCCACCGATTCTAACTTCTACAGAAAATCAAGAGCTGAGCTTAGAAGCATCATTGTAAATTAATAATACAAACACTCCTACCAAGTTGTTCAGATGTTTCCCTAGGAAAAAAAATTAACTAAGGGACAAAAGCACCTGTCCATACAAAGGCTTGTCATGAAAAGAATTCTTATTGTGATATCTGTAAACAATCTAACCACTACCAAATATGAGTGGATAAGCAAATTATAGTGAATCCATACCACGGGACGCTGCTCTGTAATGAAAAGGAATGAAGTTGTAACACACACATCAACACTTTTGTGCAGGAAGCCAGACCTACAAAAGAGTACATACCATATGGTTCACTTTGTATAAAGTTCTAAAGACTGAGAAAAACCTGTACTCCCACATTCACTGAAACACTATTCACAGAAGCCAAAATATGGACACAATTGAGGTGCCCAGCAATGACTAAATGGGTAAACCAAAGGTGGTATGTTTACACAATGGAGCATTATTCAGACACTCTGGACAAAAATGGAGGACATAATACACCCGGCTCAATAGACAAGGGCGGCATGTTTTCTTCCATAAGGAGAATATAAGTAGAAGCTGGGCTGAGGTGGTGCATACCTTTAACCCCAGCACTTGGGAGGCAGGGGTGTACAGATCTCTGAGTTTGAGGCCACCCTGGTCTACAGAGTAAGTTCCAGGATAGTCAGGGCTACACAGAGAAACCATGTCTTGAAAAGCCAAAAACCAAAAACCTAGCAGTAGTCATTATAGGCTCTAATGAGCAGAGGCATCTAGGGATTATATGCTTTGTAAATAAAATGCACTTGTCAATATGCCCACGAGCCCTGTGTCCCACTATCATAAATAACAAAGTACATCTAAATAGGACAATAAGCTCTCGTGTGTCTGTAGCTCACAACAATTTGTTACACGTCTTATGAGAAGAAAAAGGGGGGGTTGAACTTTCCTGCCACAAAGAAATGATACAGGTTGTACACATGAATTGTTGCAGTATATCTCATTAGTATATATAATTATTGTGTTCAATTAAATTGCACATAATTCTACAACTGCAAATTAATCCACATAAGCAGAAGAGCAGAATGGTAAATATGTTCCATTTGTTGAGGCATTTAATGATACCTAAATAAAGTTGTAAAAAAAAAAAAAGTAGGGCCAGGTGGCACACTTCCAGCACTCAGGAGGAAGCAAGAGGACCAAGAGTTCAAGGACAGCCTCAGTTACAAACTGAGTTTGTAACTCAGTTTGGGCCAGAACAAACTCCATAAGAGCCTAGCTCAAAAAGAAACAAGCCAAGCAAACAAAAACCAAAGACAACAACGAAAGAAAGCCACTGCCTGGGTATTCCTTCTAGAGGCAATTGGTGGCTCACTGAAATGGAAGACGATAGGTTTGGAGGAAGATTTCAAGTTGTGTTTGAGATGTACTGAGCTTGGGGTAAAGCCAGAAGCCCCAAACGCAGATGCTAATGCACCTTGGGGTGTAAGAATTTGTCTTAGTCAGGGTTTCTATTGCTGTGATGAAACACCATGACCAAAAAGCACATGCTGGGGAGAAAGGGTTTATTGAGCTTATACACACATTGCTGGTCATCACCAGAGGAAGTCAGGACAGGAACTCAAAAAGGCAGTAACCTGGAGGCAGGAGCTGATGCAGAGGCCATGGAGGAGTGCTGCTTACTGACTTGCTTCTCATGGGTTGCTCAGCCTGCTTTCTTAGAGAACCCAAGGCCCACCAGGTCAGGGATGGCACTGCCCACAATGGGCTGGGCCCTGCTCAATTGAACACTCATTAAGAAAATGTCCTACAGCCAGATCTTATGAAGGCATTTTCTCAATTAAGTTTCCCTCCTTTCAGATACCAGTAGGGTGTTTCAAGCTGACAGAAGACTAGCCAGCACAGAGGATGGCTCTCTGGTATCGCTGACAAAAAGACTAGCCATCGCTGAGGGTGGTTATCTGTCATCACTTTACTGAAATATGAGCACTGAGCTTTGTGGGAAGACTGAGGGAGATACAAAAAGAAGTAGAGAGAAAAATGGGTAACTTTTTGTGTAAGTTTGGCTCTTCTGCAGAGCAGGGTAAGCTTGAATCTAGCTTGGCGCTCCAGAGACCTGGTCGTGTTGAGAGAAGTTCCACAAAGACGTGGAAGATGAAGATCCAGGAGAGAGAAAGGATGTCAGGTGATACTAAGTGCATCAATACAGAAGGGCTGAGTACAGCATGCTCCTTTGACGTAACCGCCTCTGCAGCTCCAGGAGACAAAAGGGCTATATGCCCAGGAGTCAGTCAGTGGCAAGTGAGACAGTGCATGCTCACTGTGAAAAGTACCTGCTGCTGTTTGGGGACACAATAGAATCATTATTCTGGTTTTGTTGTTTGGTTGGTTTTGTTTGAGACAGGGTTTCTGTGTGTAGCCCTGGCTATCCTAGAACTCAGTCTGTAGAGCAGGCTAGCCTTGAACATTGAGATTCACCTGCTTTTGTCTCCCAAATGCTGAGATTAAAGATGTGTACCACCACCATGGGCTTTTTTCTTTTCTTTCTTTTTAAATTCTTATTTATATAAACATATGTGTTAAGTACCCTAAGAGGATCTCAGATGCTCATCATCCAATGCCACTGTCAGCTCTTATTTGCCATGACACCCACCCAGATGAACTCGAAGCAGATCTTAATTTGTTTTACAAATACTCAGTAAACAAGCCAATACACTGGACAAACAGAAAAAGAAACAGAAATGGCTAACACATGTTTAAAGTGTCAAATACCCACCACTGTTAGTTAAATTCAGATTAAAACTACTCAGATTCCATTTCACCCCATTCAGAATAACTATCACCAAGAAAACAAACAACAAATGCTAGCAAGAATGTGTTATACTCTGTCGGTGGGTTAAACTGCTGCAGCCGCTATAGAAACCAACGTGCAGGTCTCTCAAACACCTAAACACAGTGCGGTGGTTTGAATCAGAATGGCCCTCATATGTTTGAATGCTTGGTTTCAGTGGAACTGTTTGTGAAGAAACATGGCCTTGTTGGAGAAAGTGTTACTGGGCGTGAGTGTTGAGGTTTCAAAAGGCCATTTCAGGCTCAGTCTTGCTCTCTCTCTGCCTGTGGCTCCAGATATAAAGCTCTTAGCTATAGCATCATGCCTGTTTGATCATGGACTAACTCTCTAAAGCTGTAAACAATCTCCCCCCTAAATTCTTTATAAGAGTTGCCTTGGTCATTGTGTCTCTTCACAACAACAGAACAGTAACTGAGGCGAACAGCACTACCATGTGACCCAGTCACACACCACATACCCAAAGGATTATATCTTACCATAGAAATATTGGCACACCCATGGTTATTGCTTCTAGATTCACAATCGCTAGGAAATGAAGCCAACCTAGATTTAATCAACAGACAAATGAAAATGAAACCATAGTATATATGCAATGGAACCTTATTCTGCTCTAAAGGAAAATAACATTTTCAAGAAAGCAGATGGAACTGGAAAATGTTGCCTTAAATGAGGTAACCCAGGCTTAGGAAAGCAAACGCTGCCTCTTCTCGACATGTGTTGAGCCTGTCTCCTAACTTTCATACCTGTGCAGTTGCACGGGGTGAAGCACCAGAAAGGGAGCATGGTGGGAGAAGTTCGTTTCAGGTGCAAATGGAATGGGGGGGAGGGGAGGACACCAACTGGGGAGCTGGGACAGGGACAGGGACAGGGAGAGGACCAGGAGAGCAGCACAGATGTTTTCCAGTGCTCAGCTCAATCACCTGTCTGACCAGTGAGCACCTTCTGGAAGAAGGGACCAGGCAAAGGCTTATGCTGAAATGCCCACAACTTGCTGCCCAAGCATCCTCCAGAGCAGGTGAGCCTAGGAAACACAGTAGGGCCACAGCCATAGACAAGGGAGGAGGTGTGGTCCGAAAGCTTGAGTCCCAGAACCTGACCTATGACACATCCAGACAGAGCTGTAACCTCAGCAGTGCCCTGCTAATCCACTCACTAAGCATTTAGAGTAATTACTTCATGGCTTCAGAACAATGAGGTCTGAGCTGGCATCTGAGGTTCAAGTCCACTGAGTTCCAGGTGATGCTAATACCGGCTGGAGGACTGTACTCTGCTCTGCCTGGTAATTTGATCCTTGCAACATACAATTTAGTTGGTTCTTTGGATAGTTATTTTTTTGTGTGTTTTTGTTTTTGTTTTCTAGCACCCAGAAATAGGCACATGCTAAGCATAAAGTCTAATTACGGAGTTACATGCCTCCTCCAGCCTGTAAAGGCCAGTTTTAATGTCTCTGCAAGTGTGAGATATGTCTATAGCAAATGGCCACTGCTGAGGAGATTATCACAATAAATAAAAAGTGCATTGGAATGGGAGTCCTGAGCAGAAGTCAAAGGTAGAAGTGAAAGGTACTGGGCTCTGCTCATGAATGAAAAGGCGGGGTGTTTGTTTTCTGAGGAAATTAGGCAAGAGAAAGAAGAAACACAGTCGAGGGGACTTTGGAACAAACTGAATTATGCTATTTGCTTTACTACATCACAACAGAATCCTTGCTGTTGTGTCCAATTAGTTTGATACTGCTTTGCAATAGTATTTGAGGAAGACATGGGAACAGGTGTGTCTATTTGAGATGATGTGGCCCAGAGAAGAAACTCTATGGAAAGGGAGACCCAGGGCAAGATAATTAGGCAGAATCACAGGTAGCAAGGAGAGAAGGAAAGCCCCCAGCTGAGAGTCCCTGAGGTGGAAGGGTCAGAGGCTTCTTTAGGTAAAGCTGTGAGGATGGATGATGGGCCCATAAAGCTGGAGAACTTGGCACCACCATTCATTGTCAGCTAATTCTCAGCCAGGACAGATTCTAACTGGTGACAACACTTGTGTGTTGAAGACATTAGAGGCAGAATAATGGCTGGGGCAGAGAAATGAGATGGAAAAGAATTAATAAAGTACATTTACAGTAAGAAGAGGATCCCCTAAACTCCTGTGGCAAGGGTGTTTCCCTGCAGTTTTAATTGAGATAACCAGTTTTCGGTGTTGCTCAGGCTGACCTTGAACTCTTGATCCTCCTGTCTTTGTCTCCTAAACGCTGAGACTGCCTGTCCCACTATACTCAGATTAGTTGAAATTGCTAACACTGGCCAAGGGAAACAAGGCAGAAGATGCCACCAACAAGGAGATTCTGGTCAATACATGCGTGGTTCCGCATGGTAAAAAAAAAACAAACAAACAGTATTCAATGGTGCTAGAGAGATGGCTTAGTGGGTAAAAGCACTGGCTGCTCTTTCAGGGCACCCAGTTTGATACCAACCTCCCACATAATGGCTCACAGTTATCTGAAACTCCAGTCCCAGGAGATCCAACACCCTCTCATTTGCCTCTTTCGCACGCACGCAGGCAAACCATCTACTCTACGTACATAAAATTAAAAAATAAAATAAAATAAAATTCTGCGTGTAATGAAAACGTTAAATAA
Source organism: Pachyuromys duprasi (assembly GCA_028658305.1). Classification (NCBI taxonomy): domain Eukaryota; kingdom Metazoa; phylum Chordata; class Mammalia; order Rodentia; family Muridae; genus Pachyuromys; species Pachyuromys duprasi. The sequence continues at coordinate 10,343,616 of CM053748.1, forward strand.
GGTGGAGGGCTGGAGAGATGGCTCAGTGAATAAAGCGCTTGCCATACAAGTATGAAGACTAGGGTTCAAATCCCCAGACACCATTGAAAAAGCTGGATGCAATAATACATTACTTAGAAAGGAAGAGAGGAAGGAAGGAAGAAAAGAGAGAAAGGAAGGAAGGAAGACAGAGTTATTCTACCCAGGGCATGTTGGTACATGAAACACCAACATTCAGGAATCAAAGGGGTTGGAGGCAGAAGGGTTGCCACAGCTTGAGGCCAGTCTGGTATACACAGCAAATTGTCAGCCATCTAGGACTACACAGCGAGTGAGATTTTGTCTTAAAAGAAGGGGCTGGAGGGATAGCACAGTTGGTTAAGAACACTGGCCGCTCTTTCAGAGGACCCAGGTTTGATTCCTGGTACCCACATGGGAACTCACGACTGTCGGTGACTCCAGTTCCAGGGGATCCAGAATTATCCCTGGACCTTGGTGCCAAGTAACAATCAGTGGCAAAACAGAACACCTCATGTACGAAGAAGCCCTGTGGTCTCAGCACTCACTTCTTTTATGATAGTAAATTAGCCCAAGATGTGATGTCAACAAATGGGTAACTGTCTGAAAGACACAGCCTTGTGAAGCATACAGTTTGATTTCCAATGAAAACACATTAGGTTAGCCTTTTATGGAGGGTGCATACAGGATGTCCCCTCCTCAGCTTGCCAGGGGATGAGGTAGAGTTACATGCACTCTAGTGGACCCTATGCTTAGTTCAGTCACAGAGCTTTATCTAGGTGTCCTGAGACAGGGTTTCTCTGTGTAGCCCTGTCTGTCCTGGAACTCACTTTGTAGACCAGGCTCTCAGGTGCTGGGACACCTGACACTTTGCATGTTACTTTAATATCTGATCATTTGTCTATTTTTCTTGAAATGAGGGTCTGTATCTCTCATTAGGTAGTAGAACATTATATAGCTTCATAAAAAGAATTATTAAGAATAAGTGTGTCAAGGCTTGTATGTGTTTTACAAGCCAGAGACAACAGTACTGGATGTCAAAGTCTTAATGAAATAGCAGGGCTGAACTGTGAGACTGCTGAGCCACAGGCATCCTTTGTCTCAGATGCTTGATACTGTTGAGAAGATTTAGGGCTTCCTGAAGTTTTCCCAGGAATTTACCCCCTCCTTACTCAAGCGCTATTAACACAGAGCAGGATCTGACATCGTGGAGACCAGGTTCTCCCAACAAGCGCTGGAAAAGGCTGTCAGAAATGTTAAGATGACATCCCGGGGATCTTTTGGGAATCTGCCATTACATCGCCAATAACAAACGCCTCTGTGTGAGAGAAAGCAGAGCTTATTACAAGGTCAGGTATCACTTGATTCCCCCTTACATGAAATGTCCCCAGAGGGTAAATCCCCAGAGAAAGGAAGCAGCCTAGTGGTTTACAGGGTTTACAGTGAGGCAGGCATGGAGACCAACGCTGGCTGGGTGGGCTCTGGGCTCTGTTTCATGTATTTTCTCATCTCTCTGAGGGAATTAACTCACCCAGTTCTCATGGTAAAGCCTGAGAGGCCAGTGCCGTTACTATTTTCATCTTACACACAGCTAGTATCCTCCACCTGAACAGGCCATGGTTTGACAAGACTCATGTCTCCAATCTGGCTCGTTCTAAGCCTGAGCCTGTTATCGGTGACCTGTAGATACGTACAGTCCATGGTGGTGCACAAGAGATATAAAGATACTTTGATAAAATAACCAAACTCTTTATGTGCTTCTGGTTGAAAAAAAAAAAAAGAAAGAAAAAGTACTTGTTTATTTCTTAAGTGAATGACTGTAATGATGGGTCCAGCTGGTGAGCAACAAACTCGTGGCAAGCTATGTCAAACAGATGAGACCCAGTCCAGAAGGCCAAAGCAAGTCTGTAAGCCATAAACTCCCAGCATTGGAGGGAATACTTTGAACACCCACTGGCACCTTCTTCAGTTAGCTGTCACAGTCACTCTGTTTCCAGGCCTCTATGGTCCCTCCCAGGAGGCTTTCTACAAAGATGTCTTTGGCAAAGGCGGCCGTGTGGCTGTTGCTGTGTTAAAGGAGTCCAGGCTTAGGGTTGCAGAAATGTCCTCCTGCGGGGCTGCATTCACCCACTGGCCTACTTACGTGTGCAAAGAGTTATCTCAGACTCCTGACTGTGATGCAACGTTTGGATCTTGGTGAGCGGTGAATCATCCAGATCATCTCATGTCAGGTGATGTGACCCGATGGCACGAGCCCTGAGCCTCCGTCCAGCAGCGTTTCAATAACATGCTCCCTCAAAGTGGCCTTTCCTCGGCCACAATCCACCCTGTGGAGCAGCCCTGCATCTTTTTCATCTAGATTTCCCCTTGGGATGCATCCCCGCCCACAGCTTTTCATGCCTCTGAAACTAAGTCCAAATAAATCACGCCAACAGGCCAGTAACACAAAAGTAAAAAACAAACAAACAAAAAACCACCAACTTGTATCTAAGAAGACATGGAGCGGTAACCTGGCTCACACCCTGTTCCCACACCTGTTCCTTTCCTGATCTCTTACACGTGGAGGGCCGTCACTGGGTCTTGAGAAAAGAGGCAAAGGCTTGGGACAGTTGTACCACAGGAGTGCTGCAATGCCTTCAGGTTTTGGCCTCGGTGATCTGACCTCAGTGGGCGTGCTGTGGACATTTTGTCTCTTTCCTAAAACACAGCAAAAGTAAACACTCAACAAAGTAAACACTCAGTAGGCCGCTACTCAGGGCTGCCTACTGAGTGGGAAAACTTGAGTAGGAGAGAACAAATGATGGGCATGTGGTCTAAAGAGTGGCAGAATGGAAGAGGACCAGAGGGAAGGAAACCAGGATACCGGATCTGCAGGAAGTCTGTGTGTGTGAGAGAGATTCTGTCAGGAAGCTCCTCCCCCACCCACTTCATTCCTGCTGATGGCCCAGGTGCCCAGGGAGCAGCAGGCTGGGAACAAACACACTGCCTACCAAGCTGGACAGCTCCACGCCCAGCCCAGGGGCACCCACGGCCTTCCTTTTTTTGTTTTTGTTCCACATGATCCTCATTTCTCCTCTTTGTTTGTTTTCCTTTCTGCGCATTCCTTATCCTTCAGCTTTCCTTCTGGTTCACTTTCCCCCATCATTTACAACGGACGAAGTTACTGAGTTATTATCTGCAAAGGGGACCAGAGTCTTTTCTTTTATTCTTGATGGATTAGTTTAAGTCAGGGTCTCACTCTCTGTAGTTCAGGCTGGCTTCAAACTCACTTATGGTCCTCTTGCCTTAGCTTCACAAGTTCTAGGACTACACGGGCGAGCCATCTTGTCCAGCCAGGCCATAGATAGTCTTATGCCCAGAGCTCTGGTTTTCACCTGAAGCTGCTGCGTTCCTCTCTGTCCCCAGTGAACTGGCCATCCAAAACCATTTCCTCATGCCACAGAGGGGTTTGACTGAGTGCTAGAAGGACCTTTCCCCTGGAACCTTACTTCCTCTTTTTGTCTAAGTGTGGTCACAACATTCATTTGAGGTTATTTTTCCTGGTAGGGCACTCCTGGCTAGCATAGGAGGGCAAATAGCTTGCCTCAGAAGCTGAGTGCTAGTGTTGGTCTGAGTCACACATTCTAAGTACAGGAAGTGAGAGGCACGGTGCTTCGGAGGTTCTGTCCGTCTCCCGAGTCCGAGGCAAACTCATGCCAGCTGTGGTAGGTTTGCCTTCGGGAACGAGCCATCTCTTTATTAGTGGGTAAACTCTTCAGTTTGCCGTTTTCCTATTCAGCCTTGCCACCTACCAACTACACAAGGAGTGTGTGCAAGCTGACGAAGACACACAGCCGTCCCCTTCTGAAGGAAAAAAAAATAAAACCAGGCAGTGATTCCTACCTTGGAATTTGATGTGAGGGCTAAATGACACGCTTGCTTGCAAAGGCCTCAGCACTGACCAATACTGGTAAGAGGTGAGCGTGGTCTCGCCAGCCATGATGTTTGACCATTGCTTCCCATTGCTAGCATTGCTTCTCTAGAAATCTTGACCAGTTCAAAGCCTGGGATTTACCGCCTGCTGGAACTTGGCCCAGCTACTAATCTAGAGACCTCGGGGGCAGCTGGATAAATGAATGAGTCCTCTGTTACTGGCTGAAGTGAAGCAATGGGGCAGGGCAGCCAGAAGCAACCAAGGGAGGGTTGCTATCGGCGATGGCTTCCTTGAGCGGCTGCCTACTGGCTGTGCAAGGACTTGGGGAGAAGCTGAGGGTTCAGAAGCAGCTGGGATTTCTTACTGACTCTGGGTCTTACTGACTGATGAGTCTCCTCCGGAGAAACCGCAGAGGGGAGTTCTGACATGCTCTGTGCATCTCTGAAACAAGTGTTAGAATTTTGTATGATCGCCATTGTTCTCCAAACACACACATAGGATGAGCCCTTGTACCCCCAGATCCAGATCATGTAGGCAGGGCTTTAGTACTTTGGCAGAACGTGAGGACTAGACACAGCTGTCCTTATGGAGATCCCAATTGTTCTTGAATTAGACGGAAACCTGGTTCTGTTTGGGGTTGGTGCTGGGACTCTGGGCCTGAAGATCTAAGTGTGAGGCACACTGTGCAATCAGCCACAAGACTGGGTTTCTCTAGTCTGTTCCAGGCTCCTCCCAAGCTCCCAGATGTCCAGGCAAGCTCTAGCACGGAGAGCCATGCTGTCTGTCTACCCAACTTCTGGACAGTGGTATTGACTAGTAGGTCTAAAAGCCTGCAAATTAATTGGTTAAAACTGGCCATGTTGCTGTCTGTGCATTCAGAAAAATGGAAACCATAAAAACTCCTCAGAGACATGATGTGGGTGATATTTTCCTTTTTATTCTGTTCTTATTGCTTTGGTTGAGTTTACGCAAAAACACTTAAAACTCAAGAAAAGGAAAACCCGAGTTCTGTCATTTGGAGCAAGAACTTTTTTTTTTTTTCCCAGAAGTGTTATCTCCACCACTTTTGGCTGATTAAGCAACATTTCTTCTATTTCCTCTGGGGCTGGTGGTCCTGGCTTGCGCAGAAACATTGCTTAGAAGCTTCAGGAAAACCTAGTGGTGAGTAAGGGGGCGCTCAGAAGTGGATCCGAGTAGAGCCCAAGTTCCTGCTGCTTTAGGAAACCATATTCCAAAAAGAATATAGGTTCAGGGAGCTGCTGATTTGAGTCACTGACAGGAAAATTCTAGGTTGCTTATTTATTTACAAAGTTAAAAAAAAATCACTGAGCTGAGTTGTTTTTGTTTTGTTTTTCCCAGTCAGGTTACTTAGTCACTTCCAAAGAAACTATCAGAGACTTGCTGTCCTCACTGTCACAGGGATGTCTTCTGAAGACGTACTGGGGCTTGCAATAGTTTATGAAAAGAATCTGAAGCCCTCGTGTCTTAGTTACTCTCTATTGAGGTGATGAAACGCCAGGTCCAAGACAACCCGTCAAAGAAAGTGTTTCGTTCGCGGTACATGATTTCAGAGGGTTGGAGTCCCCAGACTACATGGTAGGGAGCACCGGAACAGTAGCTGAGGGCTCACATCTTGAGACCCAACTGCAAGGCAGAGGATGGTGGAGGGGCAGGAGAATGGGGAGAGGGAGATTTGTGTGAGTCTTTTGAAATTTCAAAGATCCTCCCCCCCTCCCCCCCCCCCGGGACATACCTCCTCTAACAAGACTGCATCCCTAGGATGGCCATGTGCTGGCTACTTCTGTCAGCTTGACACAAACTAGAGTCATCTGAGAGGGGGGAACCTCAATTGAGAAAATGCTCTCAGAAGATTGGGCTGTAAGTAGGCAAACCTGTAAGGCATTTTCTTAATCAGTGATCTGATGCGGGAGGGCCCAGCCCATTGTGCGTGATTTCATCCCTGGCCTGGTGGTCCTGGATTCGGTAAGAAAGCAGGCTGAGAAAACCTTGAGCAAGCCAGTAATCTGCACCCCTCCATGGCCTCTGCATCAGCTTCTGCCTCCAGATTCCTGCTTCCTTCAGTGATGAACTGTGATGTGGAAGTGTAAGCCAAAGGAACCCGTTCCTTCCCAACTTGCTTCTGGTCATGTGGTTTTATCACAGAACTAGTAAGCCTAACTATGGCACTTTTCCAAATAGTTCCACCGACTAGGGATCAAGTATTCAAACATAGGAACCTGTGGAAACCACTCTCATTCAAACCATCATGATACCCTGTCATAAATCTTGGAAGCTATTTCCTGCTTTTAGCCAGCCTGACCCGAAGAACTCAGTGCCATAAAAATGAATGCTATGACTAATTTTTTAAATCTGATTCCAGAGTTCACTTCTGTGGCAAATGATTTCCTTTTCAAATCTGTTACCCATGCTTCATCATTTTGATATTATTGTGGCTGATCTTGTAGTTGACCTTACCATCTACAAATCATTTGGGGGCTTTTATTATTTTCTGCTTTTTATTTTCTTCACGTACAACTTTTATCTCAAAGGATTTAAGAGTTTCCATTAAGCCTACCATTTAGTTATTTCTCTTCTTTAACTCTGGTGACTCTGAGTCAGCTATAAATGCACGCTCATGCATTCATTCAACAAACATTGTTATGTAACACTGTTATCAAGGAGTATACACTCAAAGGGAAAAACACAACTGCACAGATAATTGTATACAGTACACAAACAGCTTAAGGCAGGATGTGGTACAACCAAGGGGAATTTAAACGCAGACTCTTTCAGACTTGGCAGAAGCTGGGGGAAATTTGAGGCTGAGTCCAGGAAATGGGTGAAATAATTTTCGATCTGGGAGGGGCCGGCTAAATACAAAGCACCGAATAAAGTGAAGGAGGGAAGAGTACATATTTAACGAAGGCCAACACTAAGGTTTTTAGACAGGTTAAGACACATGCTCAGAGCTTCTGTTGAGATAGCCACTGTGACCACAGGCTGTAGGCCTACTGTGTGCATGGTGGCTAGAAATATCCAGCAATAGACAAAACCCAAGCACCCAGCAAGCAAAACCCCAAACCCTTGTCTTTATAGAGCTTCCACAGAAACTGATGGTAAAAACACCAACAGAGAAGATGTAGATAGAGCATTATAACAGTGCAAAGAGCCACGCAGTAAAGGCCAGGGACCAAGAGGCAATGCGGTTTTGTTGTTGTTTCATGGTACTGGGGTTTGAACTCAGAACTTTGTGTGTGTTCTATCATCAAGGCCCTGTTTGGACTTTTATCATGAAACAGGGTCTCACTAAATTGTTCATGCTAGGCGTCAACTCTGTCCCAGGCAGACTTGAATCTGAGACCTTCCTTGCTTCTCCCAAATAGCTGGGATTAGAGGTACTGATGCTTTTACAATGGTGATCAGAGAGAGCCTCATTCAAATGTCATCTGCAAGCAGAGGTCTCAAGCAAAGGCCTGAATCCTGCCTTACATGGTGGGAGAGTGCTCCAGGCGGCAGAAACAGCAAGGCCAGAGCTGAGGTAACAGCTGAGACTCAGAGTGAGTGTGCTCAGTATGCTTGGGGACTAGAAAGGAGGCCAGTGTACTGGAGCTGAGAGAGACAGAGAGAGACAGAGAGAGACAGAGAGAGAGGAGAGAGAGAGAATGTTAGGGATGGAAGATGGAATCCTCTTTGACCACTGAATTTTGTTCGTATCCTAAATGACTTTAACTTTAAATTCAAACACTTTACCACAGATCACACAGATCTGCCCATTGGCTTGTATTCCTTGCCCACCATTCATTCTCTATTTTGCATTGGGTTTCCTTTCTGTTTCTCCAGTGTACGTTTTTCTCTGTCTTCTCTCTTTCTCTTTTTTTTTTTTTTCCCTGTGTTTTCTCAGGTCAGATATCTCCCAGAGGTCGACCCATCTAGAAGATTCCATCTAGAGGGACTGCAGCGGCAGTTGTCATAAATAAGGCTTTATTTCCTTCACAGTATTCCTCTTCGTCACTGTAACCCTTTAAAAATACGCGCATTGTCTGTCTCCCGGATGAGCTGGTAAATAGTGCGGTAGCAGAAATGGTTTCTCATCTCCTCTCACAGTTTCACTACCTTTTCCAGAGTTTCCCACATCATTAGCTGTACGCAAACGATTCTGTAAAGCAAATCACCACGTACTCTCATATTCAAGAATAGCTCTTGGCAGACAACACCTTGGGTACCAGGGGTTTTTACCCTAAAGCCAAGTCCTTGTCTACATGGAAGAGCCGCTCAGAAACCCTCAGAGGCTGCACGACAGTGGTGGTGGCATGGTGGGTATGGAGAGGTCTGTTACCCAGCTAGCTTCCACCTCTACCGCAGGACGGAAGAGCCGCTTCTCCTAACCTCCAGCCAACGGAGAGAAGCTTTCAGGGAAATACTCAGGGAATTTGACAGCAATTCTCAGAGCCTGAGAGAATACAGGGACTTTACTGAGACATCCAGGTTCCCAGGAAAGAGAGAAGAGGCTTTGTGGGTGCACCGTGGATGAGCTTCGCTTTTACTAACTGTAGCTCTGCAGATGTATTCATTGTCCCCAGGGGAAAAAAAAAGTGTACTGAAGTTTGCCATTTGCTTTGGTGTATACTTAAAATGAGATGGTTTAATGGGTAGGCAGAGGTAAAACTGAATAGATAGCCACCGAATAAGAAAGTTTTAAAAAGTGCCTTAAAGTTTGATGGGAGGGAATTTTTTTAATTTTTAATTTATTTTCATTTTTCACAATTTATTCATTATGTATCCCTATTGAAGCCCCCCTCCCTCAACTTCCCCCAGTCCCACCCTCCCTCCCTCTTCCCCTCATCCCCTTCCCCTAGTCCACTGAAAGGGGGAGTTCTTCACCATTGCCATCTGCCCAGAGCTTGTTAAGTCTCATCAGGACTGCCTGGATCTTCTTCCTCAGTGGTCTGGCAAGGCTGTATCTTCAGGAGCAAATGATCAGAGACCAGTCAATTGAGTTCATGATAGAGGCAGCCCCTGCTCCCCTCACACAGAGATCCATATGGAGACTGAGCTGCCAATAGGCCACATCTGAGCAGGGGGTCTAGGTCATCTCCATGCATGGTCCTCCTTTAGTGCATCAGTCTCTGCAGGACCCCCTGAGCTCAGATCTTTTAGTTTTGTTGGTCTCCTTGTGGGACTCCTGTCCCCTCTCTTTCCCTCCAATCTCACCCCCTCTCTTCCTTCATAAGACTCCTTGCGCTCTGCCCAAAGTTAGGCCCTGAGTCTCAGCATCTGCTTCGATCCCCTGTTGGGTGAATCCTTTCAGAGGACCTTCTATAGTAGGCTCCCATCCTGTTCCCTCTCTTCCACTGCTTCTGGTGTCTATCCTGTTTGCCATTCTGAATGAGATTTAAGCATCTTCCCTAGGGTCCTCCTTAGTGTTTAGCTTCTTTAGATCTGTAGATGGCTGTCCTATATTATATGGCTCATATCCGCTTATTAGTGAGTATATACCATGCCTGTCTTTCTGTTTCTGGGTTATCTCACTTAAGATGATCTCTTCTAGTTCCATCCATTTCCCTCAAATTTCATGATTTCCTTGTTTTTAATAGCTGAGTAGTATTCCATTGTGTAGACATACCACAATTTCTGTATCCATTCCTCCATTGAGGGACATCTAGGTTGTTTCCAGATTCTGGCTATTACAAATAAAGCTGCTATGAACATAGTTGAACAAATGTCCTTGGATATATTTTGGGTATATGTGTAGGAGTGGTAGAGCTGGATCTTGAGGTAGCACTATTCCCAGTTTTCTGAGAAAGTGCCAGATTGATTTCCAAAGTGGTTGTACAAGTTTGCACTATGGGAAAGAGTTCTGAAAAAGGATTCCATCTCAAAAGGCTGCCTGCTTGAGTCCCTGGGGCATCGACAGAGTGCCAATACCTCAGAAGTTTATGACCTTTGATTTCTTAAATACTCCCCAAACACTTGTAATATACCTGGCATTGGTATGGATGGTGAAGGCACTACAGTGTGTGAGGGAAATACCTGATGAAAAAGAGAAGTTCCAACAATCACTGGAGACAATGATAGTATTTTATACCTTCATAAAGACCAGGTTACAATGTTGTGTGCATTTGTTAGAACAAGATTTGGCTGCAACTACATATCTTTTGTAGTAAAATTTACATCTGTTGACATGCACACATATTCTACAAAATATATTAACTTATTTTTTAATTAAATTCTTTTCACACAATATATTTTGATTATTTTTCCCTCCCCCAAATCCTCCCGGATCCTTCCCATTTCCCTACTCATGCAACTTTGTTCTATCTTTCACACACACACACACACACCATGTTGGTTTTTTGAAACAGGGTTTCTTTTTGTAGCCTTGGCTGTCCTAGAACTCACTCTGTAGACTAGGCTGGCCTTGAACTCAGAGATCAGCCTGTTTCTGCCTCCCGAGTACTAGGATTAAAGGCACGAGCCACCACCTCCTGGCCTGTTTTCTTAGTTTGAAAGATCACCCTCACCCTCAGTAGGTAACATTGCATTCTATTTTAAGGAGAAAACAAAAGCTATTAAACCTCATCCTTTCAACTCTGGACTCTAAGCTTAGAGTAAATACAACTCTAGCCATAATGTATCTTTTCTTCCTTTCCTTCTGTCACACTGGACTGTTTCTACTTCCATCCGAGGTTAGTTTCTTTCAGTGGTTTTTGTATCCTGCATCTCTGAATTCCTCAGAGAGCTTGTTCTTATGTTTCTCTGTCTGTCTGTCTGTCTCTGTATATGTGTTTTGGTGCCCTGCTAGGGGTTGAACCTGTGTCCTCATGTATGCTAGGCGTGGAGCCTACCACTGAACTGTATCTCCAGCAACCTGTCCCCTCTTATTCTTTATTTTGAACTAGAATGTTAAGTTTCAGGCTAGCCTTTGCCTAACGATCTAGCCCAGGCAGCCATGAGCTTGCATAATTCCTACTAAGCAGCTGGAGCACTGACCTCAGCTCCATTACAGTGCTCGCTTTATCTGTTTAGACTTTGTTCTTTCAGATCCACCTTCTCTGGTTTCAATTCCCATCCTTGCTGAACTTCTCTGTCACCATATGTCTCTTTTGGAAGTACTTGCTGTGGGTGTGTGTGTGTGTGTGTATCTTGCCCTCACCATGTCTTATTAATTTCTGTACCTCCAGGATTAGCATTGTACTTGGCACCTTGAATATATTAACATTTGTTGACAAATGAAATAAGTCATTTGTATCACTTGTAAAATGCTTCTTTGTTTTCTTCATAGATTTAATATTTTTCCAATACCCATAAGCCATCCTTTTTTAGGATTACATTAAATTAATATGGTACTGTGATACTTGTTTCTGTAAGTCTTATAACTTACATGTGTATTAGACTTAGAAGATTCTCAGCAAGAACAATTTCACTCACAAAAATCATATAATGTGGAAAGATATTTAGAAGTTCTGCATTTAAATTTTCTCTTACAGATCCTTGGAAGAAGGGGGAAACCTCAAATACAATAGTACATTTATGACTTTTACTCAGGTGGGGTTGTCTCGTAGCTAAAGACCACCAGAAGGGACATTTCATCTTTCTGTTGGAAGGAGGGTGAGCATCTGCTGGCTTATGTAACTATCCTGTATAAATAGCATCATTTTGTGGAACAGCCTTAAATTCCTTCTGTAGTCACTGAATCCTGAGCAAGGGTGTGTGATAGAGTCTAAAGAATCTAACATTATGCGGCTTGCACATTTCCAACGCAAATGCGTGTGCAATTAAAATAAAAGTGTGTATGTGGCAGAAGAATAAAACCAAACACACAAAACTTTCCGTGTGCAAGCATACATGTTTCTTCACCATGTTGTTTGCCGGCCTTCGTATGTCTTCTTGACATATTCAGCTTCCAGCACAGCTTGGTGAAGACCTTCACCAGCCTCTCCTTGCAGACTAATAACACAGGCTGACCAGAAAGGCAATTCTAGGCTTTACTAACCATGTCCTGAAGCGTGATGACAAAGCAGTTTTCATAGACTTTTCTTTCGCTTTTCAGGACACTGATCCACTCACCCATGACCCCAACAGTAGCCCAACTCTACTCTCTTTCTTTACTGAAGTATACATAATTCAGCTGATTCACTTTATCAGGCCAGGGCTTGTGTGCTAGAGGCTGTCTAACTCCCCGGAGGGTATCTAACAGTAGGATCCAGTTTCAAGGCTAACTCTGTCTTTAAGGAGTTGATGATCTGAAGATTAAAAGGAACATAGGGAAGGCAGAGGAGTAGATAATCACTTCTTGGATCGTTAGGTAGATTCTGGTACAAATGGGGCTTGAGATGGGTAGAAAGAACGTGGAATTGAGGCTAGATGTGAGTCCGCACCTGGATAGTAACATGAATTAATCACTTTTGGAGCTTTTTAACAGGGCTTCTTTTCCATGGCTACTCTCTGTGTGCAATTTATGTGTGTACTTTTCTGAGGGCAAGGCTGTTGTCCTTTTTTTCAGAGTCCAGGCAGGATCACAGGTCTAGTGAGCAGCTACAAGCTTTTCCAATATCCCTAGTTGGTTTTGGCTCCTGAAGAGTGTCTGAGGTCCAGGCAAACTGAAACCTGCGCCCCGGGTTCGAGGCGGCCCAACTCTCCTAGTTAAACCATTCTGGGAGGATTGTAGCTTGAGACGCCCACCTAGGCAGTGCCCTTGGCCTTGGCCATCCGCCAGTTACCCCAGTTCCGGTCGCTCCCTGCCAGTCCCCTCCTCCCTCCTCCGCCCCACGCGCGGCTCCATTTCCTACTGCGCCTCGGCCCTTTCGGCCCCGCTCGGCTTCCGTCCCAGATGATCCCTCCCCGGGGCGGCCGCCGCCTCCACCGCCGCGAGCTGGAGCCGCCTCCCCGGCCAGTGGCGTAGCCGAGTCGGCGTCGGGCCGGCGGTGCGGAGCGGACGGAGTCCGGCGGGACCGAGCGGGGGGCCATGGCGAAAGCGGCCCGCGGCGCTGCGCACACCGACTAGAGCCGGCGCCCGTCGCCGGCGCCATGGACCGAGCGCCGGCCGAGCAGGTACGCGAGCTCCCAGGCTGCTCCCGGGCCTCCGGGCCGGCCGGGCCGCCTCCGCTGGAAGGCCGGGAGAGGTGGACCGCGGCTGGTCTGTGCTCGGCGGCGACCCGCGTCGCCCTTGTAACGTTCTGGAGTGTGTTCCTTTTTGTGAAGAGGCTACCGTGGTTTCCCCTTGTTTTCCTACCTAGTTATTTGCAAACACCTATCTTTTTTTTTTTTTGTAATGGAACAAGAGTTCATTTTGAGCCCATTTTCGTATGCGCACAGTAGTCCCATTAGTGCTCTCTGTAGTTTTTGATTGCATCGAATTCTTGCTGGAAGTGCTGGGAGGAAGGGCTAATGACAGTATGAAGAATAACTTAAGAGAATAATGTCATGCTTCCTCCTCCTTCCCCCCCCCCCCCCAGTGTTTTACAGCTTCTCTGGAAACGACTTAATTTGATTGAGTCTAATTTTTATTCACTGCCGATTCTCCTCTCCCAGGGCCTTGGTCCGTCAGTGACATAATTGAAGGGAGAGGAAACACTGGTGACTTGCCTTGTTAGTTTTGCAAATAGTTAATTAACTCGAACGAACGACAAGCCGTCTCCCAAGTTCCTGTATATGCCTATATGTAGTTAATGACAGTTTTGATTTTGAATTGCGCTCTTTTCAATCCTCCCCCCCCCCCCCCATCCCCATCTCTTAGGGGCGATCTTCCTGCCTCAGCACTTTCCACAGGGCCTTGCCACACAGACTTTAATTTAAACCGAACGGAAAGCTTCGTGAGAATACAAGTCTTTTTTATTAAGGATTAAGTGCAAATTACCGAAGGAAAATTGATGCTGGACGTCTTGGTGAATACACACTTCGATGTGGCTCAGAGTATTCTGTTATAGCTTGTAGTAAAATTAGTTAAAACATTAGTTGTGAAAGTAATTCTGAGAAAAAAAAATTCAAACCTTGACAAAGGAAAAGGACATTTCCTTGCATGTGCGTCTCTAAAGAAAGGGTGGGGCGTTTTGATCCTTCATGGACACTCAGGAACCAGTAATGCATACGTGTACTAACAGCTCCTTTCATCTTAGAGGAAATGTAATTACCTATTTAGATGGCAACATTTAGCATAGCTCTCTGCATGTGATTATCCTAAGAGCAAGTGTACCAGACTATTTAGAGAGTCTCCTCCTCTGTCATTCCTCAAACTCCACCATCTCTTAAAACCCTTGGAAGTCCAAGAACTAGAAGAAAGCCATGTGGAAGTATTTTATATCAAAGGTGATTTGTTTTCCTCCTCTTGCTTCAGCCTGGCCTATAGTAGGAGAATGACTAAACAGTCTTTAGATAGGTAAAAAGCCCTCAAGAAGTATTTGCGGTATGTGCCAAATTCCTAACCCCCGCCCCCCAATGTTTTGGTTTGGCGTATAGTCAGAATTTCCGAAAATGCCCAGAGCTTTAACTGTTGTAGTGCTTAGCAGTTCACATAAGTTAGGTTTTTTTTTTTCGTAATTGTACTCAGAGACTTGTTGCATTTCAAGTTAACCTAATTAATAAATCCTTGGAGGACTGCACAAGGGTAACTTAAAGCTAAACTTTTGTGTCTGAAGGCATTAATGCCATAGGCTTTATAATTCATCATATACATCAGCTCTCTATGAAAAGAGACGTTTTGTCCATGTGTGTAAGGAGTAAGTCATTGTTGCTCTAGTGCTAGATGGACAGTCCTCACCGAGGTCATCTTACAACCAGAAGAGCCTCTCAGGTGTATCAACTCAAAATAAGTAGCTCAATGTTAACTGCCAGAGTTAGCCCCAGTAAAAGCTGTGTGTGTGTGTGTGTTATAGGGGAGGGGAGGTAAATTTTGTGTGCGTGCGTGTGGGGTATCCTGTACGGGAGGACTATACATACAAATTTACCTGTATAGTGTGAATATAGAGGTCAGAGGTCAAGCAAAGTTGGGCAGATATTGTCCTCATTTACTCTTTACCTTTTAGTGACAGGGTGTCTGAATGGACACAGAGCTCACTGATGCAGCTAGACTGGCTGGCCAGTAAGTCCCAGGGATCCTCCTGCCTCTGCCTGGCAGCCATGGGATTACAGGGCCCTACCTCTGCGCTGGCTTTTTCACTGGGTGCTAGGGAGCTAAACTCAAGTCTTTGTTCTACAAGCACTTTACTGATCTGGCTATCTCCATGGCCTCTCTTTGCTAAGTAATACTAATGATGATGATAATAAAGCTTGTGTAAAGGGATGTGAGGAATGAATTATGAATTTCATTTGTTTATAGAGATTCAGGCTCTATTTTTAGGAAACCTAGGACTGTTTTGGAATTTTTAAATAAATAATGAGCGTAGAAGTGACAGGACACTGAGGTTCACAGGCTGTTTTATAGTGTCCCAGTACTCTAAAGTCATCTTAACTTTAGTGCAGCCTTCTAGAAGGATCTACAGAAATCACTGCTTATTCTCCTCTTTCATTCCTAGAAAAACAAATGCACTGAATGCCTGGGACTTGGTGTAGTTCAGTCACAAATAAGAATGTAAAACTGGGCTGCTGGAGGTGGCTCAGTTGGTAAAAGCTTTTGCCACCAAGTCTGCAGACCCGGAACCTGGGGAGAAAGGAAAGAACAGTGCCCAAAAGCCTCCTAGCCACACCCCATATATACACCACACATGTGCATGAACAGAAAATAACACAATAAAAATACGGAATTGTCTGAACTGTTTGTAGCAACACTCTAAACTAAATGCATAGCCAGTTTCCACATCTGCAGGTTCCACTTCTCTGAGACAAGTAGCTGGATCAGAAGTACTTTGGGGGAAAAAGTTGAGTCTGTACTAAACATGTCCAGGCTTGTGTTCTTGTTGTGCCCTAAACAGCACAGTATAAGAGGTACTTACATAGCCCTTAGATTGGTTAACTGTTGTAAGCAGTAGAGAGACAGATACACAGCACACCCTGTGCATGCCCTGTATGTAAGTAGCACGCTAACTCCAAACCTGACCATCCATGGACTGTCAGCTCTGTAACCTGCCTTGGGCAATGACAGACAACTGTATTGTAAGTGTTCTGATAAAACCTTTGTTATCCAGTCACACAAAAAACTTAACAAACATACTGTATTTTTAGAATAATACTCTTAATCAGAGAGTGTGTTCACTTAGAGAAAACATTTGGAAGTTTAAAAAGATATTTCAAGCCCTTATGTCAAAAACAAAACAAAACAAAAACCAGAATGACAATTCATTAGAAAAATTGTTAACTAAATACCAAAGGTCAAAACAGACAAAAAAATAGGATGATAGGTTATTAGAAAAGCATAACTACATTTCACATGCAAAACTATGAGAAATGACTGAAGTGTTCTGACATAGAAGTGTAGTCATCAATACTCTCTGTTACGTAGTTTGAAAGAAAATAAATTATCCATCGAAAGCAAGACGTTGGGGGAAAACCTTTATGTAAACCAAGAAAGAAAATAAGTGTAAAAGCAGAAATTAATGTTAGATACTATGAAAATTAATATTACATGTTAAAGGGTACATTTTTTTAAAAATAAAGAAAACATCAAGTTTTAATAGACATTAATAGTCCTGTGGAAAAGTGTGTGGGTCGGGAGGTAAGTGGACTCTTCTGTGTAAGCCCCTGGTGGTTTCCTCCGTGTCCTCTGAAGTCTTGAACACGGACAGTCTTGGCAAGTCTGAGACGTACAGCCAGCAGGTATCCAAGGCTTCACTCATCCTCCCCTAGAAAGCGCTTAGTTTATCTGTACGTGAGGTATGAAAACACACTTAGTGTGGCTGCTTTTTCACCTGAACATAGAGCGTGGAGGTTTCCATTGTCTCTTCCTGTGGGTGTGTGGTACATGCTCTGAAGTTTCTCTGTGGGAGAATGGCTCATTATGTTCTACTTCAGTTTTGATTTTAGGTGGGTGTCACTTTTCTGTCGCTTAATCTGGGAGATTATTTGCATTCTCCCCGAGGCTTTTCTGAGGAGTTGAGCGTGTTCTCTGCTGCTGTGTCTTCTGAGTGCTCTTGACCTGTGCTCCTTGCCTGCCTTGGTACAGTGCCTTTGGAGCTCACTACCGTTTGGTTGTCATCTAGGCCCCTGTGGTCCCAGCGAACTACTTAAGGAAGCTCTCTTTCTCTAGATTATTTGTATAAATGACATTTTATTATTGACATTTGCTTTAATAGGTACAACAATAAAAATAAGTGAAATGCATAAGTATTTTAACAGGTAGAATTAGATTTTTCATTGATTTAGGAAATTCTGAAATAATGTGTAAAAGATAATTTTACCACTAATCTTGGTGTATGAAGCAGACAATAATGTGAGAATGGTTATACTGTCATTGTAGTTCACACTTTAGATTTGTTATTTTTCTTATGTATATGAATGTTTTGGCTGCATGTATGTCTGTCACATATGCATGCCTGGTGCCTATAGGGACCAGAAGAGGGCATCGGATACCCTAGAACTGAAGCTCTGTCTAGGTGCTGGGAATTGAATCTGGGTCCTCTGGAAGAGCAGTCAATGCTCTTAACTACTGACTGTGTCTGCATCCCCTACTCACATTTTCTTTACAGTAAGGTTTCTCAAAATGCAGGCAATGAGGGGTAGGAGAGATGGCTCAGTGGTTAAGAGAGCACAGGACTCATATACAACTCCCAGCACCCACATAGGGTGGCACACAACCACCTGTAACTCCAGCTCCACAGAACTCCACCCCTCTGGCTGCACATGCCCACTTTATTTACTTGCACATAACCACAAATAGTCATACATACAAACGTATGACTGAAAAGGAAATAAACCTTTAAATACATACATGTAAGTATAGATCATTATCTTGAGAGAATGAGGCAGGAGGATCATGAGTTCAAGGCTAGTCTGTGAATAGTGAGACACTTTTTAAACATGGCAATAAAAATTAGTGACTAAAACATGGAAATTCAAGCTGAAGAATAATAAATATATCAAGTAACTAGTCTAAATTTTCACTATTGTCAGAGACACTTTTCTTTGATTTTTATTAAAAATTGCCAAAATTTACATTTTGACATTGGATTGTAAAGGATTGTTTGCCTTCAGCATTGTTTTTTGGGCTGTTTGTTTAGATGTATGGCAGATGCTCCAAAGTCCCAGTGAGTAACTTGGGAGAACATGTAAAGTTGAAACTATAGGAAAAGCTGTCAGTTTGTTCCTTCTGGTGACATCTTCTGCCTGTGCAGCTGCTGACTACAGTGGCTTCTCTTTTTCTTTGCTAAAAAACAAAGGATTATTTCAATGTTTGTGCACTTTATTGTTGAACTTTAGTATCTAACATTACTCTTAGAGTAGAAACCAGTACAAGCCTTAGTCTTCAAAGATGCATTCATGTGTGCACCTCTTTGTGTGTGTGCATGTGAGTCTGTGTGCCTGAATGCCTGTGTGCACACACAGCTTAAGTAGCCATACATTCTGAACAAGTTACCTGGGGTCATAACATGTTTATATAGAGTACAAATTAGCCGTGAATACAAGTTTGTTGCAACTTTGATCTGCACAAGAATTTGAATTTGTTACCAAAGTAGTTGCTTTGGGTTTTTTGTTTGTTTGCTTGCTTGCTTGTTTAAAGATTTATTTATTTATTATGTATACAGTGTTCTGCCTGCACGTATACCTGCATGGCAGAAGAGGGCACCAGACCTCATTATAGACAGTTGTGAGCCACCATATGGTTGCTGGGAATTAAACTCAGCTCTGGAAGAGCAGCCTGTGCTCTTAACCTCTGAGCCGTCTCTCTAGCTGCCGGTTGCATTGTGTTTGATGACTTTGTTGTTGGTTTTTGTAGGGTGCACAGGAGAGGAGTCAAAGAACGTGTTAACTTTAAAGCTTTTTATAGTTACTATGACTCCTTTTTTCATTATAGACTCTTCTATGTACTCATATTCCTTGCTTTATGGAATACTAATAAGTATTAGTCTAAGTTCTTATAGCTCTTCTATGTGTAGGACTCTGATTTTTAAAGGTTATCCAAAAAGGTACATCTTAGTGTAATGAATATAGGATTACTCCTTTTTTTGTGTATACATATAAACTTTATAGCATGAGGTTTCATTACCTGCATTGTTGTTGGAAGTCAGTTTCTTTTCCCAAGTAAGAAGTCATCTGTTGGTATATTGTATATCAGTTTTTAGCTTTAATGGGTAGCTGAGAATTGCCATCTCGCTAACACTTGCAGGTGTTCTGCCTGAGTTGTATCTCAGGAAACCACCCGTAGCTCTCATAGTCACAAGATGTATGTGTTCTTGCTCCTTCAGGGTTGGTCGGTGGTGTGGATGCAGATTCCACGGGCAGGGAGGGGAGGGGCGGGTCACTGCTGCGGCTGCACATCTTCCCACTGGAGCAGGTTTCCTAGATGTGCCCCAGAGAGTTTACGGGTCATTTGGATTTTCTAAGTAACTCCTTATCTTTACATTTTCATGCATTTGTTATTACTTTTATAATTAAAGAGACCTATTTTTTTTTGTGGGACCTTTTATCAAACATCACCTTACTGAATTTAGTAAGAAAATTTAGTAGTCCTGGTTAGGACTATTGTTTTCTTAAGGTAATTGCTTTGAGTGGTTGAAATGTTATCTTGCATTTCACCAACTTTGTTTTATTAAAAAAGTGTTTGGTATTGTTTAGATTATAAATTTGCATAGTTAACATTCTGACTTTTAAAAAATATATTTTTTAAATATAGATTTTTGTTGTTTGTTTGTTTCTGAGGCAAGGTCTCTAACTCAGGTTGGCACTGAATTCTGTAGCAGAGGTCAGATGATTTTGAACTCATGATCCATCTGATTTTCTACCTCTCAAGTGCTGGGATTCCACATGTGTACCACTATGCCCCAATCATGTGGTGCTAGGAACTAAACCTAGGGCTTCATGCATGTGAGGCAAGTACTCTACCAACTGAACTAGACTTCCAGTCTCTCCCAACCCCCTGTTTTTGGGAGACAGAGTCTTGTTATATCCTGGGCTGATTGAAACTCCCTACTTTTCCCAGGCTGATCTCAGGCTCATGGCAATCCTCCTGCTCCAGCCTTCTCTGAGGGCTAGGAATACAGGCATGAGCCACTGTACCCACCTCCTGTAGCCATTCTTATGTTTCAAACACTTAAATTTGTTAAATAAAACTCGTAGAAAATTACTGAAATCAATGAATAACTTGGTAACAAGTTGAATGGCTTGTAAGTTCCTCTAATTAAGTTACAGAACTTTCCAGGGACCTTTGAGTCCCCAGGTTCCTCTGCCCAGTCTCAGCTCCCTTCTCTCTAAGAGTGTGTTTCTGTCTGGATAAATATGGAACTTATTTTCTTAATATTTTCCCTGTTTGTGTTTTTTCAGAGTAGAATTTTATATGGCTTTTAACTGTCTGGAACTGTATTATAGGAAAGACACACAGGAGCCAAGGAGACTAAGATGGAAGTCCGCGTTAGGCTCACATTGCTGTGTTCTGCTGTCTACTGGGAAAAGTTAATCTCCAAAGTTACCCTTATTTTTTCTCCTCCAAGTTTAACGATTAAACATAATTTTCCTCTTATGTTTTTGATTCATCTTAGCCATTTCTCTTCATTGTAATTTAATGATATGGAACTTAATTTCCTGCAGTGGGCAGAAATAGACTACATTTTCAACTACTCAAAGAAATGTAATTATTTTTCAGAACTTGAGCTGAATGACTTAACCCCCTTACAAAATTAGCAAGAAATAAAGTTCTGTCCAAAGAGCTATATTTCTTACTACTATTTTATTTTTAGATCTGAGGTATGAGTTCCTTATACTCTTGATTATTTTAGCAGCTCAATTGCATAAGAAATGATTTCACTGCAGTGTTGACTTTTGAGAAGTCCTTTCTTGTTCTGTTGGTTATTTGCTTCAAATTGACATTGTCGTTCCTTCTACCTGTTCTGTGGGTATTGTTTGTAGAGACTCTTTATAAGTGCCAAGTTTGCATGCACTGTTCATTTGTAACCCATGCTTTCTGTTTTCTCTTTGAAGAATGTCAAGCTTTCCGCTGAAGTAGAGCCGTTTACTCCTCAGAAGAAGAATCTGGATGCCTTTGTGCTCCCTATGGCTCTCCCAAGTGATAATGGAAATGTTTCTGGTGTCGAACCAACTCCAATCCCCAGTTATCTGATTACTTGTTACCCATTTGTTCAGGAAAACCAGTCCAATAGGTAATTTCTTTATTCTTTATTGGTGAGGATATAGAACTTGTCAAAGTACATTAGTCTTTTTCTTTTGTAGCTTTCAAACTTTAATTACTTATTTGTGTTTTTTAAGAGGAAGTAAACTATGCAGAAATTTAAAAGCTGTCAACATGTATTATTTTCTTACTCTTTCTAAGATGAAATGGATTTTTTTCTGAGTATGTCAATGAAATATATTGGAGTATAATGACCCAAGACATATGTACAATATAAGAAACCATTTTTTGAGATTAGGTACTTAATCTCGAAACTGCCAGGATGGAGTCTGGCACAAGAAGAAAACATGAGGAACAGTCATTGAGGTGTCAGTAGTTGGTGAGTGTGCACATCTGCTGATTTTCCTGATCTGGCGAACTTCCGGCAGCTGAGATAGCACGAGCCTGGTGGCATCTGGAGGGGGAGGTGTGGTCGTCGCAGTCTGCTTGCTGACCCTGGCAGCCATCGAATAGGACTCTCCCTGCTGCACTTCTTTGATTGACACACAGAAGCCCTTTCAGCCCATTTCCAGTTATGCCACATACAGGAAATGGCGTTTCTTGGCACTGTGGAATAAAGGGTTGACGCTCTATGGCTTTGCACCTCTGCACAGTCGTCTGTGGGCTGAAGCACTTCCATGTGTCCACAGCCCATTGTGGCACACATAATTCTGGATGATTTGTGAGGCCACCAGACGACCCTGTGAAAAAGACATGTCCTAGTGAATATTCTGAGCTTCTTACTATAGACTTTTCAAGGTTGGCCAGAAGCAACTAAAGAATCCTTCTTAGCTGAATTTAGACTTTGTTAAACATCTTTGATTTAGCCGGCTGTTGTGTCACATGTGTAATACCAGCCCTGGAGAGGCAGAGGCAAGAGGATCATGAATTCCAGGTCATCCTTAAATACATACTGAAGCCACGGTGCCTGGGCTTCAGGAGACCTTGTTTGTTTGCTTTTTAAAGATTCCACTGTCATTATGTCAGATAATGTAGAGAATTTTTATAAACTAGACTTAATAGCACTAGTTTCTCTGTAGCAAAATTTCCGTGTGCAGTATGAGAAATTTAATTTGTTTTCCTGTCTTAATGTGAGATAATTGTTAGGAATTCGTGAGCAAGCTATCCTTCAGATTATCTGCGAATATTTTCAGGATTTGGTAGTAAACTTCTCTGTGTTGCATTGTCATTTCAACAGTGAGGAAAAGGCCCCCTGTCCTCACAGCACTGTTGGTGAGGGTGCTGGTGCTCTGCAGGAACTGAATACAGGATAGAGGTATCAGGGAAGTCTGCTTCCTGGCATTTTTGGACATGGGGCTTGGGGCTTGCGATGCCAGGGAGAGAAGCCAGGACAAGACCTGAGTTGGCTAAATGATTAGGGTAAGAGCAGGTGTTGGGGGCCTCAATGTAAGGATCAGATACCTGCGAGCACCTTGCTGTGCTCCTGCTTCTAGGAGGCTGTCACAGTTGTGGGCATGCGCACAGACTGTGAGCTGTGTGGTGTAGACAGGAGCTAGGGGTTTCTCTTTTAGGCAAACAGATCTTGAAGAGCTTGAGAGCAGGTTTGTAAACAGTAAAGGGATGTGGAATGCACAAGCTCCCAGGCTGGATTCCTTTATACTCTCATGCCCTTGTTATTGCAAGTGCAGGTCATCGCTTATAACAGCAAAGAAGCTTGGTGACGTTAGTTTTGCCCTTCCCCCCAGCATTACTGTGAAGGCACTGTTCTGCATGTCTTTATTGTTTGTTCTGCTTTAGCTGTTACTCTTAGACTCATCAATAGATTTTCTTTCTGTTTTGTTTGGTTTTGCAGACAATTTCCTTTATATAATAATGATATACGATGGCAGCAGCCCAGCCCAAGCCCTACTGGACCGTACCTTGCCTACCCTATTATATCTGCTCAGCCACCTGTTTCCACAGAGTACACCTATTACCAGCTGATGCCAGCACCCTGTGCCCAAGTTATGGGCTTCTATCACCCTTTCCCTACACCTTACTCCAGCACCTTCCAGGCTGCAAACACTGTTAATGCCATAACCACAGAATGCACAGAGCGTCCACATCAGCTGGGGCAGGCCTTCCCGTTGTCCAGTCATCGGAGCAGGAATGGTAATAGAGGACCAGTAGTGCCAAAAGTGAGTGGCCATTTTCTTTGTGTATGTTTTTTAAATAAAATATTCTGTTGTTAATGCTAGTAAAAGTCATTTACTACTGTACCCATTGGCCTTTAATGCTTAATTTGCTGCAAGTATTCATCATTTATAGAAAGTGTTATAGGCATATTATTTTAAAAATAATTTTTTCTTGTGATAGTCATTGCCCCTCACTCTTGATTGATAATGTAATTTCAAGCCATCTTCATGATCATTCAGAGTTTTGCATAAACATAATGTACAATTACTTTTAAGTTATTTTAACTTAGTTCTAAAATTGCACAGTGGCAATGCCAACATTTAAATGGATCATGTGGTTGAATGTTAATGTACTTCAAGCTGTTCCAGTCTTCTGAAATCAGCAGGAGGATGAAAAAGAACATTAGTGCTTCCTTAGATCCCTCCAACCTCAGTGTCTATCTTCTGAGTTGTTAGTAGGAACAGCAGTTATAAAACACAAATAAGTGATGAAGCCACTTCTGTTCAAGGCCAGCACTTAAATATTATATATATGCACTTAAGTTATATAGATAGATAGGTAGGTAGATAGATACATGGATAGATACATAGATACACACACACACACACTGTCGATGTAAAGCAATGCTTCCTGCAAGTCGCTGGAGAGCGTTGTTAATCCTGGCTGCTATTCCAAAGAGGGCTTATAATGAAGCTCTAAGGAAAGCCTGTGGATAATCAATGCTGTTGCACTTGTGGAAGACATTTCTCTGCTGTTATGACCATCAAAAACTGTCACTCCCCCTAGAGTCCATTAGTTAATTTCCTCAATTAAAAACAAGTAGCAGAAATTATTTTGAAACTATTTGACTTGGAAACATTGTGGGTCAAGGGTACTCTTCTTTGGTACTGCCAAGAATGAAAGGAAATAGGTATTAAAAAGCAAGATAGTAGTACATAATTGGATGTTGAAAGGATGAGATTTCTCAGAATGCCTTCCCAGCAGTTTCAGAAATTTGAAGTTAAATTCAGAGTACTGTTGTGTAAATTACTATTAAGGAATAATACTCTCATTTTTTTAAAAATTGAAGAAAGAAATCAGCTTTTAAATATTTTTTTGTTTGGACTCCAAGACAAGAAATATTTTGCTCATCTTTGTTATGAGCCTAAATTTAGTGTTAGGGTAACTTTTCATGCTTTTATTACCTTTTAAAATAAAAATGTACAGCCCTTCATGTAGCAGTATTAAAACCTTGTTAATTGTAAATAGCTGATTTAAAAAATAAAAATGTAAGTAAAAACTAAAATGAACTCAGATTTTACTAATCATAGTGTTACTGGTTATCTAGAAATATGTATAAATATGCTTATGGTACACTGCTTAGTCTCTGATGCTTCCTAGTGATTAATTCCATAAAACCAGCTAGCAACCACTGATCTATGGTGAACAGTTAGGCCTTTTGTAGTGGATGTGCAGTTTATGCTTAATCTATTCACTCATTCACTGTTTTTTTCTTTTCCTTTTGTGTGTTTTAAACTTAACTCAGCCACAGCTTTTACAACAACATATAAAAAACAAAAGACCACAGGTGAAAAACGTGGCCACTCAGAAGGAAACTAGCGCAGCAGGTCCTGACAGCCGATCAAAAATTGTGCTTCTGGTAGATGCTTCACAGCAGACTGGTAAGGCGATGGTCAGTCTCTGTCTGTTTGTTCTCACACGTGTGGGTAAATGTGAACGTACAGGCTCAAAGCTGATGCTGAGTGTCCTCAGTTGCTTTTCTCCCTATATTGAGTCAGGGCTCTTACTGAATCTGGACCTCACTGTTTTACCTAGTCTGTCTGTCTGTCTGTCTTGTGTTGGGAATTCTGCCTCTGCTTTGTGAACTCAAGACCAGCTCATCTGCATACTGAGACCCTGTCTCCAAGAATATTGTAAGGACTGGAGAGATGGCTCAGTGCTTAAGAATGCTTGCTGCTGGCCCAGCAGCTATGCCAGGTATCACAACCCCCTGTAACTCCAATTCCATGGAATCTGATGCCTCTGGTTTCTGCACATCTGGACTTTCAGGCATATTCCTCACCCCACCACATTAAACATAAACATAAATTTAAAAAAACTTTGTAATGAAAGTTTTTGTATGACTCATTCTATTATGAATGAGTCATAATGGAACTCATTCTTACATATAAGTGATATATGCTTATAACATTTTATTCTTTATTATTTTCATTTTTTTCATAAAAACTTTAAAAAGAAGACTATCACATACAAGAAAATCCTCCAAATAGGGTCTGGACTAAAGTGAATAAGGTGGCTCGTTGCTTTCCGTTGTCCAGACTTTTCTGTTGGTCATTTAGTCATATGACCTTTTACATGAGCAGAAGGAGGATCTTGGAATTAGTTAAAAGCCATCTTGCTGTTTTCCTGGTGCTATTTGGTTTATAGGGCCTAAAGCAGTGGGTTTGATAGGCTGACATGCTTGGGCTAGTTATGAGAAGCCTTGTGTTCCAGAGCTGTTCCTCCTTATAGTGACCCATTTCTATATCCCTTTGCAAAATCCTAGCAAGGTTCTTAAAAGTACTGTATGAGCTGTGTGTGATGGCACATGCTTTTTTTTTGTTGTTGAGACAAGATTTTTTTGTGTAATCCTGACTGTCCTGGAACTCACTCTGTAGACCAGGCTAGCCTCAAACAGTCTACCTCTGCCTCCTAAGAGTCAGTATTAAAGGCAAGGGCCACCATGCTTGGCTTTTTCTTTTTTTGGGTAGTGGGAGGGCACATGTTTTTAATCCTAGCACCAGAGAGACAGGCATGAGGATCTCTGAGTGTGAGCTTAGCCTGGTCTACAGAGTGAGTTTCAGGACAGCCAGGCTATGCAGAGAGAGAGACCTAGTCTCAAAGAAAGAAAAAAAGAAAAGACTGTCTATACTCTGTTACTTAAATCAAAAGGATAGCCTCCTGAAACCTAAGCATTGGAGGCATAATTTGAGTAGATTGTATATGCAAGCAGCATTTTCAGTCCTCAGTCTGTTTTTAAGTAAGAGATAAAATGATTTTGTTTTATAGATGCCGTTTTTTCCACTTGTAGCAGATTTTTACTTTTGAAGCAGCTTGTATTATTACGTAATAAGAATTGAAGGTGGCTAGACCCACAAAAGAAAAAAGGGCTGCAAAGGTGGCTCAGCAAGCAAAGGTGTTTGTTGTCACACTGGACAGCCTGTGGTCGGTAGGCAAAGCCTGCGTCACAAGTGGACAGTTGTCTCACAAGCTGTTCTCATCCCTCAGTAGACACTCAGGCCATGCACACACATGTAAAATAAATAGATAAAATGTAAAAACAAACAAACAAAAACCCAAAAAACCCAGCTGTCTAGATACAAGGTAATATGCAAACGTTAGATGTGTTCCCATATGTTATAGTAAGAGAAGCAGTGTTTGGTGTGCGTGAATCATTGGGCATACTTATTCTATTCTACTCTTGGAATGTGGGTTGTGTTAACTACTCTCAGTAACAACTTAGTATTATCAAGTTCGATTCTGTGAGTCCTGAAAGACTCAACATTTGCCTTACAGAAACATCCGTGTACACACATGTAAATTGTGAGTCTCAGACTGTTAGGTTTCATTGAGTTCTTTCTTTGACAGTTTTATGTGCACATTTGGATTATTATGCACCCCTCTCTCCAATCAACATTGGGTTGTTTGTTTGTTTTGTGATCGTCTCTCAGTGTAGCACTACATAGCATGGAACTCAGCTGTATAGACCAGCCTGGTCTTGAACTCACAGAGGTCCTCCTGCCTCTGCCTCCTGAGTACTAGAATTAAAGCTGTACACCATCGTACCCATCCGGCAGTGTTGTTTTTAATAGCAAAACAACCGGGGTGTACTGTGAGTGGTAGAAAGGATTAATATATTGGTATATCCATGCAAAAGCTGTCTGTACTATAGTAACGTGTTGCAGTTAATTTAAAAGTATGGTCTGATAATATTTATTATTTGCCTATAATTATTGTGGTATATCTCACCTGCTATCATAATCAATAAAAGACAGAGACACCTGATAGATTTTAGAATAGCCTTATCTTTCCTGGGAAGGCAGATATTAACCCTCTAAACTACCTTTACCTCCCAGCCCCATCCCAGGCTACCTCCCACTCATAATTTCATAAATACTTGCTTATTCTTCATCTGGGCTGCTTCATCCATCCATGCGAGCCATGTGCTTCTTTCCATGCTAACCATGGCCACTCTCCTTCCTTCCTCCTTCTCTTCCTGTTTCTTTCTCCCATGATCATTCTGTCCTCAAAGCCCTTCAACCTTAGCCGTGCCTACCTCCTCCTGCCCTGCCCAGGTATAGGCCTTTTAATCAGCCAATCAGGGATAATTGGGGAACATTCCTTCTCATCACATGCTTACAGGAGATAGGTCAGCATTATAACAGTACCCATGGCAGGATGGTAGCCAGATCTCAAGGAACTGAAATCAGCATTTGAAAACACAGTTGGATCTTCCTCCAACAGTAGCATTAATTGCTCCATACAATAGAATCTTAAACTAATGTTGAGGAAGAAGGGAACAAGAATGTGATATTTTAGAAATACAATTAGAAAGTAGATGTTTCTGTTTCAGAAATACAGACATCCATGGAAAAATCTATAAAGAAAAGTGAGTGAAACTGAATAGTGAAGTGTGTGTGTGTGGGGGGGGGCTCGTGTACTGGTGGGCGCGTGGGGGGGCTTTCTAAGATTTTAGTATTCTATGACAGATATTTTATTTTCCTAATGACTCCATGTTCAAAGTAATTGGGAGCATTTTTAATGATCTTTTCAAAGGGTCACATGTTTGTTTACAAACTGTCATTTTAATTTTCTTAGAACCTTAATAATTTAACAAGAATGTATAAACTTGGTCATCATGGAAAATTGTCCACTTGCCTTGACTTGTAGATTTCCCATCAGACATTGCTAATAAGTCTCTCTCAGAGAGCACAGCCACAATGCTCTGGAAAGCCAAAGGCAGGAGGAGAAGAGCGTCCCACCCCGCTGCAGAGTCCTCCAGTGAGCAGGGGGCCAGTGAGGCAGACATTGACAGCGACAGTGGCTACTGCAGCCCCAAGCACAACAACCAGCCTGCAGCAGGGGCTCTGCGAGATGCTGGCCCTGGGCCTGTGAGCGTGCGTAATACCCAGCTTCTTTGATTTGTTCTGTTTGTCTGTTTGTTAGTCCTGCTGTTAGTACTTTATGTTCTTTGCTGAAGCTGAAGTATTTTGTTTTTTCTTTTTTAAGCAAGTCTTTATAGCCATAGTACTTTACTATTCTTGAAAACATGAAGCACCATTTTAAGTTAGTAATAAGTATATTTAACGCTAAGTTAAGTTATGAAACATTTGCAAACTATGTCCTGTTGACTCTCATTAGAAAGTAATCACCCTTTTTGTCTCATGTTTTTAGCATTCGGAATCATCTGGCTGTACAGGTACTTATTTTTAAAAGTTTGTGTTTTGTTTTGTGTTGTATTTTCTTCTTTGTCCATTTCAAGTTTTCCTTTTAAGTGTGGAGCTTACCAGTGTTATAAGAAAAACTCTTAAGTCTCCAGTGATTCAAGTTAATTGAAAAATCACATAGACTTTTACCAGACATGTTAAGAAAATGTGATGTAGGTGACATTTGTGTTAAGAATGCCAATTTAAACTTAGAAAAATTCTGTCTGTAGTGACTCAGCTATTTAGAATTTGGACTCCTTTATCAGCAAATCTTATCTTTAATATCTTTACATGTTTGATACAGGTGGTGTAAACTGGCCCAAAGTAACTTGCCAGGCAACTCAGAAAAGACCTTGGATGGAAAAAAACCAGGCATTTTCTAGAGGCGGAAGGCAAACTGAACAAAGAAATAATTCACAGGTACTTTGAATGAGGTTGGAAATAGGTGCAAGGTGAATAAATTAAATTTATCATAATAATGGTGTAGCCATTAGGAATCACAGTATCCTTGTTTTAAAGGTGCATAAAGTTACCTAATGTGAACTACTATGGGCTGTCAAAGCATGAGGACCTGAGCTCAGATCCCAGCATCTTCTTAAACTTCTGTCATGCAAGTGTGTGTCTGTAACTGCAGAGCTGGGGAGGCAGCCCACTTAGCCAAACTGGTGAGCTTCAGGTTCAGTGAGAGGCTGTGTCTCAGTGAATAAGGTAGAGAAATACAGAGGAAGGTATACACATGATTGTATACCTGGCATACATGCCCAAGACCAGTGAGAGCCCCGTTAAAAAAAAAAAAAGTGGTTGTCTTCTGAGAAAGGACGAGGTTGTCATCTGGGGATACACACACACACACACACACACACACACACGTACATGCATGAGACACACACATGCATGCACATCACACACATACCCAGGAAGCTCCCATATCTCTAACTTCTTAAATGCCTTAGCCAGTAAGCATAAATAATGAAATCGCAGTGTGTTGAGTGAACATGGTGAGAATATATGTGTAAATGCTACCCTGTTTTTACTTTATGTCTGGGTGAGTATGGCATAATTTTAGAAAAGGATGCTCTCTGCCTCCTTTTTACCTGCTGTGTTGGTTTCCTTCTACATCAAAACCTAGAACCTCTTCTCTTAAAGATGGTTGTTTGAGCTTAAACCCACAGCCTGGTCTGTGGGTTTCTAAAGATGCAGTGGCTGTGATTTTGACACAGCTCACAGGATAAGAGTCAGTCTCTGCACCGTGCTTGCTGGCAAACACCCTGCCCGTTGAACCACCTCTTCCATGGATATTTTGATGTGGCTCATTAACACTCTGCTATCCTAGTGCCATTGTCACATCGATGGTCACCTGTTGCCACAGTGTGGCCAGACTGGGCAGTCGCTAACAGTCCTGCAGAGTGGGCTGTGCTCAGCTATGCACCAACAGTGACTGTATCTTCATGTGTTACTTGGCTGTCAAAGCAGGGAGTTGTTTGTTAGACATTATTTCTCCTTTTCATTTTAGATAGACTTCCTTGATTTCGTGCGACTAGTTAAGGAATTAAAGCTGCCATGTAAATATGAATGGACCAAAGTAAGAGCCAGATAATGGACTATGTATACTAAGTGCTGCCTGCTCTTGGCCTCCCTGAGACGGACACTTCAGATAACTTCTTGACAGTTTTTAACCTGCTGAGAAAACAGGAGTGATGCCCCCTCCCTGTGATTCTTGCACAGTCAGGCCATTTTTGTTCCAGTCTTTTGAGGGTTTGGCTTTATTTGATAATAAGGATTAAATACAACCTACAAGATGTTTACTGAGTTTTTCTGTTGAAATTGTAACTGTCTGCCTTGCTAAGTTCCTCCTCTGGTTTTTGTTGTTGTTTGTTTTATATCTGTGTCCATGCAAGGAATAATCCTGAGATGAAGAACATTCTAAGTGCTCTATCTCTGCCTAATAATTAGTGAGAAAAAAGAAAAGAAGCCAAAGATTGAGTTTAATTCATGGGGGGGGGGCTTACCCCAATGTTGAGGCTAGTCTGGCACTTGCCCCGCAGCCCAGATTGCTCCGAACGTGGCATCGTCCTGCCTCAGTGTCCCAGGTGCTGCTGTGTGCCACTCTACCTAGCAGGTTGGTTATTTTGTGTGTTTCTCTATTTCTAAAGCAGTAGAGGCAGATTTTGAGAGTGTATCATTCTGTCTACTACTCATGTTTTCTTGTCCCAATACTTTCCTTAACTACATACTTGATTTTTTTCTAAATGCCAACTCTTTTTTTTTTTTTTAAGTCAAAACATTATGCCCCTTTGCAACTTCTGCTTGTTTTTTGGGCTTTAAAAGCTTTTAGAAGATAAATCCTACAGAAAATATTGATCTTTATTTATTCATGCTAGTTCTTTGTGTGTGTGTATGTGTGCGTGTGTAGGTCAGCAAAGAGCTTTGGAGTTGGTGCTCTTCTTCCACTTTCAAGTGAGTTCCGGGGGACAAATGCGGGTCAGCCAGGCTCCCCTGCACCCTTACTGCTGGAGCTCTCACTGGCCCTGGTCCTTTTGCTACTTTTTATAGTACAATGTTTTGAGGGTTTTTTTTTATATATATATATAATAACTCTTAGCTTTGCTGCATGGTAACACATGGTGGTCTAGATTTTCAACGCAGCAAACAGTTTTGCTCACTACTGTTAGTATTCCAAAACAACCTGCTTCTGGGTTACCTAGCAACTTATGACATCATCTTGTATCACCTAGCCAGGTGGCCACACCTGGGGGGCGTGGTTAGTGATTACCTGAACCTTAAAAGGGACAACCGGACACGTGGTCTCTCTCTCTCTCTCTCTCTCTCTCTCTCTCTCTCTCTCTTGTTCTCTTCCTCTTGCTCTCTTGGTCTTTTTCTCCTTCTCTCTCTCTATCAGGGGGTGGGGTGGGGGCCCCTTTCTACAGGACTGGAGAGATGGCAGAGTAGGTCATAGTGCTTGCTGTTCTGGCTTGAGGACCTGTAAGTCCCCGGCACCTATGTAAATCATCAGGCACGGACATGTAACAAGACTGCTGCAGCTTGCCAGTCACTAGTCTGGCTCCAGGGTCACCGAGAGACTGTTTTAAGGGAATAAGACTGAGCATATTGAGCAGACATTCAACGACTTTCTCTAACCTCTCTCTGCACACAGAGACATGTGCATCTATACTAACAATAGTGTGCATATGCTACACACATAGGCTAAACATTTAAAGATACAAGAAGAGAAAGGAAACCACATACAGAAAGCCAGAGAGAGATCTAGGGGTTATATTCAGCTTGAATTCCACCAGGCCAGACTGGCTGGCTAGCATGTCCACACTTCCTCCTGCCTCTGCATTCCCCAGTGGGATTAAAGTGTGGGCCACCACACCTGGCCTTTAAAAACAGTCTGACAATCACACCCAGGTACTCATGCGAAGGCAAGAACTTCACTGCCTGAGCCCTTCCCACAGCCCCAGGTCCCACCTCTTAGATGTTCCACACCTTTCAGTGCCACCAAAGCCTTTAGGAGTCAAGTTTTAAACAGGGTCACTTGAGGAGACAACATCCAAAACAATCAATGTGATAATTAGATTTTCAAAAGGTTTAACGTAGTTGGACATCTCCATGTTTTTGAGTTACTTGTTTTTCTGTGACCATGTCTGATTACATCTTTGCTTACTTTCTGATGCTTGATCTATTTCTTCATACCTAGATTTATTTTGATTTATCTCAGTGTGTTGTCTAGGAGGCCTTAAAGTCTACATCTCCTACCTCAGCCTCCCAGGAACTGGGGCTACAAGTGTGCCATCATACCCAGCTTGAATCTTGATCTCTTTCCTTTCTTCTTTCCCTCTCCTGTCTCCTTTTATCCCTCTATTTTATTCATTATGCCTGCTTCTCTCTGAGCAGAGCCCTACTCTAGCCCTGTCTAACCTGGAATTTCCTATGTAGACCAGGCTGTCTGAACTTGAGGTGAGCCTGCCTCTGCTTCCTGAATACTAGGCTGTTTCAGGCTCATGTGCTTTCCTAGCAACAGACTTTCTTAGAAGGATTGATGGAGGCCCTCAGTTATCGTGGGGTTATTGGTCTGTTCAGAGGCTGTTGGAATGTTTGATTTTCATGAACCTTATTGAAACTGTTAGCTTGGAAGTTTTAGGTTACTGGCATTTTTTTCCCCAGTGTGTAGCTTTAACTGGCTTGAAACTTACTTATGTAGACAAGGCTGGCCTAGAACTCCCAGAGATCTGCCTGCCTTCTGCCTCCTTAGTGCTGGGATTACAGGTAGAGTCATGCCTGGCAGTCCTGGTACTTTTTTATTTCTACATATAAGAATCAAGTGGCATTTATTTTTATAGAAAAACTTAAGTATTTTTGACACTATTAATACTTATATACTCAGTGGTTCACAGCAGCAAGCATGAAAGGCCAGGTGTAAGTCTGTGCGTATGTTTGATTTCAGAAGCACATGTCCTCACTTTGTCTCCATGGCTGCCTCACATTGTTCACTGTTAAGATTTTGAGGTAGGTATCTATGGAGAGGAACTTCTCAATTCATTTGTCTTTTTAATTTCTCTGAGGGACATATAATGTCAGCTGACACAGGTTTCTTAAATGACTTAATATCCAGAGGTTTCAAAGTCAGCTTTGACATGGTCCAGGGAAGGAAAACTGAGTCAGGTGTATGTATGTTGACAGTGGGTGGTGCCAGCCAGACTCTTGACTGACATTTCTTTTTCTATACCTAAACTTAATCTATTTGGGAGTGGCTACTAAGAACTCAGAAATATTTCTCTCCTTGGGTTTGAGCCCCATTCCTCCAGACTTGAGGCCTGGTGCTTTACCATCTGAACCACCTAAGGCTTCTGGTCTCCTGTTGCTAAAGCCACTCTTTAGCTAAACTCGTTATTGCTTAAAAGCAGGTGGTCTTAATTAGACTGACAAAGAGCTCCTGGTTTGTTTACCCAGAGACTTTTTTCTGGTGTTTACCAGCTCTGTGCAGGAATCCCTGTCTTCACTCTGAGGCTGGTGCAGCCAGAGCTAATTGCTTGGGGCTGTGAAGCCAGGCTCAGACAGCTGGTAGAAGCTAGATGCTTGTTAACCATTTATGAACTAAAGGGAAAAGGAGAGGAACGGAAGCGGTCTCATGCACATATATTCACTCAAAAGATGGATGAAACACGAAATTTAAACCAACAAATTCCCACAAGCTTACATATGATGATAATGCTGATTTCAGCTAGTTTCTCCTCTGCAAAAACTGAAGCAAGTTCAGGATGCCCTCAGGGAAAACCTCTTTTCTGACCAGCTGTTAAGGCTGTTTCCATAGTATCAGCCCATATGTACACATAGACAAATGATCAGACATACAGACCTGTACATATTCATACATATTCAATGGATGATACAAAGGAACTCCTTACATACAGACAATTAACATACAACCATGTAACATATGTACAAAAACCAGGCAGATGGATACATTTACATGCAAACACCTATCTTTATACATATTTACATATTTATTTACAACTCATAGATGAAGCAAATTCCAGCAGGCCTCAACCAACGTTTAGTGTCTGGTTATAGTTTTATACTTTTGAGACAAAGCTCTCTACGTCAGAAAAGGAATTATCTCATAGTCAAAAAGGCAATTAATCACGAAAACAGATTAAAAAACGCAACAGGTTACATGTTTGTTTTTATTAAAACTAAACATTTCTTATCTATGTATCCATTACATAAGTTCATAGTTCAGAATGACAAAGGTTGACAAGGCCTAAAGGTTAACAGGGTCCAAAAGGTTACAAGTCTATATGTGCTTTTTTGTTTGTTTGTTTTAATTAGGACTGACCTGGCTATACATTTTCCAGTTATCTCTTAGTTTATAGTGAGTTCAGGGTAATAATTTTATTTGTCTTTCATTCCAAGAAACAAAATAAATTTAGAATGACAGTATTTTATGCCATAAGCTGACAAGGTATAAAGAATTAAAATGAAACAGTTTATATTTATTGACATCAAGATTTGTACTTAATTGAGACATTTGTAGTCTCATTTTCTGAGTTCATGGGATGTTCAGGCCAACTTGCCTATATTTATGGTGCACACCAGGATTCCTGGTGCATCTTCAGAGTGAAAGCTTATCTGAAGCCACAAATCTGTCTCAAGCCTGGCTTCTAGTG
Organism: Pachyuromys duprasi; assembly: GCA_028658305.1. Taxonomy (NCBI): domain Eukaryota; kingdom Metazoa; phylum Chordata; class Mammalia; order Rodentia; family Muridae; genus Pachyuromys; species Pachyuromys duprasi. Next base: position 10,378,545 of record CM053748.1, read on the forward strand.
AGGCAAAGGTTTTTACTGCAGCTGTAAACTTTCTACTAACTTTTTAAACTTTTACTTCCAGAATAGTTTGAATCAAGTCAGAAATTCTGTAAAGCTGCTATTAGGAATAATGAAATCATTGTTCATATGAGCAGCAGTGCATCTTCATAAAGATCCCATAGGAGGTTTGCTTAATCAGAGTGACAGTTCACACCCATGCCAGATTTTTGAGAGATAATAGCAGCACAGAAAGGAATATCAGAGGCAGGAAGCAGTTTCGGGGCGGGGGGAGTGTCACGGTAAAGACCTTGCAAAATACTGCACTAACTTCCAGAGAGCCCACATGCCTACTGAACTTCCCCAATTCAATGGCTCTTGGCAAGAGATGAAAAGTATCTTGAGGTTCTTAGAATACATGCTTTTTTTCCTGCCTTATGACAGTGAAACGTTTTTTCAGACTTATTAGTAAGGTGTCTTGATCTGTTGAGCTACTATAAAAAAGTGTCATAGAGTTAGTGCTATGAATAGAAAGGTATAGAAAACCAAGGTCAGGGTACAGGAAGATAGGCTGTCTAGTGAAGAATTGTCTGCCAAAGGCCTGCTTCTTGGTTCTCATTCTCACTGTTGCCCTTAAGTGAAAGAGTGGCTGAGAGTTATCTTGGGTCCCTTTTATAGCTTCATAAATCCCATACATGATGTTCTGCTCTCTTGACCTAATCACTTCCCAAAATCTGTCTCCCAGGGCTTAGGATCTCAACACATGAATTTTGGGAGATACAAACAGCTCCTGTAACTGGAAAATAACACTTCATATGATTAGATGAAGTTCCATTTCCTTTAATCTTTTTTTCTTCTCTCTTTTTTATTTTTGGTGGTTGGGGGTCTCTTTATTTAATTTTTGACTGGTGTTCTTTCTTGATAGCTCAGCTTCTTGCCTTTCTTCATATTGTATCTCTGGTTGGCCCCCGACGGTATGGTCCTGCATCTCCCTCTCTACTGCTGATATCATAGGTCTCTGCCACTTTTCCTCTCCAGCCCATTTCCTTGAAGGCAGGCCTCTTACTAAATAGTTTTCCCTAGAGAGGCTTTTTAGCCCAGACTAGCCAAGGATAACCTTGAGTTTTTGGTCTTCCTACCTGTACTTGTTAGTGTAATCTTTTCAGGGTTGGCTCTTCTCTACTCAGCTGTTTCCCTGGAGATTTTTTAAGGTGATTAGATTTCCTAGCCCCTCACACTCACGACCCTGTAATGAGTTCTCTGTTGTATTGAGGACTATTCACACCTGCAGGACTTAGCTTGTTGTCAGACTTTGGCTCTTAATGAATAAAGCTGATAAAAATGTTCAGTTTCTTGGGGGATGGGGTCGTACACTGTACTGGTCACATTTATGTTTGCCCTGTCTTATCAGAAGCTTTGCCTGTTGGAAATAAAGTTATGTGCTTTATAAAGGCTCCATGTGTTTCTATGCACACTTTCTGTACTTCAGTGAAACACTTACTTGAGAATAATATTTTCTTTTCCTGGGGCTCCTTAGGTTGGATTCAGATGCCGAGGACACAGTACTTCCTCAGAAAGAAGACAGAATTTGCAAAAGAGACAAGAAAATAAGCACTTAAACTCTACTCACTCTCACAGAAGTGACCCAAATTCTGAGTCTTTATATTTTGAGGTAAATTTTCAAATTCTATTTGTAAACTATTCTAAAATAATGTCTTTGTTAAGAAGTTAATTTGCAGGTCTGGAGAGATAGCTCAGAGATTAAAAGCGCTGGCTATTTTTCCAAAGGTCCTGAGTTGAATTCCCAGCAACCACATGGTGGCTCACAATTATCTATAATGAGATCTGCTGCCCTCTTCTGGCCTGCAGGTATACGTACAGGAAGAAAATAAATTAATTTGCTATGTTATAAATATTGTATTTTCATGTCTTACATGTTATTCTGTTAGATTATTGATGACGACATACTGGCTCATTTTTTTGAACTTTTTATTGATTCTTTGTGAATTTCACATTATGCACTCCAATCCCAGTCATCTCCCTATCCCTTCATACCTACCCTCTGCCCTTGCAACCTTCCCCCAAATAAAATAAAATAAGTTAGAAAAAAATTTTCGTTGTGGAAGCTGTAGTGTGTCACACGGTATAGGCTTTTGTCCACATAGCTTTACTTGCAAACGTTCATTGCAGTGTTTATTGTTCTGGTTTGAGGCTCCGGCCTCTGCTACTCTGTCAACACTGGATCCTCACTGGGACTCCTCTCAGACATTGTGTTGTTGCTCTGTGGCCTGGAGATCCTACAGCTTTGGATCTGTAGGACCAACCCTTCATACGGGCCAGCAGATCACAGATAAGGTAGATGTTGCACTAGGCCTGGGTCTGAGCCTGGGAGGTAGCTGAGCTGGTTAGCCAGCCAGCTCTCAAGACCACGTTTCTTTGTTCTCTGTGTGTGTGGTTCCTGTCTGTGGAAGCCAGAGGACAGCCTCAGGTTGTGGCCCTCATATGATCCACCTTGACTTTTGACAGAATGTCCCTCTTTGGCCTGTGAGGCAGGCTGGCTGGTGAGCCTCGTGACTCTGTCTTCATTTCCTCAGCACTGGGGTCTCTGTGCCTGCCACTGTGCAGCTGCTTTCCAAAGGTAGCACTTTCCCAGCCAGCCAGCCCCCAGCTTTCCACCTAGTCAACTTAGTATTTCCTCTGTTCTCAGAAACGGAGGCTTTGTGCAAAATTGACTGAACTGACCAGTCTTTCTTTTCAACACTTGTTGAACACATGTTGAACATTTTTGTATTTGTTACTTCTACTCCTCCCTTTTAACAAAAGTTAATTTCAGAAGAATAGTTTAATTATAACAATTTAATTATAGCCCACTTGTATGATTGTTTCCATAAAATCAGAAGGATATTGACTAAGAAATTGATTTGAATAAAAACATTTTAAACATTATTCTTCAAATTATATGTAATAGGGAATGGAATACATTTTTAAAAAATGAATTCTAAACTATTTAAAATCTTCTCCAAATTATTTGAGTGTGATAAAATCCATTTTAATTCTTTTTAGTTACTTGCCTATCTTAGGATAGAATTAGGATAAAAATGAAAAAGTGGTTACAGAAATCTGAAGGATGAATGGATGTGGGTATGACTTCATGCTTGAGTAAAAAGTAGATTTAGCATGGGAGAAATGAAATCTTTTTAAGGCTGATTTAAAATAGTTCAACAGTAGGACACAAACAAACATTATTCCTTACCTTTCAGAGCTGTCAGATGGCATAAGAAGTTTCTACACTGGGAGGTTGCTCACTGATAGAGTAGTTCCCTAGAATAAGGAAGGCCCTGGGTTCGATCCCCAGCAAACACACATGTGCATGTGCACACACACACACACACACACACACACACACACACAAATATCCATATGTGTGCATACATGCAGATATGTATGTATATACATATACACAGTGGGTATGTACACGTGCACACCCTGCACATACATAGCATGTACCCCACATAGACATGTGCATACCCTCACACACCCTTTTGTTGGATTAGCCAGAACATTTTCACTGACATGAAACTATTTCAGGATGAAGATGGGTTTCAAGAACTAAGTGAGAATGGAAATTCTAAAGATGAGAATATTCAACAGAAACTTTCTTCAAAAGTAGTAAGTAACTCCTTCAAAATTATAAGAACAGTAGCATACCTTTCAGTTTGTGCTCTGTGGAAAGAAGTCTTGGATTGGTACAAAGGACAAGGCGGCATGGTAGGTGGGCACAGTGGACTCAGTGCTGACCTCCTCCTTTACCACTCTTACTGCAGTTGTAGTTACTCTGGCTGTGTTTGTGAGTGGGTGGGTGCACAGTGTACTTGAGGAGGACAGAGGACAACGTGCAGGAGTTGGTTCACTCTGTCCACGTGTCACAGGGACCAGACTATCAGTCTTAGCCACAGACTCTTGTCTCTGTTGAGCCTTAATGTCTGATTTCCTAAACAAAAGGAGTTTTGGGGAAATCCACAGTTGTTTGATTAGATGAGAAAACCTTAAGTACTGTCATACAATGTGCAATTTAGAAATATATAGATTTTAGTATGTGTGTGTGTGTGTGTGTGTGTGTGTCTAGAAACCTCCCCCAGACAGGCATGGCCTGTTCTTTTCAGCTTTTGTCCCTTTGTCTCCCCTTCTAAAATGGTTCTGCTCACCCTCTTCTGGATGACTCCATGCTCTGAGTCCTTCTGTCATGAGAACCTGCTTCACTCTACACTGGCTTTCCTTATGGTTTGACTTCTATGAAATGACAACCAGATGTGTTTCTCCCATTTCATAGTTGGATGATTTGCCTGAAAACTCACCCATCAATATAGTTCAGACTCCAATTCCCATCACCACCTCAGTTCCTAAGCGGGCCAAGAGTCAGAAGAAGAAAGCATTAGCTGCAGCCCTTGCCACAGCGCAGGAATACTCAGAAATAAGTATGGAGCAAAAAAAATTGCAGGTATAAGTCATTTTCTGCACAGTTGTGATTGTCTGCTGGCCTTGGTGGGATGGACAGGAGTGCCAAGTATAATTGTAATTTGTCAGACTTTCCCAGTCATAAAAAAATGAATCAGTCTTTTCTTGTCCATCTTTTAGGAAGCTTTATCAAAAGCAGCTGGAAAGAAGAATAAGACCCCTGTGCAGCTAGATTTAGGGGATATGCTAGCTGCTCTGGAGAAGCAACAGCAAGCCATGAAAGCACGCCAGATCACCAACACCAGACCACTTGCATACCCAGGTGACTCCCTATGTGAGCGGGTTGCAGCCTATGGGATGTAGCTATACTCTCTCTCTCTCTCTCTACCCTCAATCATGTCCACCCCCGAGAGTGAGTGTGCATACCACTCGCACATGATGATGTTAGAGGACAGCTTTCAGGCGTCTTGTCTTTTTCCAGCATGAGCTCTGGATCGGCTGAACTCAGGTTGTCAGACTTGTAGTACAGACACTTACTCTCTGAGCCAGTTTCCTGGTTCTGTCCTCCTCCTCCTCCTCTTCTTTTTTTTTGTTCTTCTTCAAAGGTTAAAATCACAGGGTAGTTTGGCTCTGTTACGTATGAAAGTGTCCAATTAAATGACAGATTTTGATAGCGTCATATGTGTGACTGAGACACTGATGTAGCTCTCCACTGAAACTGTTCCTGTTTTAACCAAGTGTCAGGTTTGGTGTCAGTGTTGAGCCCTCTCCGTTTCTTTCAGAAGAAAGGGGATGGCATAAAGGAGTTAAGGGCACCAACTAAAAGGACTAGTGCTGAGAAGCAGGATTTTTGTCTGTTCTGTTCCCAGATTATCCCAGTCGCAGGATTGTTGCTGAATTGGTGGAAAGATAGGAATGTGTGACTGTGTCTGTGCAGAATGCTGAAGCCTGGAGCTGCTCCTCCATTAGTGGAGACCTTTGCTCTGAGTATCTTGGTAGAGGTGACAGTGACTGCAGAGTTGAAGCTGCTGCGGTGGGAACATGGCAGTGACCCCCCCCCCCCCCCGTCACTGCAGCTGGCCCTGGAGTCAAGCTGGGAGATTGGAATCCTGCCTTAAATCAGTGCAGTGATGGTACCTACTTCAGGGTTGTTTGGGGAATAAGTGAGGTGAGAGATGTAAAGTGCTTAGAAAACTGGGTTATACTCACTCAGTAAACCAGTGAGTGTTGTTGTGAAGTGATTTTAGTTGTTAACCCAGGACCATTCCAACTTGGTTGGGATTTTGTTGTTATTGCTGTTTTTGTTTTTGAAACAGGGCTGAAGTAATCCCTCCGCCTTCGCTTCCCCAATGCTGAAACTGCTGGTGTGAGCCACCACTTCCAGCTATGGGCCATTTTAACAAGTATTTTTCTGTAGTTGCTGGGAACTAAACCAAGGGCCTTTTGCTTGGCTGGGCAAACACTTTACCACTGAACTAAATCTCCAGCCATTATATTTGTGTGTGTGTAATACAGTCATGTATATTAAAATGTGTATATATTATTTTTCAATGCTGGGGCTTGAACTTAAGGTCTTCTGCATAGGAGGAAGCACTCTGCCACTGAGCTATATCCCCAGTTCTACAACTTTGATTGATTTAGTAAATGTAATGTTAAACAAATCTGAATATCAGTGTGTAGAATGTGCTGTCAGGAGCTTTTGGAATTATGGAGATGATGAAGACATACTCACGAGATCATCACTGGCTTAGCTGTGAGGAGGCTCAGCAGTAGGAGCGTGCTCTTGCAGAGGACCTGGGTTTCGTTCCCTGCACTATAGAGGCAGCTCACAACCATTCATAATTGTGGTTCCAGGGGATCTGGTGCCCTTCTGACATAGACACCAAGCATCCACATAGTATGCCTCTGTCCGTCCGTCCATCCATCCATCCATCCAAAATATTCATACATTTACAATAAAATAAATCTTAAAAAAAGTTTGTAGTCTTAGAGGAGAAGAGACATATATAAATAACTGATCAACAGTGGTGTCTTGCTAGAACTGTGACTTATTAGTTCTTGAGCTTGCAGGAGAGAGTGGTGTATGGCAGTAGATGAAGAGAGAGAAAGGTTACAGGTGAGTTAATGGAAGGCAATGTTTGATGGACTTCGAGGAATGAGTGTGATTCCTGGCAGATAGACCCAAGACTCCCTTCTATTACTAGTCTTTGTTTGAAAATTTTTAATATAAAGAAAACTCAAAAAAGAATACAGTTGTGGGAGTGAAAATTTTTGAGGAACTGATGGAGTGTGGAATAGAAGGCTGTAGAAATAGGTCAAAGACTACTCCAAGATGTTGGAGAGATGGCTCCACCAGTAAAGTGCTTGCCAGGTGAACGTGAGGATCTGAGTTTGGATCTCCAGGACCATGTAAAAGCCAGGCATGAATATCAGTGCACCTGCAATCCTACTGCCAGAGAGGCAGATCCCAGCAGATCCCGTCAGCTCATTATCCTGCTACTGTAGCTCAGCTGGTGAGCTACAGGTTTCATGAGAGAGTGTGTGTTTAAAAACTAGGATTGAGAGTGCTTGGGATGACATGTGCAGGTGCGCCCTCACACATACTGTACCCGAGCTCTCTGGCCTAGTGAAGAGTGTTATGAGGACACTACAGTGATGTAAGGAGAGTTGACAGTAGACTTGAACTTGAAATGCTAGCAGTGGAGTCCGTGGCGACTCCCATTTGTCATGTGTTCCTGCACATGTAGTTGAGGTTAGGGGTCAGTGCATTTAAAAGAGGGAGCAGCTCATGGAGGGACTAAGTGTCAGGGACAGAAGAAAAGCCAGACAGATCAGCCTGAGTCAAGGAATGAAAGAGTGAATGAATGAGAGAGCGAGTAGGTGAAGTCAGAAGAGGCCTGGGAAGAATTTTTGAAGATTGAGAAATTGTGTTTGGCAACTGCATGGTTTTGTTGGGTCTTGACAGTATGTTTACAAGAGAGTGGGTAGGGCCGAGGCTAGATGGTGTCAGAATGCTGCTGAGCAGTTTTCCTGGGAGGGAGGGAGCAGTAGGAGCACCTTGGGCTGAAGGCAAGTTTAAGGGACCAGGCTTCATGGGTTTGCCTCCCAGACCCTCTTCTCTTTTAAATAGAAGAGTGGTGGCTCAGAGAAAAGAGATTGGGGCAGGGGAGATGCGTGAAAAAAGGGATAGAGCCAGGTCGCAGAGGCACTGAGGCGGCTTTAAGAGCTGAGGTGGTTGGTGGGCTCTGGGCAGGGGCAAGGATCTCTCTCTCCTTTTTTGGATGTTTTTTCTAACTTGGGCAGTGTCTTCTCAAGAAAATGACAGGAGCATTCTGGGATGGAGATTGGAGGCTTATAAATGTTAAAGAGTCAGGGGTAAAAGGTGAGGGTGTAACAGTTGCTGGGTAGCACTGAGCATGGGTGAGAGAGTTAGCACTCCTTCCTGAACTGAAGGGAGGGGAGGAGCTATAGGCTGCAGCATTATGTGAGGAAGGGCAAGTAGCTGGCTTTGGCGGCATGTGGAGAACACAGAGGTGGACCTCTCTGACTAGTTGCAAGAAATGTGCATGCTCCGGTGGCTGTGGTGGAGTTGAACTAACAGTCCAGCTTACTTCAGACCTCTCAGCTGGCTAAGTGCGTTGGCTTACCTTCCTCATCCTTGGGAGGTGAAGGACTTGGAAGGAAGCTGTGTCTGTAGGGCGCTGCTGAGCCTGTTCTATGCTGTCTTGTTGTCTTTTTCCACAGGAAGAGAATGCTTGTGATTTTTGAAGATTTAGTATTGGAAATTGTCAAAGTGTGGCTATTTTGCTGCAGTAGTAAAACTAATATTCTTGTTTGTTTTAGTTGTCACTGAAGCTACTTTTCACACTAAAGACTCTGCTAACAGAAAGCCTTTAACCAAAAGTCAACCATGTTTGACCTCCTTTAATTCTCTGGACATTACTTCCTCTAAAGCAAAAAAAGGAAAAGAGAAGGAAATTGCAAAGCTAAAACGACCCACAGCGCTCAAAAAGGTAACCCTAAATCTGGAGATGTTTCTTTTATAGGATAATTAAGGGTTTACTTTTTTATTTCTTTGCAAAATTACTTCTGTTTTAGAAAGCAGACGTTGTAATGTATTCACACACGTGGCTATATGTGACTGGTTAATGCAGAGCCAGCATTGTATGGCAGTCTTCTTGTATGTAAGAAGGTCCTGCAAAGTGAATTTGTCTATTATGTTTGAAAAGTAAACAGCTGAACAATTTCTATCCAAAAGCATTAAACCCTCCTTAGAAATCAGAAGCCCAGATCATTCCTTCCTTTGCATTTTTCTCTTCTGTGTATTTGTGTGGGCATGCATTCGTGGACATACTTGCATGGGGGCCCGCATGTAGGAGCCTAAGTGTTCTCAATTGCTCTTGACCCTATTCTGTGAGGAAGGAAGGGTCTCTCAGTTGAACCCAGAGCTCACTAATGTGGTTGGTTTGGCTAGCCAGCTTGCTTCAGGAATCGCATCTCAGCCCTCTGGGTCCTGCGTTCCTGGGTGTGAACACCGTCTATGAGCATACTCACCTGGCATTTTGTGTGTTCTGGAGATTGAAGCTGCAGCTATTCTGCTTGTATAGCAGCAGTTTAACCCTGAGCCACCCTCACAGCTGCGCCTCTCTTTCCTGTCTTTCACCTCACCTGGGCAATCTTTTCTTTCTTCCCCCTTGCCTGGCCAGTCTTCCCTCCTGTTCCTTACCCTCCCACCTCTTTTTTCTCCTTCTCTTTTCAGTGTTGGAGATCTGACTGAAGGCCTCGTACATATGAGACACACTCTGCCTCCTAGCTAGTCCTGGAACTTAGTAACTTCATTGTTTGCTGTGTGTGGAGTAGAACACTGTTGCACTTGTTTTTAAACTCTGTTTTCTTTGGGGTGTTTAAGATTCTACGTCCCTTCCTTCAGCCCTTTGACCCTGAGTAAGAGAGAGAAGGTTAGTGGGGAGAGGGAAGGCAGACCTCTTTACTTCTCCTGGCTGTTTAGGGTTGATGGGTTCTTTTTTGGGGTTATACCAATCTCCATCAACAGCAAATGCTCCAAGCACTCTCCTCTAAGCCACCACACTGTCCATCTCTGGTCTCTCCAAATTGTCACACTTTCTCTTTCTGGGCTCTTATATTTATATTCTCAGAGTCCTAGACCACACCTCTCGCCATGCTGCAAGAGGCAGGCCATTACCAGCTGGGAAAGACCATGCCCTGCAGGAGGCAGTTATCAGCTATGGATAAACTAAAGCCCAAACTAAAATCCCACACTTGGGATTAAAACAAAAATATATTTACATAATATAACCGAGTTTTTAAAGAAACCCATACTTCCATTACAAACACCTATAGGCCCACATTTCACCTTCATATTTCTTACCTATAAATTAATGATAGTATCTGCTCTGGTTTAGTATTAGAGGGTCTGAATGAGGCAATCCATGCCTGAATAATTGAAAACTGTATAGTGTAAATCACATAAATTGAATGAATCATTTCCACACTTAAGGTTAGTCACTGTTTTAGAAATCCTTCTTGTTCACCTAGGATTTAAAGATGTGTAACGTTTGCCTATGTGCTCTGAGAATCCTGCTTCCCTTTATTTGAAGGTGGAGGCAGATGAAGTGAGGCTGGTTGTGACTCTTAGCAGAGTCTCTGTGTATTCTCTGTACAGCATTTCCTTCAAGTTACGGTTTCTAAAATAATAGTCACCTTTTTATACGTCAGCTTCTGTGGAACCAGATAATACAGCCAGCTGAAATCCTCATGGCTGTGCCTGTGTTTTAGTATAACACTGTAATGGTTTGTGGAACCTATTTGAAGAATGAATAGTAATAAAGACTGCTATAATGGCTTTCAGGTTATTTTGAAAGAAAGAGAGGAGAAGAAGGGACGTTTGACTGTGGAACACAGTGTTTTGGGAGCTGAGGAGCCGACAGAGATGCATTTGGACCTCGCCAATGACTTACCTCAGGAGTCTGTCTCCCAGGAAGGTGAGGATTCCTCCCTCTGTCCTGGCCGTGTGTGGTATTGCCACTGAGAGGGAAGCCTCACCAGCTGTGCCTCAAGTGGAAGTTGCACACTGTATCTCATCTACGTTGATGTATATGGCTTCTTTTGAAGACAGATGGCTGGGAGGGTGGGCAGGTGTGATCTAGAAGGTTGATGATACTTTGGAACCTCAGCTCCATCAATTGACATGACATCTCAGACACTAGGATCTTTCCAGTGCCTGGGGCATCTGGATGGTCATAAGAGCTCTTGCTCGTCATCATTTACATAAAGAGGACTATTTATTAGTTGTTTTTTCCACAGGACTATTTTTCAAATCATTTTTTGGATTTTCTTTCTTGCTTTGGGAGGAATTAATATATAAGGCATAAGGAATAGAGAATTGCAAAGCAGAACAAAGATTCTATTCCTATCCAGCATGTGTGATTCCAGCAGATAGGTTCCATCTGGTACAACAAATAGCCACACAGCATTTTGCAGCGAGGTAAATCTGGTTTGCACAGTTACCAAGCACAAGTCTTTCATTGCTCTTAGGAAAGTTAATTTATTCTCAAGTATTAGTTATCTAGGGCATGCTTGGCTGGAGTTCCCTTTTATTCTCAGTATGATTTAGATTTGTGTGTCCATCCATCCACTTATCCCTCTGATGTTGATTGAATAGCTACAAAATGTGTTCAGTAAGTAGTAGAAGAGGTGGAAAAAAATGATCAAAGGCTGATATGATGGGCTGATAATCCAGTAAACAAGATAAATGTGTAACTCCGCTAATGATTAGACTGAATATACACACTTACTGAGTTTACCTGTTGAAGACAAGCAGTAATTTAGGAAGAAGCAGTAGAGTTGATTGTTTTACATCTACAAGTATGGCTACCTAAGTATAGATGTAAAGGCCAGATAAGTAGGTGGGGTCAAGGAAAGCCAGGTGGGTGAGCAGCTGTTGGAGAAAGTTAGGGAGGGTGAGCAGGTGAGGGACCTGGAGAGTCAATAGAGAACGGGTGACCTAGGGTTGTTGTTACCAGTACCAAGTAAAATTAGAAAGAATGATTTAAAAAATAGATGGCTAAGTACAATGTGTAATAATGCTATGCAGAAAGATACAGATCCCTGGGCATACCTGTCCTAGATAATTTTGCTTCCCCATCTCCTCTGTGGAAACTTCTAAGCTGTGCTTGATTTTTTTCCTAGGTATGCTGTAATAGATAGTAGTAGGAATGCTTCAATTTTTTTTTATTTATAAGAAATAATTTGTGATAGAAAAATGCCTAATTTACTAGCTTCCAGAGGATTAGGGTATGACCTAAGAAATTCTACCATTTAAAATGTCTGCGTCCCTCTGGGTCTTCTTAGTGCTTGAAATTTCCAGGTTCTTCCCTTTCACCTCACATTTCCAGATACTGGCCTGAGCATGCCCAGTGATGCTTCACTGTCTCCAGCGAGTCAGAACTCTCCATACTGTATGACACCCGTGTCGCAAGGCTCGCCTGCTAGTTCCGGCATAGGCAGTCCAATGGCATCGTCAACAATAACCAAAATCCACAGCAAAAGATTTCGAGAGTAAGTTTTTTTTCTCGGTATTAAGTCAAACAGCTGAAGGATCTCAGTTCTGACTTTACCCTGTGACTGCGTAAGCCCAGCAAGGTGGAGCAGGGAGGTTGTACCACGCTTCCTCCTCCTGTTTAACAGCTGGGTTGGGCCTACTTACAGCAGTTCCTTCTGTCAGTATCCATGGGATGAGATTTCACAGGAGCATGTTTTCTATATAATAAATGGAGCTTCTATCCCAGGATTCTGGTCTTTCATATCATATGTATATTATGTATCACGTGTATATAAGTATGTTACATTTTTGTGCATATAGAATGTAATGTTTTGTAGGTTTTGCTCCTCCAAATATTTTTTTTTTTTACATATAATATAGGTATTTTTTAAAAGTTTGCAAATCAGTAAATAACTTGTAATGGGGCTTTTTGTAGAAGACCCTGAATCTGTCATATAAAGGCATGCCAATTTGTTCTCATTTGTTGTTCATTTTTTTAGTACTCGAGATTGAATTCAGGCCTTCCTGCTTTTTAGTCAAGTGTTTGACCACTGAGCCACATAGTTAACCCAAGCACTTGCTTTTAAGCAAATATGTCTAGGTTTAAGAATTAGAATAATTAGGGAATCACAAAGCAGCTACTTTAGTATTTGGGTGGAGAAAGTAGTTTTCCCTTTAAAAATGGCTCATGAAGGAATTGTGAGCCAGTGTGGGTCCACAGCCACTGCTCTGTTCTGCTCCCGCCTCAGTGCTAGCATTTGAGCAAAAGCCTCTCTCCAGGCTCAGAGAAGCTGATTATATGTCAGGTAGCAGATGTGGTGGAAATGAGACACATGGAAAATAGATTGCATATGTATGAAGTGAACAGCTTGAAACAGGAAGGAAGAAAAATGTAGTTTGATGTTGACTTCTTTAATTTTGAGTGTTTATGACATTTATTCTTTCCTCAATCCACCCCTTTCTGTCTTCTGAAATTGTGTCATACTTGCTTAAACATTTTCGTGTACAACATGAAATTCCCTGGACACAGTTTCAGGCCCATGTTTTTCTCTGTATGATGTAGCCTGCCTGCCCCTGGTGGTGAGGTAGGATTTAGGATGGTGGATGGTCCACAAGTAAATGTGTGACCTCCTTGCCCTGCAGTTAAGTAGGTGCACAGTGACGGCACACTTCCTTTGTTTTCGAGCCGACATGTTCCCACTTCTCACTCAGCTGCTTTGTTTGGTGGAAAAGCCTGTGACTTTTGCCTGAAGACTTCAGTTTACCTATTGAGTTCATCGTCCAAAGCCATGGGTTTTCAGAGCATCTAACCAAACGTGTTTTTGTTGTTGGAAATGTTTTTGTGGCTGAGACTTATCCAGGCTCAAAGGAATAAATGTTTTTAGTTTTCTTGGCATGTTTCCTAACTTTTTTTTTTTTTAGTGGTAGGAAACAGGTTTGTTGGATACACTGTAAGAATTGAATTAGTAGGTTGTGCAGCAAGAAGCACTAACACAGCCTTGATTGTTTAATTTAGCACATAAAGGAATGGGTTTCATTATGTCATTTTCAACATATGTATCATTACACTTTTGGTCACTCACACCCTTTCCACCTGCCTCCCCTCCCCACTGTCCATCTTATGCTGCTTTCCTTCTTGTCCCAAATTGTCCTCTTCCCATGTCACTTCCATTCCATTTCCTTCACTGTGGAGGTACACGCCTTGATCCCAGCACTCCGGAGGCCAGGGTTGTATAGTGAGACCCTGCCTTAAAAACAAAAACATTTCATTAACTTTTGTTTTTCTCTTTCGTCTCTTAAGGTCTCTTCTGCCCTCTTGTATTTTCTACTTGTATGACTTACTCATGTGTGTCCATGCACACACATACAAACTTAAATCTAAATTCTACATGAGAGAAAGCAAGTGGTATTTTTCAGAGTCTGTGTTACTTCACTTAACATAATGATCGCTGGTTCCATCTGCTTTCTTGCAAATGTCTTGATTTTATTTTTTCTTGGCAGCTGAATAAAATTCCAGTATATATTAATAAATTTTCATCAATATTATTTAGTCATTCATGTTGGAGAACATCTCAGCTGGTTCCATTTCTTAACTATTGTGGATAGCATAGTTATAAATAGGGGTTCACATTGATCTCTTTGGTCTGTTAACGTAGAGTTTTCTTGACCTCAGGTTTATACCCAAGACAGTTCTGATTTCCATGGTGGCTGTGCCAGTTTACATCAGCAGCAGGCCACCTTCCTCCCCACTCAGAGATGAATTGTTATTAAGAAATTCAGAAAGCTGCAGTTCTTTCCTACTAGAGGCATTTATTGCAGTAACATTTAAAAAAAAAACAAAAAAACAAAACTAATCTCTTAGGAAGCCAGCATTAGGTTTCTGTTGCTAGAAATTAAAACATTAGGAGTTCAGTAGTATTTCCCGATGAAGCTTGTCCTGGACTAAAAGCTACATCATTGAAATTCACAAGGAAAGAATAATCAGTTATTGCTGTTTTTCTGATTGACATGTTGAGAAATTGTAGACACTGATGACTTTTTATAAAAATGCCTTGTTAGATGTATTTGCTCTCTGGGATATTTTCCTAATTTAAGTCTATAATTACAGGACAGTGAATTAGGATGGAATCACCTAGTTCTTTGCTTCTCTTACAGATATTGTAACCAGGTTCTTTCTAAAGAAATTGATGAATGTGTGACCCTCCTTCTGCAAGAGCTCGTCAGTTTCCAGGAACGCATCTACCAAAAGGACCCTGTGAAAGCTAAAGCCAGGCGGCGGCTGGTCATGGGGCTGAGGGAGGTCACCAAGCACATGAAGCTGAACAAGATCAAGTGCGTCATCATTTCCCCAAACTGTGAGAAGATCCAGTCAAAGGGTGTGTACGCCTGCTTTGGAAATGCTTACCATTGTAGGGAATTTGTTCCCTGCAGCCGGAAGCCATTTCTTTCTCTACATTATAGTTATGAAACAAATATTGAACATGAGAAATGAACTTCTCCAATTAGTAGACTAGATTCTGAAGGAACTGGTTGAGCATCTCCGTCCCCCTCCCCTTCCCTCCCCCCCCCCCGGGTGTGTGCATACTGTGATCAGACTAGAACGAGCCAGGGAGCGTTATTTTGCATCAGTATATTCTGCTCTCAAAACTTTACATACCCTTCTTTTAATGACTTTTTCTCCTTTAAAAACAATTAGAAAAAAGGTAAAGATCTTAGCTCTCTTTAGTGTGGAAATCTGTCTCCTAGAAACCAGTGGTTACTTAGTATCTTAGGGTTTTTGTTTTTTGTTTTGTTTTTTTTTTTTGAGACAGAGTTTCCCTGTGTAGCCCTGGCTGTCCTGGACTCTTGTAGACCAGGCTAGCCTCCACCTCACAACAATTCACCTCACGGGTGTGTGCCTGTGTATCTTAGGGTTTTTGTTGCTGTGATAAAGCACCATGGCCAAAACAACTTGGGGAGGAAAGGGTTATTTCATCTTACATCATCCAGGGAAGTCAGGACAAGAACTCAAGGCAGTAGGCTGGAGGCACGAGCGGATGCAGAGGCCATGGAGGAGCGCTGCCTAATGGTTGCTCCATGCCTCGTCCAGCCTGTTTTCTTATAGAGCCCAGAACTACCAGCCCAGGGGTGTCCTCGGCCACAATGAGCTGGCTCCCACATTAATCACTAATTAACAAATTAATGCCATACGCTTGCCCATAGGCCAGTGTGGTGGAGACATTTTCTTAATTGAGGTTTCCTCTCGCCAAATGACTTCAGCTTGTATCAAGTTGACATAAACCTAGCTAGCACACATAGCGAGGCTCTTGGGTAAGCTTGCGCGTGAGCACATCGCATAGTTGCAGCATTGTTGTTGGAGCAGACAGATCTAGGTAGCATTGTAGACACTTGCACAGAGAAAACACCTGTAAGCCACTGTGTTCATCTGTCGCCCCGACTGTGGTCAGTTGTCACTGGAGCTTAGAGGCTATGAAACAAAAAGAATTAGCTACTGTGCCGCTTGCTGGGAGGCAGAAGCGGATCACTGTGAGTTGGAGGCCAGCCTGGTCTACAAAGCAAGTCCAGCACAGCCAAAAAACACAGTCTCCAAAAAACCAAAACAAAATAAAATAAACCAGTTTTAACTAATTTAACCAATTAACTAACTTCTTCATAATAAATGTTTGTTACATTGAAACTGATTCCTGCTATGCTAATCCCTACAGAGAAACTAAAGTACAGGGTTTGAAGGCTTTCGGGATTTAGTTGTGGGGAAAGACAAATACGTAAGTGGTGTGTGTTACAGTTCAAGTAAGACATTCCTTTGTTGTAGTATTCTGTCTTTTAGCTAGGTTAGCTCTACCACATGGGTGACTGAACGTAGGCTTCTCCATGTGTTGATTTCCTTAGGTGGCCTAGATGAGGCCCTCTACAATGTCATAGCCATGGCCCGGGAACAGGAGATTCCTTTTGTGTTTGCCCTCGGAAGGAAAGCTCTGGGACGCTGTGTGAACAAGCTGGTTCCTGTTAGTGTTGTGGGAATCTTCAACTATTTTGGTGCTGAGGTAAGAACTTAGAAGACAGGGCTGCAGATGTGGCTTGAGTCAGTAAAGGACCTTCAGTCTGATCCCCAGAACCCACCTCAAGCCAGGCAGGGTGCTCACACCTGTACTCTCGGCACTGGGGAGCCAGAGACAAGTAGGTCTCTGCAGACCAATGAGAGTTCCTGTCTAACAAACAAGCTAACTGGCTTCTGAGGAACAGCACCTGCCATTGACCTGTAGTGCAACTGAAAGTGCACGCACACCTCCCCTCCCCCTTAAGAGGCATAATGTCTGCTTTCTTCTGTTAACACATGCCAAGAGTAAGTTAGTGACTCAGAGGCGTGGACCAGAGCTGGTCTCCTCAATATTTTCATTTCTTCCCTTATATCTTTTAGTTTTTAACTGTTTCTGTCTGTCCTGCTTATAATACCCATGCTAATATTCTCAAAATAATAACTCTGCATGCTTATCTTCTTTTTACTGATTTTATTTAAATGCATGATTTGTTACACACTACAAATAAAATTTGTATTATTAATGGTCCTTGAAGGGGCTGCTCTTAACCATTCTTCTTTCTCTATAAAAACAAAGCATGAGTATGTGTTTGATAGCTAGCTGCAGCATTTGCCTGCCTCAGCAGTCAGCACAGTTAGCAGCTTCTTTCATTGTTCCTGATCCTCTAAACAGCAATGTGACACAAAGATGTGAAAACACTTACCTGGAGTGCCAGCCGTAGTAGTACACATCTTTAATGGGAATCAGAAGCAGGTAGATCTCTGTGAGTTCCAGCCAGGCCTACATGGTGAGTTCCAGGACAACTGGAACTACATAGTAGTGAAACCCTGTCTTGAAAGAAACCAACAACAAAAACCACTTACTAGGAGTGGTTTGAATGATCATCATTTGAATGATGATCTGGGAACCACTAGGCTTTGTCATATGGATTGTCTTTTTTGGTACCTGAGGAGATACAGCTGTTGAAATGCAGCTTTAGTGCTGTATTGTGATTTTTATTAAACATGAGAATGCCCCACACCTGGCTAGAGGACTTTTAATTCCTTTGGAAACTGCCATCTTCTACACCCCTGTCTACCTCCCTACCCATGGTCATTCCCCCATGATCTAACCCAAGTAACACTATTGCTGCCCCCAAACTAGCCTTGTGCTTCTCTTGTGGCTCCTTTAATTTATGATTTCATTTGCCTACCGATTCAACACTGCCCTGTCCTTCCTTCTCAGAGCTGTACCTGTTTTTCAAGTTCTGCATCAGATGTTAGCTTCCCTGAGTCCCTCAGTAATACCCACAGTCAGATTTAAGGTCTCCTTTAAAAGCTAGTGTTGTTAATTTGTTGATGTTGTGTGTTTTGTTTTTGAAATAACATGCAAAGAAACAAAAAGCCAAACCCTCTGTAGGTGTTTCTGGTACTGTAGTATAGCTGCTCCTGTCTCTTCCTTGTAGTCATACGCAGAAGAGTTGATGCTCCCTTCTTGCTCTCTGTAGAGCCAGACTAATGGGAGCACATTTGTGAACCTTTTAAATGTAGCACAAATAATGCTAGAATCAATTGTCTCAACCCTGTGAGAATTAATAAACCACATATATGTTAACTGCATTTTGTAAGGTTCTGTGGTTTATGGAATATCCAAATTTTATCCAGGCTAAAAATATAAGACGCTTAATAGTTTAAAAAAACAAATCGGATAGTCACAGAGGAATCTGTCTTTTTAGAGCCTGTTTAATCGATTAGTGGAGCTCACTGAGGAAGCCAGGAAGGCGTATAAAGACATGGTTGCAGCGACAGAGCAGGAGCAGGCAGAGGAGGCGCTGAAGAGTGTGAAGACTGGGCCTCACCACATGGGCCACTCTCGGAACCCCTCTGCAGCAAGTGCCATTTCTTTCTGCAGTGTTATCTCTGAACCCATTTCCGAAGTAAACGAAAAGGAATATGGTAAGTTGTCCCATACCGTTTTAAATGAAATAATTAAAATAATTTAAATGAAATAGTGGCTGAAACCATGTTGTAAGTAACCTTCAAATCTGCTTCTTGCTTGTTTTAATACTTTTTTTTTTTTCTTCAGAGTCTGGCTCTCAATTTATTGTGTGGATAAGGATGATCTTGAACTTTAGATCCCCCAGTATTTATCCTCCAAGCACTGAGATTACTGCTGTGTGCAGTTTATGTGATGCCGGGAAGCAACCCCAGGACTCCTTTTAGCTTAAAAATTAGTTTAAACATTATTATTAAAAAAATAGAATATTTAGCTAGGTATGGTAGTGCATGCCTTTAATTCCAGGACTTGGGAGACAGAGACAGGTGGATCTCTATGAGTTCCAGGGCCAGCCTGGTTTACATAGAAAGTTCCAGAACAACAAGGGCTACATAGAGCCTGTCTTGAAAAAAGAAAAAGAAAGAAAGAATATTTGGAACTGAAACAATCCTTTAAGATCCTGGAATTTAATCACATTTCGTTTTAGTCACATATTCCAGTGCTGTGAAGAGAGACCATGACCGAGGCTACTCTTATAAAAGAAAGCACCTAATTGGGGCTTGGTTACAGTTTCGGAGGTTAGACCATTGTCATCATGGCGGGGAACCTGGCGCATGCCTGTAGGTGCTAGAGCAGGAGCTGAGAGCTACATCCTAATCCATAAGCAAAGTGAGAAAAAGAAAAAGACCTAGAGACAGGACAGACGTGTGGGCTTAATGGGCGCTTTTGAAACTTCAGAGCCCATCCCAGAGACACACTTCCTCCAACAAGGCCACACTTCCTAACCCTTTTCAAATGGTGTCACTTCCTGGTAACTAAGCTTTCAAATAGATGAGCCTGCGGGAGCCATTCTTATTCAAACCACCTCATAGGATCTGAAGAAAAAGTCTAACAGGCTCTTAAGAGCAGAATACTTGTGACCCCATGGAATAAATAATAGAAGTTTTATTCTAATAATTTACTTGCTAATTAAAACTTTGTTTATTAAGCCACTTAACTTTGTTATACTACTCAGTCTGATCTTTCAAAACCTAGACAGCTGATGTTTGCTCTGAGTTCCTATATAATTCTAGTAAAGGTAAGTGCTGACTACAGGAGAGCTTGTGTTAGTGCACAGCATCCTTTTCCATCGCCTGCACTGCCTTTCCTTGCCTTGATTCTCTAATGGTTTGAACTCTAACTCATCTTTTGAACTACTTTGTATTCTATCTTTTTTAGGGTAGCGTGTTAGTGACTTTTCTCCTTGCACTAATAAAATAACAAGAATGAACTTAAGGAGGAAGGGCTTGTCTTTGCTTACAGGGCAAGGGGATTAGGTCTGTCATGAGGAGACAGCAGGAGCCTTGGTGGCTGCTCACCCTGCACCCAGTGAGGAAGCAGAGCATGAGTGCAGGCGGCAGTTGGATTCCTCCGTGTTTAGTCCAGGACCCCAGCCCAGGAACAGTGCCACTTACAATTAGGGTGGGGTCTTCCCACTTAAATTACTCTAATTGCAGATATGTGCTATGGATTCCTGTGTCAGGTTGAGAGTCAGGGTTACTCATCACGTAGAGTCACCCCTGGTTTGGCTCCTTTTTTTTTTTTTTTTTTTTTTTATTTTATCTCATTTAGATCTTATTTGTGAGTTTATCAAATGGGTAGTTGCCACCTGAATTTAAACTGTAAGGAATTCATTCCTTGGTCTCCTTGTCTCTGGAGTAGCTAAGTCTTTGGGGATGCTCTCCGTGGAGCTGAGTTGTCTGCCTTCAAGAAGCTGCCTGGAGGCAGACATGCTTGTGCTGGGTAGCCAGTTCCTCACGAAGACAGAGGGCTAAGCGTGTGACAGGCTGAGTCTGTGGAGGTGTGAAATCCAGTTTTAAAAGCACACTGCAGGATAAGGCCATAACGTTCTGCTTTGGATAAATAGTAGAGTGATGCTTGCTCTCCATGTGGGCACAGGAGGAAATAGCCCAGAGAGTCCTCAGAGTCTGCACACCACACATAAGAGGGAAGGTAGTTTCAGCTTTTCACACTCACCTAAGAAACATTTAAATGCTGGACCTCTCTTTAGGGAAAGAAAAGCCAGTGGGGGAAATGTATGTAAATGGGCTTTAAGGCTCTAGTTTCCATAATGAAATATATATGTGAAAATAATTTATTTTAGATTGTGTTTATCTTGTGTACATGGGCATGACAGGGTGTGGCGCCGCGGGGCCATAGTGTCTTCTGTGGTGGCTGGAGGGCAGCTCTGTGGAGTCACTTCTCCAGGAGCTCCAGGCTTGTGTTGAAAATGCCCCTAGCTGCCGAGTTACCCTGCCAGCCTTTAATTGCTGTTTTTAAAATGATATTGACTTTGTGGCGCTACAGGAACACAGAGGAGGGATAGCAGTGAAATAGTGAAATAGCAGACACAGTAAGTATTTCTGAACGGTTATGCAAAAGTGCTGTGGGTCAGGGCAGTGGCCAGGTAGGAAGAAGAGGAAGGAGTGCTCCCAGGAGTGGGCAGCAGGAACAAGTCGGCGCCTGAGTTTACAGCGTGTGCAGAGCAGCACTGTGTGGACTGTAAGGATTTAGTGACACTCTGGGGAGCTTACATGGTCAGAGGCAGGATGCAGGGGTCCAGAAAGACAGATAGGTAAGAATCAGATCATGGGGACCTTAGAGATGCTGTCTATGGAGTTTAACTCTTAAGGTCACCAAAAGCCAGTTGGACAGAGCTAAAACTAGCTTGCAAAATAAACGAGGAACATACAGAAGAACACACAGGACAGAAATATTAAGACCTGGGTTAAGACAGCAGTGACCAGATATAGTTTTTGAGGTAGACATGACAGAAGGTAACGAGTTCCATGTTTTGGAGGTGTAAGGAAGAAAGGACAAGGGTTACCAACTAGTTTCTCATGCTCTGTGTCACTGGGTACATAGGAGGTGTAGACTGTGTCTATGAGGTGTGAGTGAGAGTGGGAATTGCCTGTCCTGAAGGAGCGGGAGGGAAGAAAGGCTTCTCGTTTGTGTTCCCTTTCTGTGTAAACTATCTTGACTACAGTGCCCCAAATGTCATTGGCATCAATGTGTATAGTCTGCGGATAATAGTCAAGTTAAATATATTATGTGCGTAGCTTCCTCTTCTCTCTACATGATAATCTGTAAAATGCAGATTACTATAAAATAATTGAATCTCTTTATTTTAATAAACTCAGAGGAGTGAGAGAGCCACACTCATCTTGGAGTCTTAGTCCTCAAGGATGATGTTGTCAACACTACGTTATGTAGCACATGCTGTGTAAACCAAGTTGTAGTGTAAATCAGATTTTCCCAGACGCTAGAAATGCATGGTTGGATTGGTTATGTATAAATGAAACATAGAACGCAAAGCCTAGGTGATGTGCTTTTCTAGACCTTTCACATCAGAACAGTTTATACTGGACATCTTTATGCTAGACATCTTGACTTAACTGAATTGAGGATCCTTGAAGTCAGCATAGCTGTAGGGATACAAACACAAGAGACAGTGCATTGATTGTCATACGTGGTACATGTGTATCAGTGGCTCTTTGGCATTTGGTCTTTACTTTCTGACACTGGTGCATTTTATCTCTTAATTCATTTGAATACACATTGTTTTGAATATTACACTCCCTTTATTACATTTAAACTCGTTGTAAAACAAATGTTTAAGTTGCTGAGCCAACAAATTTCAATATTCTGTTTCTGCCCCTTATTTTGGTGTTTGAAATAAGTTCCATGACTCTGGGATAGTGTTTCTGGTTCTCAAAAATGTGCTTCCTGCTTGCAGAAACTAATTGGAGAAGCATGGTGGAGACGTCAGATGGCTTGGAAACGTCAGAAAATGAGAAAATAGTTCCCTGTAAGTACGGCCCTTCTGAGAAGCCCCTTGACACCACCCTGGTGAGCAAGCAGCCAGCAGTGGCTGCAGGGAGCTCTCCCTCAGCCCCAAGCCAGGTGAAAACTGCAGGTGACAAGGAGGAACTGAAGCCAGACGACCTGGAGTGGGCCTCTCAGCAGAGCACAGAGACCGGCTCCTTGGACGGCAGCTGCCGGGACCTTCTGAATTCCTCCATCACCAGCACAGCCAGCACTCTTGTACCTGGCATGCTTGAAGAGGAGGATGATGAAGAGGAGGAGGAGGAGGATTATACTCATGAACCCACATCAGAAGAAGTGCAGCTTAATAGTAGAATCGAGTCCTGGGTCTCTGAGACCCAGAGGACTATGGAGACCCTGCAGCTCAGCAAGGCCCTTCCTGGCTGCGAGGAGGATAGTGCAGAGCGAAGTGGAGATGAGGCAGCGGATGCGCCTGAGGGGCTGGAGTCGGCGGTGGACGGTGAGGCCTGGGCTCCTGACCAGCAGCCTAAGCCCAGCAGCTCTGTGAGCAAAGAACACTCTGACTCCAGTTCTGCTCCCCAAAGTACATAACTCAGGAAGGGCCAGCTGTCTCCAGGTGTGTCCAGCTGCAGCCATTTACCTGACACTCCATCTCAACATCTTCCACTGTCCAGTTACTCACTGTGTTTTTAATTCCCAACAGACTTTTTGTAACTCTTACCTACTTTGTTATGATCTATCTCTAGCTTTGCTTTTAACTAGTCTCCAAGTCTGTTTCTAAGAATTGTGTAGAAAATTCAGACTTGTTCCAACTTACTTTGTAATAAAAAAAATGACTAAAGAAAGAAGACCAAATTCTAAAGGAAACAAAACAACTAATGGCTGTTTAAGGGTATTTTACAAACTAAAGATGAAGGTTCTAAGGACCAGTGTTGCAGAGCCATCTCCTTCAGGGCAACCTGTCGGAGCTATGGAAGCTGCTTTTGAAAAGGACATCAGAGACTACAAGGCCGAGAGCAGCAAGGCTGCCCAGAGCTGTGCATTAAAAAATGGATACCGATTTTACTTGGTCCACAGCGTTTATTTCTGAAGTCACTGGTCATCCTAACTCATGAAGGTCAGGATGGACCAAAACAGCCTGCAGAGTTAGGTGAGCACCGGAGCATCACCACGCTGGTGTTCTCTGTGGAAAGGGACAGAAGTCAGAGCAAACAGCCACCGTGGTAGGACTTGCCAGGTTCCGTCTGACACTTGCCTCTTACCTCAGGAATGCTCTTGTACATAGTATGTAAAGTTAGGCAAGCTCTGACAGGGGAACAGTGTGCAAGTTTGTATCAGCACAGCGCCTCCCTGTGGACACCCAGAAGCAAGGCTGTCCACTGTGCTCTGCTGCTGATGTTTGCTTTAGACCCTCTTGGTTTGAGGCGTGGATCTGTTTGCATATTCAGACTCATTCACATTGTAAGTCATTTCATCTTTCTTTAAATGTACATTTCTACACCTTCCTCATAGAAGAACCACAGTTACTGGAAGTTGGGGAAAGGAATTTTGCACAGTCTGTGACATGTTCGGGGAAGGCTGGGAAGAACCTGTAGAAGAAGAGAAAGGTTTTCTGATTGTGTTGATCCTTCAGATGATTTATCATATACAAATATATGCAGAAATTAATTTTATTGACAATTATTTATCTCTACCTTTCTCTAGGAATGTGTGTGTGTTTGCATGGGAGAATCTCGACTTGGTGAGCTGTTTGTTTCTGTCCAACCACACCTGGCTTCTAGTGTCTTCAGCAAATTTCTGTAGGATGGGAGAATCATATATCACCCATCTCTTGTCTTCCATCTTCTCCTTCCTTCACCCCCAGCTACCAGTACACAGATGGACACATGAACTTTCCTACCCACAAGCTCCCAGAAGCAGGCAGCAAGGGGCTTCCCTCCTCCCCCTGGTTACATGGGGCAGGACTTTGCCTCCCAGAGGCAGAAGGGACAGCTAGAGAAAGTCTTTACTGAGATAATTGGGACCTACTGTGATAGTTCTCAGTTTGATAATTCCTGGCATTTAATGCTAGAGAGAGAACGATTCTTGGCTGATGTTATAATATTTGTGAATTGTGAACATTTAGGAGCATTGCTCTATAAAAAAAAAAAATGTCAGTTTGTCAACTTCATTAGTGTGCTAAGGGACAGTAGTTGGCCATCCAGGCTAAACTGTTGCCCAGTGTAGATTTTAAGCACTAATTATATGATCGTTCATTTAGACGTAAGGAATGAAGCTGGCACGGTGAGCATGGCTTTACACAGGCGGATTCTTACTGTCTGCAGATTTGGAAGCCTTAACTTGTTTAAAGAAATGATAGAGGTCTTGAACGACTGGCAGTCTCGAAAGTAGATGTGAAAACTTTTCCTACTTTTCATGACTATTTCCTGCTTGATGTCAGTGGTTCAGCTAGCCCTTGATCTTGAGGCAGTGGCTTTTCAGAGGTTTCTTCTATTCTCTTCTGGACATGAATCATCATTTTAGAATTTTGGCACTTGTACCAAAAGAGAAATTGAGGCGATCTTGAAAACACCAGTAACTTAGTTTTGCTGTAGTTGCGAGAAGTTGAGTGAGTGTCCTCTGGCTGGCCGCGGCAGCTTCTCCGCAGGTAGGGACCACAGGCTTTATACAGGGAACCGGTCGCTTCTGGAGGACAGCCCAAGTTCCCAAAGGAAGTGCTACCACGCTCCATGTACCCTTAAGTACGTGTCAGTGAGGTCTCTAGAATGGGTAAATTTGGGGGATGTTTGTGTATATTGAGTTCCAGGCCTTAGAGGAGGTATGAGACATAGGAAAGTTTTATTTTTGGAAGTAGGTATGATTCACTCTTTGGAGTCTTAGAGATAAATCTAATGGTAAGAATAAGAGTTTATTGGCACAAGAAATAAAAACTGATTTTTTTTAATTTTTATTTTTTAGAATGTAGATGTAGTTTAACTGGCAATAATTAGTGTAAGATTTCCATCAGTACATGAATTATAGTATAAATTACACTCCCCTGGTTAGACTCCCTCTTTGGTAGGCTTGTTGTTATGAAGATTACTCCTTAAAGACAGGTGTTCATAATAGCTTAATTTTTTGTTTTAATCTTTGTAAATGATGTAATATAATTTCTTTTGACTAAACATGGAAAAATAACGTGTGTTATACATTGAAAAGTTTTTACAGGCTTTGACTGGAATCATTTTTGAAGAGATGGTATTTTATATGCTTCCAGTGTTTGGAAAAGAATTAGTCAAAAGGAATTCAAATAATTTAAATATTGACAAATTAATATCTAAATAACATACTTGTGTGATTTTTTTTTAATAACCTTGGGGAAGTGGGAGGTGGGAATTACAATGTGCAAATAAAGAGCAATCTTTACATTCATTTTCGACTCAACACAAAACTGCTAAATCGTAACACATTGTTACTTTAATATATGTATAAAGTATTACTGTTTGTAAAGCTGCTGTTTGCTTAAGAAATTATCATGTAAGTATTTTCTGTACATTGTGCCAACAGATTAGAACATTAATTTAATTCGCTGAAGGCTTATCTTTTTATTTAAATTTTTTTTCCTGTGGAATATTTTATTTGCAGACATCTTTCCATCTCCCTTGTCCCTTTCAGCCTTTATGCCCACCAGAGATTCTGCAGAATCTAAACCTGAACCCTGGTTAATAATAACATTTAAACTTTGTTGGCACATCACACCTTAAAAGTATTTGTATTGTTTTATAATTTAATTTCTAAATATACCACCTGAATTTATAATTTAATGTCTTAATTGTAATGCTCTAATAAAAACTAGCAAAATTAGTGGATTATATCAAGAGATGATTTTGTGTCTTTTTTTTCTGACGGATAAAAGTTACCTCACGGTCAGGTTGATAACAGCCCTTTGCACAGTGTAAGTACTAATGGTTATTGAAATGCATTCTGCTGTCACCCAGCTCCCTGACCTCCTCTATGTGGGTGGCTTGTAAAGGTTTTGCCTGCTGTGGTCCTTGCATTTACTGAGTTTGTCAAAATTCTCACAGGGTTGCTAAGAGCAGTGTTTGGAGTGGTCAGTGTGATTGTGGTGTGGCACCTGCCTGTCTTCTGTGCACTAACTGTCCTGGTGTTAGGCTCCTGTAGAGACTAGCCCAGTGGTTGATCATGTTAGTCGTGGTTAGTTTCCTGATGATGCAGCTGTAGAAACTTGTCCCCCAGGTTTTGTTCAAATTAACCAGAAGAGAGTGTGCGTAGCTCCTGAAGACAGTCTGAAGTTGCCCTTTCTGATGAAAAGGAAAAGGAAGTGTATTTAATAATAGGTTTTCTGCAACATGCTTATTTCTGAGTCTAGCATGCTGTAACTTGGAAACCATGTCCACAGGTGTTGTTTTAGACCATCTGTTGAGTAGTTAATGTCCTGAAACTTTCTAAATTAGAAATATCATAAGCTCAGTTCCAAACCCCCTGAGAAAGCAAGTAACATCACAAAGCAGGTCACATGACACATTTGGTTTCTCTGTGCCTTTAGAAGTTATGTTTATACTATGCTGTAGTTTTTTTTGGTGTATGATAGAATTGTCTAATAATGCATGTGACATCATTTCAGAATATTTTATTACTAAAGAACACCTCCAGTGAGTTGTCATGGGGAAAAATGAACTCTCAGTGTTGGTGGCTGGAAACATCAGTGTTGATTCCGGTGTTGGGGTGCCTATGGCAGTGGCTTTCATAAAGCAGTGAAGTTGCTGCATCCTTGGCTCTTCCTTTCACAAAACGTTTCTCTAGTATGGCATGCTGTGTTTTTTTGGAGTCTGAGATTAAGCCCATACTCTCCCGGGCAAGCCCAGCTCTAAGCCACAGCTGGCTCAATGGCATTTCAGTGTAAAACATGACAAATCAGAGTGAATCCTTCCTGCTGCATTTTCAACTGATTGTGACTCTTCCATTTTGTTCCCATGACAGCAGTGCTCACAGTTTCTCTGCCAGGCATAGACTCCATCTTAGGAAACCACTGCCTTTGCGTGTGTGAAGAGACTCGTCGCTAAGGCTCTGTGTGCGAGAACAGTTGTCCTATCACACCCCAAGTCCTCGTTCTGGTTCTTTTTGTATTTTTTCACAACCACAGTTAACTGCTGAAATTTGGAGCCCTTCAGCATCATCCATGAGAGCTGGAATCAATGCTGACACATCTCCCAATAATCATGTGTTTGTATGTGGTGCTGGGGATTGAACCCAAATCCCTGCATATACTAGGGGCACACTGTGTCTCTGAGGCACATCCCCCAACCCATGACTTCCTGTTGGTATACTTTTTAAACTATTTTATTTGGGTTTCTTATCTTAGGCTACTTCCTGCTGGTTAAGGTCATCTGGTTCCTTGGGACAAGTCCAATTTTCATTTCAGGAGATCTCCAACTTCTCATCCAGCTGCATCAACCGTAGCCAGCAGCAGCAGGGTGGTCACCAGCAGCTGCCTTTCTCAGAGTCACCCTCAACAATCTCTGGGCTCTGGCTTTTATTTCCTCTCCAGAGTCCTCAGAGTGAAACTGTCTGCTGGGAAAGGGCTCCTCTCAGAGCCCGCAGGAGGCAAATAGTCTGCTGCTGTGGACCATCTTAATCAGTCCCACAGCCCACACCTGGGAGCAAAACTAAACCATGTTTACATCCACAACAACTTCCTGATAACACCTGGAGTGGTCATTTCCAGAAGGTTTTTAAGTTAGTTCATCCAGATCCATCAGGAATTACTATCTCTGGCAGCTATAGCCTTTGAAAACATGTTAGTCTCTCTGTTACTTTAATAATATATTTAACATTAGCTATGTAAACAGTGAAGAGGGCTTTGGTACTTGCCAGTCTAATCTGTTCTGTTCTGAGATGTCTCACTAAGTTGCCTCCACTGCCTACACATCGGCTTTCCAGACCTGCCACACCCCACCAGTTTGACCAACTTCTACCCCACGTGCCGTTTCACCTTGCTTTGCCAGTTACAGCAGCTTTCCTCAGTCCCCATGAACCAACACCTGCACACTTAGGGACGTTTTTGAGCTCCTTACAAGTGAGAGTTAAGGGTCTTTCTCTGGGTTGGGCTCTATCTTAAGGGAATGTTATTGCGAATTTGAAATTTTTTTCTTTTTTTTTTTCTGTCCATACCACTAAACCTGTGTCGGCTACCTGGCTCTTTTGTTCTGCTGTCATTTGTGTGTGCGCTGGATTGATATTTCCAGTTTCCCTCATGAGCCTTCCCTTTGGGTTCACTGCTTGGCGCCGGCGGGTTCGAGAAGCCCAGCTTCCAGCCAGTTTCGGTCTTAGACCTTCCTTCTCCTTCTTCATCGTTTCTAAGCTTTTGATTGAAAGTGAGAGGTGTGTACTTTTTCCTTTCAGTTCAACACTTATGAACCGTTGTGTGGTTATTAATTTCAACATTGTTATATCTTGGGGGATAGGGAGGCCCGAGGAGATGGACATCAGCTGATGTTGGTGGAACAGCCAGAACACTTACAGTATTTATCGACGTGCGGTTCTGTCTTACATAGGCACGGTCATGGGCACCCCAAAACAGTTACATAACACAGCACCATCAAGTGTCACTGAGGCCAGATCACCAGTCCAAATGTAATGACAGTGTTCACATTTGAAACACCGGTGGGTTTGCTGAAATAAAGGCCGTGGGAATACGCCGAAGTGAGTGCATATTACCAACAGATGTGCTCACCACATCAGCGCAAACCTTCAGACTATGTAAAGCACAATGTTCATCAAGGGCAATAAAATTCGGAATGGCTGCAATGGCCTAAGCCTGTCTCTTCATGACCCTCAGCTCAAACCTTCCCCCATGACTGACTTACGTGCCCTCTGTTAATTTAGTTTTGCATCAGCTTTTTAACGACTATTAGATGTTACCGTTGAAAGGCACAGGGTCACACATCCTCCCTGTCTCTTTACAATCGCCCATGTCACCCAGTGTCAGGGGAAGACAGGGTACAGGTGTAGAAACATCTGGAGTTTGGGCTATGCCATTTTCAGACAGTGGGCCTTGATCAAATCACGGGACTGTTAAAGAGGGCATGAATGAGTGAACGTGGAAAGATGTCCTGTTGCGGGGTTAGAAAACTAATGCGCAGGGGCACAGGAGAAGAGGGAGTGAGGGAGGGTTTGGGAGGAGACGAGGGAAGGGGCCGCAGCCGGGACACAAAGTGAGTAAATGGTAATAAATAATATAAATTTTAAAAATTCTCATATATTTGAAATGCAATAAAGAACTTCCAGGAGTTTTCAAGATGGGTACCAACTTAAACGCTTCTGTGGCATGCATTTAAATTAAAAAAAGAAAACGGATGCACATTTGTGCATGGTGTGTGGTGTTGGAGGGGGATTCATATTGCTCATCACAGCTTCTCGAGCCACTAAGAGCACATTGCCCCTGTTGGTCGCGTGTCAACAGAGGTCTGCTCCAAGACGCCTAATCTAGCGCCAGCTCTAGGAGACCAAGCAAAGACCAAATGTAAGGATGGTGGCCTTCCCCTACTGGCCAAAGGGGCGCAGCCATCAGGCCAGCATAGAGTTGCTACTTTGGTAGGAAGAAGCAGTAGCCATAAGTGAATGGCCGGCCAATCAGACTCTGGTGGAAAGAAACAGGCCCGTCTCCGGATCTCCCCCACTTATTGCTGCGTGTGTGTATCTCGTGTGCTGGGGCCCTTCCGGACCACGGGTTCCCATCCTTTGATCTGGCTTTCCCTCATAGGGAGCCCTGGCCAAAGGACGTGCCTTCTACACAACTGACCACTGTCGCAGCAACCAGGCAAGCACATTGCTATTTTCATCTCAATTCCCAGCATCTTGGGAAAGAACTTGGCTCTTCCTCTGGACCAGACCCCTGCGGAGGGAGGAGCGCCTGCAGGCTCCTTCTGTAACCTTTCTTTGATTTGGACTCAGAAGACAAAGGTGATCTTGAGTGCTGCGGAGACACAGCGTCCCTTTATGCTACCACCAGGCCCCGGGAGCCGCCTGTTCACCAGCACTGAGGCCCCTTTGTCCTGGCGGGGGATTGTGGCCTCCCTGCCCGCGCCCCTCCCCGCCAGTCGCTGTGCCTGAAGAAGCCTTTGGACTTGCCCGGCGCACACTGGCTCTTTCTTCTCGGGCTCCTACAGCTTCGGTGCTGCGCGCCTGGTAGCCTGGCCCGCCAGCTCTATCCGTGCAAAACCGCGCGGAGCCCAGCCTCCCCGGCCAGCCCCAGCTTTTGCCCCAGCCAAGGCTACCGCCAAAGGCAGCCCAGGGCCGCAGTTCCCGCAGCAGCCCCCAGGGGGCGCAGCGCTGCACCTGGAGGAGGCTCTCAAACCTAAGCAAGCAAACAGAGTCTAGAAAGTCCAAGAAAACAGGGGCTTATGCAACGATATTAAGAGAGGACGAACTCACTCAAATCTTACTGTAAAAAATCCAGACATGGCAGAAAAGACGGAAGCCAGGGAGAGTGGACACGCATAAAGGTTTATTTAGAGCCCTTGACTAGCATTTTGGATACTGCAGTCAACTTCCGTGTGAACCTCAGTGAAAAACTGGGTAAATGATGGTGCATTTGCACAACGGCCCTACAAAGCCATTAAAATAACCCATCTGCAAGTGCATGAGAAATATGAGGATTTGGCCAAGCAAAAGAGGTAAAAAAAATGTGTGTGTGATGTTATTTTTTTTAATTTTATTATCGCTAATATAGTTGTTTGTTGTTGGTTAGGGAAAGGAAAAAACCATGGTTTTGTATGAGGGCAATATGTGTTCTGCGTGAAACTAAAATGTCAGCAAGGATTGTGTCTAAATTAGAATGTGTATGAATTTAATTTTCATCCCTGTTCTCCCCCGCACCCCCGATAAATAAGGTACTTCTATGTAAAATGAAAGGGGGGCTTAAAAGGTGAAGTCAGCTCAAGAGGCCAAAAGGGCTCATGGGATTATGACAGCAAGCTTTATGGCGGTGTGCTGGTGGAGTCCAGCCTCTTCTAGAGTGCTTACACGTGTGGCTGAGTCCTCACACCTAGCCATTTGCGGTCCCACTAGCCCAGCAGAGAGCAGGGTTCCATGTCTGCCTTTCTTCTCTCTGCCCTGCTCCGCAAGGCGTGTGCCGGCCCCTCTGTCTCCTATTCTGAGGCCCCTCCAGCGTCAGCCTCAGCAAGGGAGGAGCAAACTGAGCAAAGGCCTTGTAGAATGAGTCCCTCTCCTTCAAGATCTCTGGCTTGGCCAGGCATGGTAGTACACTCCTTCAATCCCAGCACTCGGGAGGCAGAGGTTGGTGGATGCCCGTGAGTTCAAGGCCAGCATGGTCTGCAAAGTGAGTCAGGGTGACACAGAGAAACCCTGTATCAAAACGCCAGGAAAAAAAAAAGTTCTCTGGTTTTGCTCAGAGTCAGCACTTAGGGGCCAGGTGTTCTCTCTGTGCTACCTCCCTTTAGGGAAGGTGATTCAGCAACACTTAGCATTAGCTGGGTGAACTCACAATTCTCCTGTCTCAGCCTCTTGAGTGCTAAGATTACAGGTATACGCCTACACACAAACTTTGTACCTCACAGCTAGCCCCTGCCTAAAACAAAAAAATCCCAAAACAGACAACAAACTATCCATACAGTAGGTTTCGAGCAGAAATTAAAAGAAACACAAAGTTCATCTAGTCTATCTGAGAGTCAGTGTGAAGTGAGCCTGCCAAGCCAAGAGACCAAACTTGGCAACAGAGAGACATTTGAGGAATGATTAGTTTGAAGAGTTTGAGCCCCTTTTATGGCAAAAACACCAAACCAAACTCCCTGGAATTGGAGTTGTAGATAGTTGTGAGCTGCCATGTGGATGCTGGGAATCCAGGCTTAGTACTCTTAACTTTGGGCCATATCTCTAGCCCCATTTACTTACTATTTAGTGCGTGTGTGTATGTATGTGCGCGCACATGTAAAGGTCAGAAGAAAACTTGCAGGAGTCAGTTGTTTTTCCATCATGCAGGTCCCAGAGTTTGAAACTCAGGTCATCAGGCTTGGCAGCCAAGTAGTTTTCTCCACTAGGTCATCTCACTGGTCCCTTTCTTACTTTGCGTTTAGCGATAGGCTCTTGCAAAGTTGTGAAGGCTGGCCTCGGATTCTGAGTAGGCCAGACAGGACCTGAGGCCATGAGCTTCCTGCTTCAGCCTCTTGACTCAGCTGGGGTTATGGATATGCGCTTGGATGCCACATGCCGTGACACTTCCTCCCCACCCCCCTTTTCCAGCATTTTCCAGAAAACATTTTATTGGCCCTTTCTAGAACTTACTGGCCAGGATGATTCCGTAAGACTTCTGCTGAACGAGCTATGGCCACCTCACTACTGATTCTGCGCCCGGGGCCTCAGTCAGGGGCCGCCCAGCCTGAGCTTCCTGTCTGCAGTGCAGCAAACTGCCCACACAGCACAGAGAAGTCCAGGCCACAAACTACATCTCTGCACTCCTGCATTGAAGCCAACCTTCCCAGCGTCTGGGATTTATTTTCTTGTAATTCGTACTCACATGCCTTTAGAACTGACTCAGGATTGCTTTAGCCATGACCCATACACCATGCAGAGGCCTGTGATTTTTTTTTTTTCTTTCATTTTTCCCTGATGCTGAAGGACCTGAGGATGTAAGTGGCTTTGGAAAACACAGGGGTCTGCCCTGAGAGCTGTTCCGACACCTGAACTTTTGGTGAGTCTGTCTTCATTCTCCCCACATGAATTCAAGGCAGAGGCTGGTGGATGTAAGTTCCCATGTGAGGTTCTTCTTTTCACCTTGATCAGATTTGATGGGGAATAGAAGAGAGTCAAGTTTCCACCCAGGCTGGGCCTACTTTTTCTTTCTTTCTTAATATCAGGTGCAAAATGTTTCTTTCTTTCTGATGTAACACAAAAAATTCACTATGTTGCCATTAAGACAAAAAAAATCTATAACAAATATAGCAGGTTAACTAACACAAATTTATCAATATTTCATAAGTTAATTAATTCATTCTTTGTCCATTATAGGTTCTCATGTTTCATGTGCAGCACCCTCCCAGCTCAGCCCAATGTCTTCAAAACTTCCTGCTTACTAGCCTACCAAGTCAAAGTCTAGAATCTCATCTCAGTTAGAATCTCATCTGCCCAGTTGTCCCAAATCTCATTAAGCCATCTAAATTAGAAATGGCTGAGAAGGAGCTACCCAGGGACAAAGTATTCTCTATTTGTGGACCAGAGAAAGCGAAGAAACACATTTCCTGCTCTTAAAATATTAACAGTTGCGGAGGCATGGGAGAGCAGCTAGAGAAAATCCAGACTGTGAACGAGGAAAGTTAAATGCAAAGAGCATCACTGTGTTTCAAGCAGTTTACAAATGTGGCCAAACTCAGGTTCAAAGGCCTGACGACAGTCGTGGAAGGTCTGTGGATCTGTCCTCTGGCCCGTTTGTCTATCTTAAAAGAGAAAGAGGATGGTAGCTGTGAAGTAGAGGCATTGGTAACCATCTTGGTGGAACCTTTCACAGTAGTGACAGATTTCATAATTCAGCTGCAGTGCGGAACACTTTTGAAAAGCTGCTTACAAATCTGTTTGGGAAAAAGGAGCTGTAAGTTCTCATGAAGAGCTTAAATGCAGCCTCCAAACCTCCATCTTGTACAAACTGAAGTTGGGAGAGATTCTTGTAACCAGCCCATGACAGGTTTCTATGTGGGGGCAGGAGGATCATGAAATAGCACCTTCACACTCTGGGATGTTGTTGGCCAGGGCAAAATTAGACCTTTATGAAGACATCATTTCCAGAACGCTGGCAGTAATGACAGAGAGTAGATCCAAAACTAGCCTGAACGTTAGAGCGTGGTTTTCTGGAGGTATGTGAACAAGCAGGATCTTCCCAAGCCTAGGAACAGGGCAGATACCAAATACAGTTGGCTGACATTCCCTTCGCCAGAGAAAATGGCACCTGCAGGCCACCTGTGTCAGCAGCGGGGATGGCATGGACTGGCTCCAGCTAGCTCATACCTCAGAAGTCATCAGAAGCAGACTGTTGCCATGCACTGTGGCAATGCCTTTTCCTGGATACATGTGCACAAATGAGCAGCCTGTGGGTTGGAGGGCTGGAACTGGGGACAGCTTTCTCACACCATGCCTTTTACACACTACAGCAAAACCAGAATTAAATTAGCGGGGGCTGGGGGGAAGAAGCAAAAACAGTGTTAGATTTTGAATGTTATCTTCCATCCCTCTAGCCTCGGTGGCTATTTTTGCAAATCCCTGTGGGAATGTCTTTGAGTGGAAATAAATGAGAGCTGGAACTGGGCAGGTCCCCTTGTTGCGGTCTTGAGTCTGCCATTGGACTGTGATATCTCTTTGCAAAAGGAGAGGGAGAAACAGCCATTTTTTTTTCCATCCATTTTTCCATTTCCAAAGCTAGCAGCTCGGTCTTCAGGGCTTTAAAGCGATTCTCAAGAAGAGACGATATTTGCTTTACGACCACAGCCGTGAAGAGGGTCAGAAAGGAACCTTTCTCCTAAGTTCTCGTTCACCCCCAGCTTCCTGCTTTAGTTTGCTTTGGTCCAAGAAACCAGTGAGCATTTTTAGTAGGGTATCAAGACTGTAACACTGGAGAACATTTCAGCCCCTCCCTGACCTGCTTTCTTGGGAGTAGAGATCTAGCAGGGGGTTCATACTCACCCCTAAGCCCCATGGGCCACAATGGAGCAAAGGTCAGCTGGAGGAAGAGAGGCAAAGTGGCTTTTGGGTTCTGGTATCACTGAGGTGGCATCACCGTGTCCATCTGTCCAAGTGTACTGCCGGCTTTGGTAAGTATTTGTTCCCAGAACTGCACACCTGTGGGTTTTGAGAATTTATGAGAAAGTCACGAGGTTAGCTCACGGGATCAAGTTCCTGGCCACCATCAACGCTCTCTGAGTTGGGGTTCAACTTTACTCCAAAAAACCCATGTCTTTTCTAGCTGCTCTCAGGGCACAGGCTCCCCTAAGTGAGGGAAGAACCCAGAGGACATGAAAGAGAGGAACAGGAGCAGTCAGAGGCCGCAAGGGGACTACTTCAGTCTTACTTCCACTCTGTCTCCCTAGCCCCCCAGAATATGAGTTCTGGTTTAGCTGTTCCCTTCAATTTTGCCAAGTGTGGAGATGCAAAAAGAAAGTCAGTAAGGTTCGAAAGGAAGGTGTGTGAAGGTACAAAAAGTCTTCCCAGAGAAAAACAAATTCTAACAAAGTTGGCAGACCGGATGCTGAAAAGCCATTCTGAGCCTAATGGCAAAGGAAGCTCCGAGGTGAGGAGGCTTATGCCTGCACTGGATGGCCCCAAGCTCAGGGCACCTGAGAGCTGAGGCAGCCTGTGGTCAATGAGGAGATGAGGTGGCCTTCTTCCCAGATTCTCTTGGCTGCTGGCTGAGTGTTTGAAATCATGAATAGTCTCAGGTCCTAGAGCCAAGGCTCACAGAGAAATGCAACCTCAGCGGCTTCTTCCCTGAGGATTTCACCCCGCCCCCACCCCAAGGCCTCGGCGTTCACTCTCAGCTCCTGAATGAACCTGCATTTCCTCTGCCCAGCTGGGGCTCTGGCTTCCTGTGCGCTCAGCCTCCACTGTCGTCTTCCCCGGGCATTTGATGGGCTCAGGAAATTGCACCAGACGGAAGATGGAGCGGCAATCAATTAAAAAAAAAATTACGTTTCTAAGATAAATGAACCTAGGCTTCGCACAGACTTGTTTGCCTACCATATGCCCGCGGAACAATACATCTAATTTCTAGCTGTTCCCTCGGCCCTCCCATCCGAACAGGAAGGGAAATAGATTTTTAATCTTTCGTTTCCCAGCATACTGATGGTCCAGGAGCAAAAATTGCCTTTACTCTTAACCCATTCATCAGATATTACCCTCCCTCTGCTCCGCCCGGCTTCGTTTCTCCCGGCTACTAGTTTAGTATCTTCACGGTGCGTGACTCATGAAGCTGCAGCCTGATTGGACGAAAACCAAGCAGTAGCCCTCCCCCTCCCCCCGCCCCGCCCGCCCCAAACCCGTCAGTCAATTACAGCTATTCTCAGCTCCATTCACAGATTTATTAGCTCTCACACAACGAGGAAAATTCATTCGGCAAAGTTCATTCATAAAAATTTCAACAGCCTGCGTATCATCCGCTCAGCTAAGCTTTCTGCTACGCTCAGGCTCCTCCCGAAAGAGACTGCAGGAGGGTCCGGGAGGAAAGGGCGCCCAGAGGAGGGGTGGGCCGGCCGCGAGCGGACCCGAGCTGCACCGAGGATGCCCGGACCTCAGGCGGGAGGAACAATGCGGACCAGCGCCCGCCGCTAGGACTCCTGGCTGGCGGCCCAGAAACCAAGATCCTCCGAGAGAGGGCAGCCGTCCTAACCCCGGCTTATACAGAGGGGCCTTTGACTCTTGTGTGCTTTATTTATTTATTTATTTATTTATTTCTCTTTGAAATGAATAATCACGGGAACAAATAAAGGGTTAACGGGGCCAGTCGCTGCCCCGCCCCGTGGGAGCTGGAGGGAGCAGGTTTGAAAGTTCCTTCGCGCAGAGGGAAAGGGGGGTGAATATTTCTGCTTAGGGCTAGAGGCGTGGCGGCACCCGCTACCCCAGCCTGGGGGACTCCGGTACGAGGACCCCCCCGGGGGCCTCTGCCAGGGCCGGGGAGGGCCTGCAATCAGGGCCGGGGAGGCGTCCTTCTGGGCTGTCACCCTTGTGCAGCCAGGGACCCGGGAGAGAGGCTGTGCTGAGGGTCTACTGGACAGCGAGGCAGTTTAGGCTTCGGCGCCCCGTCTCTGCCCCGCCAAGGCTATGCGAGAACGCAGCCAGGACAGCCAGGCAGGACTCGCGCTGTATGTAGGACTCTTTGGGCACCTGGGGATGCTTCACAGGGCCAAGTACAGCCGCTTTCGGAACGAGTCCGTTACGTCTCTGGACGAAGCGAGCCCGGGAGGCTCGGTCGGAAACAAGGGCTCCACGCCGCCTCCCCACCCAGCCCTGGCCCCTCACCTGCCGGCTGAAGATGCCATTGTGCACGCCCAGGAAAGCCCCACAGCGCTGTGCACGTTGATCCCCCGTATGGCAAGCATGAAGCTGGCCAACCCGATCACTTTTCTGAGTCTGAAAACCTTTTGCCTGGATACCAAAGAGGTGCCCCGGCAGAAGCTTCAGGAGAACCAGGATCAAAGCAACCCACCGTCCCCAGAATTCAGTCTAAGAAGGACTGAGCCTGCACCTACTTTACATCCGGACCCGGTGGGACGCAGGGTCGCCTCCTTGCCTTCTGATATTTGTCCACTGCCTGGCCCTGGAGAGCAGATCCTCAGGAGCAAGCAGGACCGGCACGCTCTGCAGCACCTGTTGGGGACCGGTCTGAACTACTGTGTGAGGGTAAGTCCTGGAGGCTTGCTCCCTGAGCACTGGCTGAAAGGCAGCTGTGCTCTCCTAGGGGCCTTCGCTTTACCTGGCCGGTCAACAAAAGGGAGACTTGGCCTCTCAGATTTCCTACAGGGATCTGTACCAGAGTCAGAGCCCGTTGCTCCGAGGGTGTGATGAGCTGTTGCTAACCCGTAGGCAGCTGTGAAGGCAGACAGTTTCTCTGAGAGACTTCACACTGGATTTATAGTGAAAGCCTAGTGGGTTAGGCTGGCCGCTATAACTTGACATGACTGCAGTAGAGATTTCTGTGCGAAGGTAGAGGAGCCTGTGGTATGAAAAGGATTTGACTTAGTTTAAATCTTTTTAATTTAACATTTAACAAGCACTTCTGAAAGCCTAGCAAAGTTCTGAGTGTTTGTTTGTTTATTTATTTGTTTATTTTTTAAATGTAATTTATTTATTTTTATATCAATCACAGGTTAGGTACTTTGCATCCCAGGCGTAGCCCCCTCTCTCATTCCCTCCCACTCTCCCCATCCCTCCCTCATCTCCTCCCCGCCCCCTCCAAGTCCACCAACAGGGGAGGACCTCCTCCCCTTCCATCCAACCCCAGCTTATCCTGTCTCCTCAGGGCTGGCTGCAATGTCCTCCCCTGGGATCTAGCCAGGCTGTTACTCCCTGGCGTGTATGGGGGAGGGTCAAAGAGCCAGCCATCGAGTTCATGACTGAAACAGTCCCTGTTCCCCTTACTAGGGTCTTCAGTTGGACACCGAGCTACCATGAGCCACATCTGAGTGGGGGTTCTAGGCCATATCTGTACATGGTCCTTGGTTGGAAAAGTTCTGAGTGTTACAGCTGGAGTTGGCCTAGGCATTTGCCCACACAGCAGGAGGTAGGCCTGATCAATGTGCCATGTCTTGTGTCAGGGTCCTCACTGGTGTTGGCTCCATCTTTGCCAAAACAAGACTTGAATAAGTAGAAATGCAGCTTCCCAGCTTCTGTCTTTTAGAACTCAGACCTCAACTTAATGCATGTGTGGCAACAGGAAAGCAGTGTTTGGCAAGTGATGTATAGTGTGAGAATCCTCGGGGACCTTGGGATGTGGTAGGGTAATGTAGCTGGGTTCCGGGATTTATGAGAAGGTGTGTCATGACAATGGCAAATCTTCATGGTAGTAAAGCAGGTTCTGGACAGGAGCAAGAGTGGGATCAAAGATAGGATAAACATACTAAAATCTGTATACCTAAAGAAGCTAAACACCTAAAGAAGCTAATTGAAAATAATCAATCCTCACTTAGAAAGACAAATGGTATGGACATTGGAAGTAGGAGAAAACAAGTAACAGGACAGGAACCTACCACAGAGGGCCTCTGAAAGACTCTGCCTAGCAGTGTATCAAAGCAGATGCTGAGACTCATAACCAAACCTTGGGCAGAGTGCAGGGAATCATATGAAAGAAGGGGGAGTTAGTAAGACCTGGAGAGGACAGGAGCTCCACAAGGACCAAATATATCTGGGCACAGGGGTCTTTTATGAGACTGATTCTCCAACCAAGGACCATGCATGGAGATAACCTAGAACCCCTGCTTGGATGGAGCCCATGGATACCCGCTTAGTATCCAAGCAGGTTCCCTAGTAAGGGAAAAAGGGACTGTCTCTGACATGAACTCAGTGGCTATCTCTTTGACCTTCCCCTCTCCCCCCCACCCCCCCCCCCGAGGGAGGAGCAACCTTGCTAGGCCACAGAGGAGGACATTGCAGCCAGTCCTAAAGAGACCTGATAAGCTAAGGTCAGATAGAAGGGGAGGAGGACCTCCCCCATCAGTGGACTTGGAGAGAGGGGCAGGGAGGAGATGAGGGAGGGTGAGATTGGGAGGGAATGAGGGAGGGGGCTACAGCTGGGATGCAAAGTAAATAAACTGTAATTTATATTAAAAATGTAATTAAAAAAAAAGTAGGATCAAAGTAACTGTGGGGGCCACCGGGAAGCATGGGGTTTGTCCTGGAGGGTGGGGATGGGGGCAGGGGACTGCCACATGGTCATTACAAACTGAACAAGTTAGACCAGGGAAGAGAGTGATCATCAAAGCTCATCCAGGGCCAAATGAAGAGGCTATGAACACTAGTGAGCAAACCCATCACAGGTTTGCAGGCAAACCACGAATGTAGCTTTAAAAAGATCCATCTGCTGACTTATTTAACTTATGCCGGAGCGGGAAGAAATGCCGAGGCCAGTGAGAATGCTTGCTGTTGTTCATGGAGGGTGTAGATGAGTTAGGATGAAGACTGCCAATGAAGAGCAACTTCTAAAGTCAAGTCTCAGGTGACACTCATGATGCCAGAGACAACAGAGTAAACTGGGAAAGGGCCCTCCTAAGTTCAGTTTTGATTTACCAGATTACAACTGAGCTATCAGAGGTGCTGATATACTGGTCTCCTCAGCCCAGCGCTGAACTTGAAAAGTCAGAACTAAAGGTAGAAGAGAATGGCTTCACAGTGCACTAACAGCATGGGTCTCTGCGAAAGCTTAGTGATGGATACTGGAAGGATTGCAGAGAGAACGGGCTTGGAGCTGTTGTGGCAAATGGATGCCTACAGCCCCTAAGGAACAGAAGCGTGTGCAGCCCGGCTCCTGCTCTCTGCAGTGAATAACACAGTGAATAGCAAGGCTTGCATGTGTTTGTGGAATGTCCAGAAGCACTTGGCATTTGTCAAGCTGTAGGGTGCCAGCCCTTTATGGTTCGGAGCGACTCCCAAACCTGCGCTCTTGACACCTGTCTATCGCCTTCAGATTTCTACCCCCGGCCCCACCTTTGCTTCTGTCCTGCACCCTTTGCTGGCTCCCCACACTCACACACCTGTATAATTTTAATTGTGAAAAGACTTGCTGGGTGATGTCTGTTTTCCCTGGGAAGTCCCCTTACCAGTGTCTCTGGGTTTCTAATGAGGATGCCAGCTGCCTTCTCCCAGTGGTAATGACTTACCCCGGAAGAAATGCTGACCCCACAACCCAGAAGAACTCACAACGTTGCTACGATACTGTGACGTGTACACCTCAAGTTTCAGCTGCCTCTCTCACAAAACCTAAAATATCTTCATGTTTATGGATCCTAACTTGAAAGACAAAAGGACTGCGTTTGTCATGTTATCAAGTGTAAAATGTCTCTGAGGAAACGGAATCCCAAAGGAGTAATTTTTCAAGTCAAGAGCAGAGAGGGATCCAGACGCATGTCTCCTGTACACCATTCTTAGCTCTCTTCCCCGCAGGGCCCACCCTGGCTGGCATTCTGTTCCTGAGATTTCTACTGGGAGGTGAACCAATTACTTAAGATGAAGCATCGGCCTCTTAATTTTCAGTGAGAAGTATTGTATTGAGCGATACACATCATGGTTGCTATGTTCTTGTCTATAGGGACAAGCCTATGGGGATGTGAACAAAAGCTTTCGTGGCCTGATAGATTCAGGTCAGGGGATCAAGCAATGCCCCAAATGGCAAGTGGACACAGGGCCAGTGAGGGACATTTTTGTAGGTAAAAGGAGCCCCCATGTTCCTCCTCCTTATCCACATCTGTGACCATAGCCCTCTACGCCCAGGCACTCATTCGTCAGACCTACACATGTCATGAGCCAATCACATGGCAGGAACTGTCGCTGACGGTAGACATTGGTCAGTGAAATAGACTAAGCATAGGTGTGGCCCGTGTGGAGAAGCCGGTGTCCTGTTCGAACACCAGTGATGCCATGGACCTTGGTGGAGAGGGCTGTATCCTTGGGATCACGACACCATCGCCACAGCCTCTTCATTCACTGCAATGGTAACTCCATTTTCCATCTACCCAAAGTTAAGAGTTGGCTTTGGGTTAAACAACCTTTTTTTTTTAAAGATTCTTCCTGTGGTCCTATGACGTAGAATTAGTAATGCTATCAAAATTTTCGTATGACCCCCTAAGCATCTATTTTTAAGGAACTTTGTTGTTTGAGTTCAGATTTTGATTCTCTCGGAAGTTTCTCAGGGGAGCTGGCCTTACAAGCCGTTCTTTGTAAGATACTAGGGAGCAAGTATAGTCTGGGTAAAGTCCCAGCGTGAAGTAAGTTCATTCCATAATGTCAGGTGGCGGCTTTGGCTTCACCGTAACACGAAGCCTCCTGTCTCTGACGCCTTCCCAGGGCGCTTTAATCAAGAGACACTGGTGTCGGTCTCTGAGGTCCCCAGTACAATCTGCAGAGTGTTGGGATCGAAGGAAAGAGGCCGAGTTCTTCTTCTTCTTGAGACGGGGTTTCTCTGTGTAGTTTTGGCCTCTGCCAGGATTACAGGCATGCATTACCATGCCTGATGGGCACTGAGTTCTCACCAGGTTCCTTTCTCCTTTGAAGTGTTGATATTATTTCCCACCACTCTTCAACATAGTTCCTAACATAGTCCAAAGACTAAGGCAGAGGGAGCCACCTTGGAGACCCCTACCAATGGTCTTCCCGCTATCCTCTGGGATAGACTGTTTTCTCTAAAACAGCTTGGAGAATGTATGGTGCCTGCACTCGACAGCTAGTAAGCAGTAGACTGAGGTTCCCATGCAGGTTTACCTCTCTCTCACCCCCTTCTCCTCCCAGTAGCTCCCTAACCCCAAGACATACTGCCTAGAAGCTTCCTGGTGGAGCCGAGTAGACAGGGGCAGTGCTGTGCAGGATCAGCTCACACAACTGGCCTGGCTGCCCATCTGCACCATTACGGACTCTGCACTTTGCCTCCCTGAGCCATTGCCTCAGACTGGACTCCCAGGGCTCCTGTAGCAAGCGCCATGCACCAGATGGTCGAAGACTCAAGAAGCCCCGAGGGAAAATGTTAGCAGGGCCAGTTCAAGGTGACTCTACACTCTTGCCACCCAGTTCCCCTCACTTCCATCGGCTGTGTGTACCCAAAGGTGGCCAGGTTCACACCGCTGCCCGTGGCATGGCCGTGTGAGAAAACTTCCAACCTCTTTATCTCTCATTTTCCAAACGGGCAAACATGATACAGAAGCTAAGATGTCTTTTTGAGTGAACTTACTGTTTTGTTTTGTTTTGTTTTGTTTTTTTGCTTTATGTAGTGGGACAAACAGTGCTTGGGGACAAAGGGAGGGAGGGACCCTGCCTCCTCGGTGGGAAAAGCCTTTTCTGTCCTGTACATATGGCAGTGTCCTGGAACAGGCTGTCCATAGTTCACAAAGAAGTCGTATGTCAGAGGCTTACTTTGTACACCAGTTGGTTGGGAGCTTGATAAGACTTTTTAAACAAATTTTGCTTCAGTGTGATAAACTTGTCTTGTTAGGGACAGGCTGAGATGAGAAAAGAAAAAAGATTCAAAAAGCTTTGTACAAAACTTGTCATGGGGAAAGGTGGATATTTAAAGGTCTAAGTATACCTAGATATATTAGAAGCTAGGTAGGCGTGTGTGTGTGTGTGTGTGTGTGTGTGTGTGTGTGTGTGTGACTAAATTTGGCCTTGGTACCTCATTATGTCCCTCCCTGGGGCCTAGTGGAACCTTCTCCCTAAGTTTTGGCTGTGTCTTCTCTGACAGTAGCCCATCATCCATTGGCCTGCTCTGATCCCTAGAGCAGTAGACTGAAAACCCATGAAGACATTTATTTTACTGACTCTTCATTGTGCTG
The DNA here is from genome assembly GCA_028658305.1 of Pachyuromys duprasi. Lineage (NCBI taxonomy): Eukaryota > Metazoa > Chordata > Mammalia > Rodentia > Muridae > Pachyuromys > Pachyuromys duprasi. The sequence goes on from CM053748.1 coordinate 10,421,903, forward strand.
TCTCCAGAAGTCTTCCAAGGACTCTTCACATTGTTAAAAATGTGGGTTCCTAGCTTGCACCCTGAGACAGGGGACGCCAGGACCTGTATATTAAGCCCCTACACGGTTCTTCTGCACATGAAAATGGAGAAAGCTGACTTGGATAAATGTCGTGGTTCACAGTCTGGGATGCTTTCTGCCTCTCTGGCCATTTGGCAGTCCCTGGCGATGCTTTCGGTTATAACTGAGAGGGACGGAGTGCTTCTGGCTTTGGTGTGTGGATGCAGCCGGGCCTCTCTCGGTACACAGACAGCTCCCGTAAGAAGCCCAGTGCAGCCTAACTTGCCGATAGTGCTGAGTCACTCAGAGACAGCAAGTGAGCCTGGATGTGGGTCAGAAGCTGAAATGAAGGAATAACCTAGGGATTCCTAGAAATTGCAGTTCAAGTTTTGTCTCATGTTCTTTCTTCTTTTTACTCTCTTAAACTCACACATTTTCTGAACCGCATACATTCCCACTCTATTTCCTATTCAACAGTACCCTCCCAACCTCAAGATGTCAAGCACACCAGCAGCAAGATCAAGTATGCCCACAGTAGCAGCAGATTTTTATTACAATCACTGAAGGAAGTCAGAACAGGAACCTGTAGGCAGGAGCTGATGCAGAGGCCGTGGAAGGGTACTGCATCCTGGCTTGTTCCGTGTGGCTTGCTTAGCCTGCTTTCTTATAGAACCCAGGATCACAAGCCCCAAAGATAGCACCATCCACAATGGGCTGGGCCCTCCCACATCAATAACCAATTAAGAAAATGCCCCACAGCTGGATAGGCATATTTTTTAGCTCACATCATCAAGTTGACATAAAGCAATCAATCACAGCAACACTGGAAAATTGTTTGTTTGAGCTATTTCTTGGAAAATGATCAAATGTATAATTCAAACTTAATTGGAGAGAGGTTGGAAGATGGCTCCATCTGTAAAGCGATTGCCTGGTAAGCATGAGGGCCTGAGTCCAGACCCTTAGAATTTATGCAGAAAGCTTGCTGTGGTAGTCCACATGTATAACCCCAGAGAGAGAGAGATTGTGTGTGCACACGTGGGTACGTGTGTGTGCACACCCATGTGTCGTTGGTAGGGAAAAAGGTGGATTCCTTGGGCTGGTTGGTTAGCTACCCTAGTCAGTCTGTGCATTTTAGGTTCAGCGAAAGAAGCTGTCTCAAAAACTAAGGTGGAGAACAATAGAGGAGGACACAGACATTGACTTTGGTCCCCACAGAGATTCATGCACGCCTGCACACAGACCACAGTTTTCTTATCCATAACTCTGTTGACGGGCACCTAGATTGGTTCCCTACCTTAGCTGATGTGCTAATAAACAAGAAGTGCAGTGTCTCTGTGGTGTGGTGACCTGGAGTGGAATCCTTTGGTGAAAACCCAGGGGTGGCATCCTAGGGTCATAGGTGAAATCTAATTTTAGCTTTTGGAGGAGACCCCATACTAATTTCCACAGAGGCTGGACAAGTTTACAATCTCATCAACCGTATATAAAGATTCCCTTTTGTCCACATCCTCACCAGCATTTGCTTGTTTTGTTTTGTTTTTTTGTTTGTTTGTTTGTTTTCTTGACTGCTGTCCTGACTGGAATGAGATGGACTCTAACTCTAGATCTTCTGATGGCTAGTGAGGTAAAACATTTTCTTCATGTGTTAATGAGCCATTGTGTCCAATATTTTGAAACTTATTTTATTAGCTCATTTACTATTGAGTTTTTTGAGTTCTTGTTTATCTTTCCTAGTTTTTTTCCCCACATTCTAGATACTAGTCTCCCATAACATTTGCAAATAGCGAAAGTTTTCTTTCATTCTGTGTGCTGTATCTTCAATCGATTAACTATTTTCTTTGCTGAACTGAAGCTTTTCTGTTTCGTGGCATCCCATCTGTCAACTGTCAGCATTATTTCCTGAGTGACTGGAGGCCTGTTCAGAAAGCCTATGTCTATATCTTGAAGCCTTTTCCTATCTGGCAGTTCCAGCATTTTGGGTCTTGTGTGAAGATCTTTGACTCATTTGAGTTGTTTTTTTGTGGCGTACAGGAGGAGGTTCTGGTCTCATCACTCTCCATGTGGATGCCCAACTTTCATACCCTGTTTTCTGAAGATGCTGTCTTTTCTCCAATGCTTATTTTTGGCATCTTCGTCAAAAATAAGGTTGCTGGAGCTGTGTGGGTTTATATCTGGTGCTTCTTCTCCACTGATTTACATGGCTGCTTCTATGCCATTACTAAGCTATTTTTATTCCAGCAGTTCTGAAATCAACTCTGGTGACACCTCCACCATTTTTTTTTGAGATAAGGGTTCTCTGTGTAGCTTTGACTGTCCTGGAACTTGCTCTGTAGACCGGGCTGGACACCTATCTTTGTCTTTGCTAGAGTTAAAGGTGTGCGTTACCACTGGCCAGGACCCAGCATCATTCTTCCGCTCAAAGTTGCTTGGGTTATCCCAGAGACCTTTAGGTTCCATAGAAATTTTAAGATTTTTTTTCTGTTTCTGTATTATTGAGTAGGGTAGCTATCAGTTTTATTAGTAATTTTGTAGCTTATCACTCTGCTAAAAGGGTTTATCAGACCTAGGAGTTTTCTGGTAAAGTCCATATGGTCTATAATGTACAGAATCATACCTGCAAATGGAAGAGATGCCAGTGAAAGGCATGGACACCCCAGCAGGAGAAGAAGCATCAAGAGGGAGTTGAACTGGGCATGGCAGAGTCATCCAGATGAAAGGGAGGCAGCCAGAGGCAGGTGAAAGTGTGGAAAACGTCTGCTTGTGTTGTGTTTTGTTGCTCAGTGGTCAGTCATCTTTACCTGACTCATTAAATGGAGTGATGGAGGGGTAAAGACTGGCGTGCCTCTTCAGGCCACAGAGTAGAAGGCCTCTTCTCTGATGCCCTGAAGACTGGAAAGAAAAGAGAGGAAGATGCTGCGTATGTAATTTTGACACATAGATAACTTACACAAGTATACATTTGTGCTGTGAAGTCGGGGTCCTTTCTTCGATGACTGTATGCAGTGATTCATATTCTTTTCACTCCTTTTGAGTAGGTTCTGCCCACAGCATCCCGTCTGCATTACACGTCTTCGTTTCTCTGAAGTGAAAGAGCTCTTGCAGATAGCTTCAAAGCGGATGAGGGCAGAGCCCACTTCACATTTTATTATATTTTTGAATGGTCTCAGCAACCCCTGACTTAACATTGTTTTTAGAGGCAACTGGCCATCACGAAGCAGTTTTTACCAAGCTTTTGGCCTATTTCATAGAGTGACTCTAAAAAAAAAATGTAAATGCAACATTCACATCTTATCAGTGTGTGAAATGCCTGCGTAGATTCTGTAGTGACTGCTGAATGAAGATATGGCACAAACACAGAAGATTCCCAGTGAGCACACAGTTCACGGCCAAAGGCATCAGTCTAGAGACACATTTCTGTGTAGGTGTTGACACACCAATACCCTGCTCGATGCAAGAGGCTGGTCAAGGCAGACCCAGGTGGAGAATTTTATTGTAGCACCACATGATAGCTGTTGTACCACATGATTTGTTGACAAGGCTCATGAGGCACTTCCGTTTTTTGACATCCTGTGTGTTGTCCCATAGTTGTGATCTCCGGCTCATTGAGGGCCTGCTTCTTTATTTATATAGGAGCTATAAGTTCCCTTCACTCTTACTGCTCTTACCTGCTGCAAACTCAAAGAAGATTCCTTGATTTATTATTATTAATTATTAGTGCTTTTTTCTGAGACAGTGTTTTTCTGTGTAGCTCTGGCTGTTCAGGAGCTCACAAGAACTCAGAGATCTGCCTGCCTCTGCCTTCCAAGTTCTGGGATTAAAGTCATGCACCACCACCATAAAAACAACAACAACAAAACATGATTTTTGTTTTTCTTAATGATAGCCTTGTGTCTCCTGGGATGCCCTTTAGATCTCTATAGCATTTTGTAAACATTAACAAAATTTGAATAAAGTTTGCTAAGAAGGTGTAATTTGTTCTCAATAGTTTTTGTCATTTGGAGAAAATAATTTTCTCAGGTAAGACAGTGTTAGCAGTTAATAATACCCTTAAGTGAAAATTTAATCTTCCCCAGAATTGAGCACCTTAAATGGTTATCTAATCCCAAATTGTCAGCTCTAAAATATATGTACATGTGAGTAACACTAAAATCAAAACAAAACCCTTTAGCAATTTGCTTTTCCTTATCTGTTTGCCCAAGCTGCTTTACCCCATAATGTGGATAAATGTTAGCTCACCTTTGACCCCAGCATGCCAGCTGTTGACACAGACACAGGGCTCCTAATGAAGGAGATGTCTCACCTGGATAGCAAAAGAAGGGTGACAATGACATTAACTTTTCTAGGTGATTTTTTTTGTCTCCTCTAAGCTTTTCATTGTTGTGTTTCTCTGGGATGTCAAAAATGGCTAGGGAGAGGGTGGTATTCATCAAGCCTAGGATGGTCAGAGTTGTGGCTCACTACCATAGAAAGGCCCCTCTTCCATCTAACAGATAAGAAAATGTTAATCTTGCTGTTTAAGAACTGCCAAGCCTCTAGTGAGAAGGCTCTTTGGAGAAGTCTCTGGAAAAGGGGAACTAAGAGGAGCCACCAGAGAGCATGGATTAAAAGGCGGCTGGTCATTTGGGTGAAGACAGGAGAGTAATGGATTTCACCCAGACAGAGTTCCCTCATTTGCTTTGTTACAAAAATGTTCGCAGGCGGGTGGATCAGGGTTAAAGGTTGCCACCGAGTGCTCAGCTCAGGCTCCTTCCATTTTCGTCTGGCCTTCCATTACACATGGCTTCCACCCTTAGGCTCTCTGAGGTTGCAGCAGTTCTACTGGGTTCTCACCACCATGGTAGGAGAAAAGAAGGGTGAAGGCAAAATGCCGCACCTAGGGAATTTCCCCACCTAATGACGTCCTCCTACATTTGTCTCCCTGACTCAAGACTGGAAGCTGGAAAGCGGTTGTTTTAAAGCCGATAACATTTGGGGGTTACATTTCTTATATGGATTCAAAAAAATGTTAAAGCTAGGGCTGGGGGTGTAGCACAATGGTGGGGTGCTTGCCTAGGACGCACAGAGCCCTAGGTTTGCTCCTCAGCAACACACACACACACACACGCGCGCAGAAACAGAGGGTAGAATAATAGTTACCTGAATGAGGAAGGATGGAGACAGGGAGATATGTATCAGAGAATACAAATTTGCGGGTCAGCAGGATAAGCAGGTCTAAAGCTCTGGCAGTCAGCACAGGGCTAAAGTTAGTAATTTTGTATTGGATACTGAAAATTTGCTAAGCGGGTAGATTTCAGACGCTCTCATCAAACATGTGGAGAGATTGCCAACAATGTTAACCTTTTAGTGGTGCAGAATTATCTGCCTCAGTTCTTCAGTGAGAGGATGAGAGAACTTTCTGGAAGATAGGATATTTCAGAAGGATGTTAAAGAAAACGATTACTCTTTGGAGGGTGCAGGCTTACACCAGCTTGCTGTCACCTACTTTTCATGGTTCCCGCTGCTTTATTCACGAATGCTGTTAGTCAGGAGCCATAGCTATAGGTTTGGAGTGTAGGTGTCTGGGGAAGGAGAGGAACTGCCTGACTTCCATGAGAGTCAAGTTTGAGATGAGCTCTTCCTTCCTTACGGCTCCCCGACCTCACTCCAGACCTGGAGTTGTACTTAAGCATTTCTTTTGCGTTAGTTACTCTTGTCATTGCTATGACAAAATGCCCGACACGGGTGACTTAAGAGAAGAAAGGTTTATTGGGCTCGCCATTAAAAAGGGTTATGGTCCATCATGGCAGGAGGCCTGGTGGAAGGGGCATGAAGCAGCTGGCCCCAGAGTGTTGCAGGTTAGGGAGCAGAGAGGCTCAGCTCACTTCCTTACACCCTGTGTAATGAGCCCTGGACTCCAGCCCCTAGAGGACTGCTGCCTGAATTGCAGGTGGGCAACCTCACAGCTAAGCCTCTTTGCAAATGCCCTCATAGGCAAGCCCAGAGGTATGTCTCCTGGGTGTGTCAAAGCCCAAGCAAATCGTCACTGAAGATCAACGGCCACACACTTGAGCTGCCGATGACCTACACTGAATTATGTTTCTACAGACTTAAAACTCAGTGTCCTAACCAGTAATGCTATCGACCCAGCCCACACTAAGGGACTTTAGAGGAGATGAGAGGGGCAGAGCATGGGGGCAGCATTTAAATCCCAGCACTTGGCAGGCAGAGGCAGGGGCACCTTTGTGAGTTCAAGGCCAGCCTGTTCTACTTGGGAAGTTCCAAGCCAACCAGGGCTGTGTAGTGATTCTCTCTCAAAGTGGACAATAAAAACAAATGAACAAACAGCAAACAGAATACCCTAAACACAAAACAGCCATAGCCAACCAACCAAAAAGAGACAGAGAACTTCTTTGTACCTTTTCTTTCTCCTCAGCTAAAAGTGCTGGTTTTTTTTTTTTCTCCCTCCAAGGAGTATAAGCTAAAAAATTATGCAATTGAATCTAAGGTCCTAATTGAGATTCAATCTAATAAGGACCATTATTTGAGTCTGAATCACAATTGTAGGGTAGACTCATTGGGAACTCTCTGTCTGTCTGTGGTAAATGAACAACCTGACAAACTTCCATGCTCTGTTAGGACCCAAAGATAGTGACATTGTTCAGGTCACTTCCTGCTTCAGAAGCACAAAGAGTTTGGGACTGAAAGTGGGGTTTTTGCTTATTTGGTTTCAATCACATTTATGTATTTAGTGTGTGTGTGTGTAAAAGTGTATGCATGTATGTTTGTATGTGCAAGCGTGTGTGTGTGTGTGTGTGTGTATACTCATACACATGAGCTTGCCTGTGCCTTTGCCTATGTATGGAGGTTAGGAACAATCAGCTCGCTCCTTCTACCAAGTGGGTCCTCCTGGAGATTGAATTCAGGCTATTAGGCTTCTAGTGCCTTTATCTGCTGAGCCATCTCAGGCCCAACACTGTCTACGTTTGAGTACTGACAAGCAAGACTATCCCTTCTGAGGTGCCATCACAGTGAGGTCCAGGCCTGAAGCAAGGCTGCGGCTGTTGAAGGCCTGGGGCCTGCTGCCACACTCCACAGTAGCTTTCGGACTTACATGAACAGAGAGAGGCTCAGTCCTGCTTATACAAAGATGTCAAATTGCTAAAGCTACCCAGTCATGGAGAGAGGGCAGATGTTATTTCCAGGAGCAAGGTTGGACCTGATTCATAATTAAAGATGATGTGTCTGAATTAGGCCTCGCCAGCCTTGTTTCCCGCCATTCCCAGGGACTGTGAACTTACCCTGGTCTCTCCTCTTTCCAGTTATGGTCAACACAGTCACTGAGCGCACTCAAGTCTATAATACCCTTACAATCACTCTTCTCCTTAGCTGACCTTTTATTTCATTGACATACAGATTCCTACAAGCAAAAACAAAGCAAAATCCTCATGTCTTTTCTCTCACTCCCCTTTGCTTAGATTCATCTTTTTTTTTTTTTTTTTTTTTTTGGTAGAGGAGCTGGAGTGAATGATCTCTGAGCTTCCTCCAAGCTTGGGCTTCCCTACAGCCTACCACCAGAATCAGAGTCCACTACAGAACACTTGTGTTTCCTTTAAAAAGAAACAGAATGATGGGTGGGGAGCGCCTGGGCTGCAACTCTGCAAAGGCATATTGGCCAGTTCTTTTTCGGGGAAATCATTCAGCACTTTAGGGCCCCGTGAGACAAAGTCTCAGCATTTCAAGGCTGGTCGTCTGTGCAGGACATCCGTGCCTGAGCTTGGGACATGGAGAAGGTGCAGCCAGTGCTGTCCTCATGCTCTACTGAAGACACCATCTCTCATTAAACATGGCAGCTTTTCCCCACTGTCCCTTTGTGGTGATGTCTAACTAGGTGATAGCCACACTTCTTTGTTATGATGGAATTTTGCTGTTGTTTCTTGTTTTGTTTTGAGACAGGGTCTCTGTGTAAACCAGGCTGGCCTGGAACACTTGAGTGCTCAGACTAAAAGCGTGCATCATCGTTCCTCATGTGGGAACAGCACAACTTAGCTATACCTACTGCCAGCCAAGGCCACAGGGCTCCATATGATTGCATGCACAGGAGTAATGTTTTATAGGTGAAAGGCTCTTGAAGGCCAAGGGTACAGACACTTCTGGGCAGGAATGAGGAATGGAAGAGGTGTTGCTTGTGTCCTTAATGTCCCTTTGCCTCAAGCAAGCACTAGCAAAAGTTGTCTTTTGAGCATACAAGGTTGTTGTTTTGTTGAGTTTTGTTTTTGTAGGTATTATTTGATACAGGCACATACTCTAGGCCACCACTTTTCAAGGCTGAGTCAGATTTGTGGATACAGGGCATAATTATTTTCTTCAAGGGCTTAGAATTGAGAGATAAAGTCATAGTAAAAAAGATGTTCTACTTTAAGTGGATTAGGGGTTGTCAGGAGAGATCACACACACACATCATTATTAGGTTATATTACATCCCAACTTAATTAAACAAGTATATGGGGTATAATTGGTGGACCATTCATTAAGCTATTGGAATGATTAACTGAGTTATGGTATTGCCTTGGTTACAGAAACAACAGTGTTGAGGCCATGGCCAGAAAGAAAAAAAATAACGTGATGGAGATTCAGGGACACTCGGACAATAGTCACCCATTTCTTTTCTATAGCCCTTAGCATCCTTACTGACACCTGCCTCTTTGCTGCTCTCTCATGGGCTGCACAACATGCTGGTGCTTTGTATCTGGGCCTGGCAAGCTTGGACTCCTGGTAGCAGGCCTGAGCACACTGGGCATCCAAACAACATGGTGCTGGCTTTTTGCCTAACCTTTCAGAGCAAAGGACATCCAGCAAGTCTCTCCTGGGGAACAGATTAACTTCTGTGAGTCACTGCTTTTCCATCTCATTTATGATTCATGACCCTTGCTGTATTTTTAGCTTTTATTTATTTGGGTCTCAGAAGTGGGTTGGAAGGAAATGTAGTTTGGAACCTCATGGAAGGATTAGGAGAAATTGGTGTCGCCTTTAAACTAGAGTTGGCTGAAACCCTGGCAATCATAGTCAAACATTCAGCAAAGGTTCGGAAAACCCACTGTGGCTCCACACTGTCCTGTTTTCTGAGAATCAAAGACTTCGAAGGCCCAGCGTCCACACTCGAAGAGTGCGCGAGTGTGTGGAACAGTTCCTCAGGAAATGAGCGCATTCCAATCCCTGCTGACACTGCCCCCCTCCGTCTCCAGACTCCTGTCTCACTGAATTATGTGGAGGTGTGAAGCACCCTCACTCTTGTCCTCAGCTCTCCTATTTGCTGTGCCCACTGCCTGGGGACTGCTCTTCCCCCTCTTCCAACCTTCCTGGCTTGCCTTTCCTGACTCCTGGCTATATCCCTTCTCTGAGAAATCTTCCCTGCCTCCCTGAGATTAGCTCCTCCTACTATACCGCCCACAGCTCCCCAAAATGCTGTTGTCATACCATTTAGAGAAGGCTCTTGACTGAAGCCCCTACACAGTAGTTGAGGCATCTTCCCCAGGTCTCCAAACAAAGCAGGTGGAAACGAAGATGTCCAGGAAGAACATTGTCATCCGCTGAGTCCTCGCCGTAGGCCAAACACACAAAACTGTCCCAAAATTAAATAGTTAGTACATGCAAAACTCAGGTCAAATCCAAGCCTGCCTGAGTTTTTTGTTTTGTTTTGTTTGTCGAGACAAGGATTCTCTGTGTAGCCCTGGCTGCCCTGAAACTCATTCTGTAGACCAGGCTGGTCTCAAAGTCAGAGATCCACCTGCCTCTGCCTCCCGAGTGCTGGGATTAAAGGTGTGAGCCACTACCACCCAGCTAGCCTGACTGAGTTTTCAAGTCCGTATTCTTAAGACTCCGTGTGACAGTCTCACTACCTTTTCATGCTGCCCCCATTAGGGCCAGTCAGCTTGTTCAGTGCATCGTCTCAGTGTGGAGACACACCGTACTAGCTGAGGCAACGTTCACTCATCTGATGGGGCCGACAGCAACAACCGAACTGTAAGAGGAAAGAAATAGGACAGACCGCTGTCGTGTGATGTCATCGACCAAATGAGGAGCTGTGTCCAACTTCAAAGGGGCTAACAGAGTAAAGTCCAAGTGCAGGGAAGGGGAAAGTTGGAAATGTTTTTGGATTGGCACTGATGACTCCCAGTATACAAAAGAAAGCAGTGGAGGAAACAGATAAAAATAAAAGAAGGCCCCTGTGTCTAGAGAAATGAGAGTCTTCAGGGAATAAGAAAGGCCTGCCTTTCTAACCACAGGCCTCTGATTTAGCAGCTGCTGGCATCAATTATTCAGTTGCTTCCCCCCCCCCCTTAAATTAGCACTTTTAAAGCCTTTTCTCCTCTGAATGTATTAATTCTTTGACACACCGGGGGATTCCCCTGCCTCCATCAGGAGAGGGCCAGGAGAAAGCAGTCAACTGATATCACCAGCCTAAGTAGGGCAGCCTGTGCAAGCCAGGACCTCAATTCACATTTGCATTCCTGAGCATCCAGTCCCTGAAGGTTGAAGACTTTCTCCCAGGACAACAGCCATAGCACTTACACAGTCTCCTCGGATTAGGCCTCTACACATTGATAAAAATCTCTTAATAGCCAGGTTTGGGCACAGTGCCACAAAGCATTGCTTTAAGGTATTAGTTGCAACTTTTGAATTTTAATCACAAAATCAAAACCATTGAAAAGAAGATACAAGGCCTGGGGACTCTCTACAAAGACCACATGAGAATTTCTGTCAGCGAGAAATTCACCTTTGTCTGCTCCAGTTCCTGCTTTTTTGGAACACGAAGGACGGTTGGTATAGGTGGAACTGAGGACATATTTACCATCCTCTGTGGCCAAGTTCATATTCAGATACTGGAGTTGTCAGAGTCTCTGTACCCTGAGTGCTATTAGCCTAGCTTTAGCCTGTTCTCAGTGGGCCAACCAAAGAGGCAAGGCAGTAGTGGAAAACAGAGCAAGCAGACGTGTTTGGCCACATTGGTAAAAGGTATGAATAAAGAGGATCCAGACTTTCCGAAGTCCTTCTTCAGGGTCGTGGCATTAGGTTTGTGGGTGGTTGGAAGGCAGGAAGTATGCACAACCAAGGGAGATGTGCTCTTTCCCATCACTGGTCACCACTGGTTCAGCTCTCAGTCCAGTGATCTGAGAACTGGCCGGAACTGTGGGGAATCTCTTCCTGGGAGACAAGATCCTCTTCTGGCTGGCACCAGGCTTCAGCTTTTTTCTTCTCACATCACGAGATTCTTGGGAAAATTCTATTTCTTGGGGTCCATTGATTCAACAGTCTGATCACCAAAGAGAGGGGCACAAGCATCCCTTCATTCCTGACCGGGCTGTCACACTATAACGTAATACTCAAGACAGGACAATTTATAAAGAATAAACATTTTATTGGTGTGTGGTTCTGGAGTCTGGAGAGTCCAGGAACATGTGCTCACATCTGGGCAGACGCACCTTGCTGTACCATAATGTGACGAAGAGAATGACACGGTGAGACAGAGCCGGTATGCTAGTTTTGAGGTCTATTGGATGATTAGGTGGAGGAGAGACACAGCACAGAATCTTTAACCTACAGATGTAGGTGTTCCGATTCCTGGATTCATTTTCGTTTTAAATATCTTTTTATTATATCTATTTTGGTACATGGGGCACTTCAAGAGGATTTCACAATGAAGAAGCCTCTATCTGATCCAGGACCCCAAGAACTGTTATTAATAGTTGTCTCGGATAAAATGTCATAATCTTGAGTTTAAAGCAGTGTCCAACATCAGCATGTGTGCATCTACACATACATACACACACATACACGCACACACACACATCTTACAGTTTTTCAAGCATCAAAGTGTTTGTCTTGTACTTTTTTATAGACCTAGAGAGTTGCATCTCTCTCACATGATAAACTTCTTTGGGGCACGGCAGTGTCATGGTATAGACAGCTTCAAACCTCAGACAATCTGAGCTCTACCAGTCCCTGTGATCCTTCAGCAGAGCACGGAGCCTCTGACAATAAGTTTTTGCAGCTGTCTAAAGGGATCGTCCACTTCTGTAGGTCCTGTCCCACTTTTTCATCCTGATAATCAAGTGAAGCGATATTCGTGAGTACATCCCTGTTTGTGCCAAAGCACAGGACAACATTGGATGATTGTTCAGCCAGGCCACAGTAACAGAAAGAACCATTTGTGGCTTCAATGTTGCTCCTAGGAGAGGTCAGAGCCCTGATAATGTTCCCAGTGTGGTATTTGCCTCAGGGATGACCTCAAGCTGGGCAATTTCATCTGTGTTCAGGTCTGTGGGCAGAGATGAAACCTCCCTCGGCTCAAACCATTTCTCATGTGTAAGGGATTTTTACTGGGAGTAGGATGGTTGGAATGAGGGAAGAAAATGGCAGGCATATTTGTCTTGCCCACTGGTGAACAGCACCATTTTCAAATGACTTAGTAGCTTTCTATGCACAATCATAGGCAACTCATTTCCAGTTTATTAGTTATTTTAGGGTGACAACAGACTAAGATTTTTATTGTATATATTCTAGTTTCTGCCTCAAAGTTATTTTGTTTGAAGCATCCTAGGTTTCCCTCTGTCAAGGAGAAACTCTTTTGAATCAACCTAAAACCTCACTTATATCTAAATAAACAAAAACCAAAACATCAGGAAATTATGCTTTAGATGTCACCAGCTCTGTTTACTTCAGGTAAACCAGGAATGGAAATAGAGAGGAAATGCTTCCCTACATAGTCTCTGAGTGAAGGAGTCTGTTCAGTGGAAAGGGAGATAGACAGGGATCTGGTCCCAGGATGACAGGGCCTTCCAGCCCCAGCCTTGCCACTTGGCTTTGGATTTCTCCTGGAGCATGAGAGATCTGCCTCTTGGTAGAACAAGCAGAAGGCACAACTTACTTTTAGAAAGTTCCATTTTTTGTGTGTGAGTACTAAGGATGGTTGAAATTTCCGGTATACCAAGACCCTGTTTGTAAATGAACAAACAAGTCCAGATTTTTAAGCTTTGACCTTGGTGTAGAAAGAGGAGTTTTCAATTCACACTTAGATAAAAGAGAGAGAGGAGAGAGAGAAAGAGAAGGCTCAATTTAATTAACCAAGATGCATTTGAGGAGCTGCTGGGTGCCAGGTGGTATTCTAGGTAATGTTGCCTGAGCAATCCAGTTTTTCATTACGAATCTTCAAGTGAGGGAAACAGAAAATGGACCAATATGTAGCATTGCCAGCAATAAGGGTGTGAAGAGAAATATAGAAGAGGACAGAGAATGCAGGGGAGAGGAGATGTTGGCTTTCCCAGCTGTCACATCACTCCTCAGGGAGGCAGTGTCTGTCAGTCCCAGGTGTCTTCTGGAGGGGACATTCTGAGTGGCACATCTTCTCAGTCCAGAGGAAGGATTTTTTCCATCTACTTCTGGAAGATCCATCTTTGAAATCAGAGCTGGCAAGAGAGCTCCAGGCAACCTAATAAGAGTTACTTTTACAACCTAACTCCAGGGTCATCTTAACAGATGCTATACTCCTTTAAGAATGAACATATTTTAGGTGGTCCAGGCAGGATGCAGGCTATTTTGAGACTTCCTGAACATCATTTCTTGGCAAATTCCTTGAAATAAATCATGTATTGCACTGTCAGAGGTGCAAAGCAGAATGATGACTAAGATCCACCCCCACCCCAACACCCGTCCTTGAGAAGCCTGTAGTAGAGCTCGGGCTTAATCACTGTAACAAACTGCAGCCTCGCTGGGTCAGTTCAGCACGATAATGTGACCAAAATTCTCTGGGATCCCAAAGGGCAAGCAGAGCACACCGCCTCCAGGGCACTGGGTAACATTTCAGATGATAACAACTTCTAATTCTTGGTTCATTTATTAATTAGTCAGCCACTCACAACCCAGTGGTTTATTCTGGGATCATGTATTGCCTGCAGATATTGTTTGCTTGGCTCTCTGGGTAATTGCTTTGCTGGGATGTAGTTCACGTGCCACACGGTTCACTTACTCAAAGAACACTATTCAGTAGGGTTTATTTTGTATACTCATAGAGCTGTACAGCCTTTACTAACTTTGGCACATTGTTATCAGCTCTGAAAGAAACTGCACCTGCCAGCAGCCATACCCTGCCCCCAGCCTTCCCAGCTCCTCTGTTTCCTAGCTACTAATCTAGTGCAGGAGACAGAAAACAGACAAGCGTGGTACTTTCAGCAATAGGTGCATGAAGAGAAAGAGAAGAGGGAGGAGGAAGGAGAGGAGGGAAGATGGCAACAGTCTGGTTATTTTGTATAAACACAATTATGCGATATGCATTTTTTTTATTGCCACTGCCGTTTCTCCCCTCAGATTAATGATTTCAGAGTTCATTTATGTTATAGCATGCTTCCACACCTCATTCCTTTTAATTTTCAGGCCCCATATTGGGACATGGTTCTAAGTACTTTCTCTTAACACATCAGTTGATGGATGTTGGGATGCTCCTAGTTTGAGGGTATTATGAATACAATGTCTATGAACAGTTATGTGCACTTCCTGTGTTGTGTATTTTCAGTTTTCCTGTGCCTCTTCTAGGTGTGGGAATGCTGGTTCATACACTTATTCTTTAATTTTCTTGAAGCGCTGCTCAGCTGCTTCCCCTCAGGGCTGCATCATTTTACATTCTCAGTTGTGTGTGGCAGTTCCAATTTCTACACATCTTTACTAATATTTACTTTCTGTTTGTTTTTTTAACTATGCCTCCCAGAGGGTATGAAGTGGTTTGGTTTGCAGTTCTCTAACGATGAACCATGTTGAATATCTTTCCATATTCTTGTTGGCCATTTAAACATCTTCTTGGGAGTAGTTTCGAACTCAGACTGTCAGGCTTGCCAGCAGGGGCCCTTACCACTGAGCTGTCCCACTGGCTCAGCTCAGACACTTTAAAAGCTTCCCCAGTGATTCTAATGGAGTTGGAAAACATTTGCACAGGCTCAGAAGAGCAGGATTGGTTACACCTCTTGGTTACAGAGAATACAGAAGGGAGGAAAAGAAACCAACAAAGGAGACCGAGGAAAGGTGGTCAAATGAGACAAACTGAGCAGCATGTTCTCACAAGAGCCAAAATCTCTCCTTCCTTCTCCAATGAGGAGGACTCGAAATTGTTTAAAGGTGGCAGGAGAATCCTGCAGTGTCTTCTTGCTGGCGTGGTGGCCTCTCCTCTGGTTGGGTATCTGCCTCAAGGGCAGCCTCTTTGTGTGGTACTTGATGACGGTCTTTAGCGTTTCTTTCTGAGGTATTTTCCTTTTTGTCTTATTTCACACTTACCAACTGCAGGGCCTATCGCTTAAATTTCTTTCACATGAGCATAGTAGTTTTCCCTGCTCTGAGCTCAGGGGTGGGTTTTTGTAAAAATGGTGTCCTAGCTTATTATTTGTTGCCTTGATTAAAACACCACGACCAGTACAAAGCTGGGTGGGAAAGGGTTTGTTTTAGCTTACAGTTTAGAGTCTATTGTTGAAGAAATCCCGGGCAAGAACTCAGGTCAGGAACCCTAGAGGAGCCCTGCCTCCTAGCTCATTCTCCTAATTTGCTTAGCCTGCTTTCTTATATAACCCAGGCCAACCTGCCCAGGGGTGGGTCTCCCACATAAATCACTTATCAAGAAAATGCACCTCCAACATGGGCTAATTTAATGGAGGTAATTTCTCAACTGAGGCTCCCTTTCCCCAAGTGACACCAGTTTGTGTCAAGTTGACAAAAACCAACCATCACAGAAGGGACTTTGCTGATGGTTAAAAGTCCTTAACTCTTGTTAATAAGCTTTGGACCTTGGAAGAAAAAAAATAAGGCTTTTAATTTTTTTTTAATTCTAATACTACAGACTTACTTAAAAAAAAAAAGCCAGTCCTACTGTTTCAGTGATTCTCAGGGCCCATCAAAGGGACTCACATCTCCAGAATCCTGAAGACAAGGGACAATACGTGAAAATATGGATTCATTTTCACTCTGCCTTTATTGACCACACAGTCACCATCATAGACCCTATCACA
>CM053748.1:10438063-10448369 GCA_028658305.1 Pachyuromys duprasi
AAAGCTTTAATGCATCTTGAGAGGGAGAGCATAAGCTTACAACGAGTAGAGACGGAGACCCTGAGCGGCAGAAACCCAGCCCTTATATAGAAAACTATCCTCCGCTTAGGATGTGTCAGCCTCTGATTGGCTGTAACTCATCAGGCGGGGTGACGCCACGGGAGAGGCAGAGCACAATGAGTGGAAATTTCCTTCGCACTTGCGCAGCTTTCTTGTTTATCGGTTTGGGACAGAGGATATCAGCGCCATCTTGTAATGGCGAATGTGAGTGCGGCCCCTCACACACATCACTATTTCTTATTTGGATAGGCCAAAGGAAAGGAGTGGCAGCCATAGAGGGCCTTTTCCCTGCTTGCCTTTACTGCCAAGCGGAGTCACAGCAATAGGCTACAGACTCTAGAGCTGTGGTTCTCAACCTTCCCAATGCTGCGACCCTTTAATACAGCTCCTCACGTTGTGGTGACCCCCAACTATATAATTTATTTTGTTACTACTTCATAACTGTGATTTTTGCTACGGTTATGAATCGTAATGTAAATATCTGATGTGCAGGGTATCTGATATGTGACCCTAAAGGGGTCGTGACTCACAGGTTGAGAACCACTGTTCTAGAGTAAACTGCGATTTTGCCTCAATGAGTGAATGAGAAGAAGCCAAGCACTTCTGACTAGGCTTCAGGTGTTTCGTTTTGTTGTCCATTCCAACGGAGGTAATGATGGTTTGGTGCTAGAAAGAGAGCCAGCTCATTCTTTTGGAGGTTTTAGGAACTGAAATTAGGTGTTTCATGGATCTGCATTTAATAACCAAAGGGAGATAGTGTCATCTCTGGTTTATCCTAACAAACTAAACTTCTCCCTCAGGCATTGTCATTCAGAAACTCTTTACTTACGAGGTTCAGAAGTTCCTAACCAAAGAGACTGTTCTTAGGCACTGCTCTCTCCCCAACTCCACTGGGGCTTAGAAGTGGCAAAAATCCATTGTGGTCTCCTCCACATGTTCCCAGCTTTGGAAGGGAATTGTCCTCACTGACAGCCACCTCTGCCTGGCTCCGATTCTTTAGAACCTTGTGTTGTATCAGAGAGACACAGTGTCATTACTCCAATACTGATGGCTGTGTCAATTGCCATGGAGGTTCGCTTGAAGGGAAGGGCTTCCCATGTTATAGAAAATATAAATGACTACCTAAATAACATTTATTACTAAAAGCCTAGAATTATTTCCGGGGCATGATTTTCTAACTAATACCGTATCAATAAAAGACACAGACTCATGTTGTACTTAAATAAACCCTATTTCACCTGGGGCTGGCAGATATTACCCCCTAATCTACCTGTTACTTCTCAATCCCACATCCCATACCATTTATTTTCATCATTCCTCTCTGAGCTACTTCCTATGCAATATCCCTGTAAATACTCGTGCATGCTTTCCATCTGTGCTGTCCTCTCCACGGGATTGTCAGAGTTCATTCCTCCAGGCCCACGTGGTTTCAATCCCATGGTGACAACTCACTTCCCTCTTCTCCTGTACCTGTCGCCTTCTCCTTCTTCCCATGATCCTCTCCAATTGACAGAACCTTGGCCACGCCCACCTAACTTCCGCCCTCCTTCAAACTCTTGCTGTCTTGATTTTCCCACCAACACTTTACCCTTGAACTGAGAGCCAAAATATAACCTTTCTCCCTTAAGTTGCGTTTGTCGGGGTATTTTATCATACCAGCCGAAAAAGAGATTAATGCAGTACCCAAGTCTTTTTCTGAGACCTTGGTGTTCCTATTTTCCTTTAGGACATGATGGAGAGACTTTGCTAAATCTTCATCTCCCCCTGCTACTTCTCTCTACCCATTTTAAGGGTACAATAGAAAAAATAAAGATAAAATAAATAAAGGTACATATAGTATAGCATTAAATGCTTACTGTAGAGTAACAGAAACGGTTTACCTCCTTCCTCCTTTCCTTCCTTCCTTCTTTCCTTCCTTTCTTTTCTTTCTCAGTGTTTGCTGAGTACTGTTGGGTTCTGGGCAAATCCCAGGCTGCTTCTTTGTACTGAGCTTATAGCCAAGAAAATAAGCAAGCAAATTGAGAGCTAAACCTGGTACTCAGTGGCATGGAAGAAACAGGTAAGAGTTGTGCTCCTGAGCAGCAGGAGATGACCTAAGGACATTCCATGTTAATTAAAACCTGCAGGATGAAGAAGAATTAGACCTGTAGAGTAAAGAGAGATGGGCTAGTCAGGGAGAATGGCAAGTGAGAAGCCCTGCGATTGGGAAGAGTTGGGTAGATTAAAGGACAAGCATGGAGGCCAACATGATGCTAAAGTATGAGAATGAGGAAGCAAAGAAAAACCGAGGTCTAGGCATTGCTACTAATAGCTTTGTTTTGGTAATAGATATGAAGAGATTTAAGCGGTGAGGGTAAGTTATTAATATATCTTTATATATTTTCATATTTTTTTAGAAATCCCTGTCAGAGGATGTAGTTAGAAAATGCGGTACCTGTCACTTTTCAGGCATGCACAGATAGGTCAGTGTTGAGCTTGTGATTTATAACTGTCAGGGAAGGTCCCCACCTCAGCACCGGTTAGGTCTCACCCAGACCTGTCCCCCAGCTTGTGTGTAGATGATATTCTTCCTAAGACTGGAGTGTAGGCAATGGAATGAATTAGTCGGGTTCTGGGGTGAGGAGGGTAGGGAGGGCCGTATAGTCAGAGGAGCAGAGGAGGGCTCTCAGGCAGTCCTTTCCATCTGCCCTATTGTGGAGCGTGGACTCCAGCATTCTCCTTCACCATGGTTCTGAAATGTGCTTTCCGACAGAGCCCCTCCACCCACCTGCCTTCTTCTAGTAAGTCTTACATGTCGATCAGTCCCAGTCTGCAGACATTTTATTTCCCTGCAGTGCCTGAGCCTTAGGAAGTATACAGATTTTGTGTGTGTGTGTGTGCACACGCGCGCGCGCGCATGCCTGAGCACACACACATTGGTGTTGAGACCCCATGAGGAGTAAAACTAGGGCATCTGGCTGAGGATGTCTCCCCAACACTAGACTTATGGCAGCAACTGAAAAGAACCCAGTTTGGGGGTGAGGCATCTATAGAATCCACTCAGAAATAAAACCAAAAAAGGATCTGGAGAGTTTTCCCCCCTTCTCTCCCCATCACCAAGGGAGGCTGGATAGCTTCCAAAGGACAGCCAAACAGGAAGTGTCTCCTTCCTGAGGACCCGAGAGCCCTTTCATTCACATCACTTGGCACTCATAACCTTTCCAAGGCAATTTTCAGTGTAGCACTCCCCAGAGTCAATTGCTGCTCTGCAAGAGGAGCCCACAGCCTTACCTGCAGAGATGCTTAGAAAGCTGTGATGGTGTCCCTCCCCTTGGCCCTCCCTCTCCTTTGTCCTGCTCTCTGTCCTCTTGGGGATGCCAAATTCAATTTTCAGCTGTCAGCTCGTTACTTTCTGCCTCCCCAACTGATGTCTTGCAGTCAATGGGCACCAGAGCAATTCATAACCTTCTTTTCCTGTCCCTCCTGGCCTGTTAATGGCACTCCGAGTTCCTCTGTGACCTGGCTGGAAGCGGCTGAGTCATCCTTGACTCACTCTTTTACTCTGTGTAGCTGAATTAACTGCTGAATCCTGTGGTATTTCTTTCCGTGATGTCACTTGAATTTGTCTTCTCCTCCTCATTGCCACCATCCCTCCTCCAAGTGGGCTGGCATTACTTTCCTCTCTGAGGGAGCATCTTACTGCATACTCTTCGCTGTGAGCTTCCTTCACAGTGATGTAAACCCCTTTACACATATCCCCGATTTGGCTCTCTCTTCATCTTAAAAGTCACAACTCCTTTTCCAATACTCCCTGTTCAAGCTAAACTTACCAAGCACTGTTTTGGGGTAAGAGTTTTGTATGTTTGTTTGAACTACGGTGATCTTCCAAAAGATGATAAGACCTTTTAAATGTTCCTAGAGTCTGTCTTTTGTGCATTTATATGCTTGTTCCAGTGCTTAGGAGATAGGAAAGTCCCGAGTTGTTTATCTCCTATTTATCTTTGTCAAAGACATTTGTGCAGTTATGCTTACTAGGCATTGTCCTAAAAAGCATTCTATACTTGAAATAATTTAGCTTTTGCAATAATTCTGTGTTTTCATTTTTTTAAAGATTTATTTATTTATTATTTATACAGTGTTCTGCCTGCATGTGTGCATGCACACCAGAACAGGGCACCAGGATGGTTATGTGCCACCGTGCGGTTGCTGGGAATTGAACTCAGGACCGTTGGAAAAACATGCTTTTAACCCCTGAGCCATCTTTCCAGCCCCTGTATTTTCATTTTTCCCCTGAGGACAAAAGCCAAGGTTGGGCCACTAGCTGGGGTTTTAAAATGGAGATGGGGCAAAGCCAGTGTGTGAGCCTGTGCCACACACAGTGCGAAGACCACAGATGCACACTTTCCACCTCAGAGCCCAACGTCATCCCTGCCTCCTGCATTCCCAACACTTGAGATTGTATTTACGTTGTACTTAGCCGATATTTTGTAGCCAAAGGGACGTATTTGTCCACTGGTGGTCAGAAACACTGACACCAGGCGACATGCACACCCATAGCTGCTCTCAGGAGCTGATGTGGGCGCTGCCCAGGAAGTCACTGTGTAGCTCAGAGATTGTGTTGTGCTGTTTGTATTCTACCTCGTCTTTCCTTTTTTCCAGTACATGGGCTGCATTGAAGTGCTGCAATCAATGAGGTCGCTGGATTTTGGAATGAGAACCCAAGTTACAAGGTAGGAGAGTAAAACTGGGGGGACTCTAAGGGGCTGGAGCTTCAAGTCTCCTGAGGGTCTCTTCTGACGTCTCCTAAGTCACCAGTGTGGCTAGACGGGAGGCGTGCGCCACTGCCCTAGAGTGACTGGCTTTACCTCGTGTGAGAGCTTCAGACCTGTGCGGAAATGTGTTAGTGTTACAAGGTTTTTCACGGTTCGGTCTATACAAATAACTGTTTTTCCAGGTACCAAAATGTTTAAAAGTGTGCCTAGAAAGAAGGCATTTAGAGTCTCCAACACACCCGGGTGCAATGGCACACACCTGTAATCCCAGCACTCAGGGAGGCAGAGGCAGGCAGATCTCTGTGAGTTTGAGGCCAGCCTGGTCTATAAAGTGAGTCCAGGATAGCCAAGGCTACACAGAGGAACCCTGTCTCAAAAAACAAACAAACAAACACACACACAAACATATGAGTCTCCAACACATCAAAGGGGTTGCTCAAAATAAGATCAAGCAAGATTTTTTGATGTTATAAAGTCCAGTGCTGGAGCCCACCAGCAGAGCAGAACGGGGTTCTGAGTCGGGAGTGAGGATTGAAATTAATAATGTACACTGCACATATTATGTTCCGAGAGGCTTCTGGCCGCTTGCTCGTGGCTCCAATGAGCCCTATAGCGTCAATAGGCTCTGCGCTCTGCATCCGAAAAAAGCAACGAGGCCAGCCAGCTTTCTTTATTTAAACAAACAGCTTAAACAAGGGGTTAATTTTTACAAGGAAGTGAGGCGGAGCTGAGATTTCAAACAAGCTCTCCCACCTGTTGTCACTAAACAAAAGGCGAATGGACTTGAAAATCCTTCCCTGTCTCCAAGGGAAGGCCTGGAAAAAAACCTGTCTTCCTGTGCTGAGACTTGCATTACAAATAGCCGCCAAACCAGCTTTGGCCTGGCCCAGGACAGTCCAGGACACCCTATTCATGTGTTCTTTGACATAAGAACCTGTCCGGGTAGCCCTCCACTTTGTACAACAAAATGGGTGAACCTCTACCTGGAGTCACTCCATGTAGCTTAGTACGAGCTAAGCTTGTGACGCAGGGGTCAAGTCCCGAACACCAGTACAAGACCTGCTTTGTTAGGCTCAACTTTAAATCAAGGATGGAAAGAGAGACGAGGGACACCAACTTCCTGGAAAGCTGTGGTGGGAAGGATGAGGTGCGAGGAGAGGCTTGCTCAATGGTTCGGAATGAAGGCTGGGGCCTCTGTTGTAGAGGGAACCAAGTGAGCGTCGGAGGCTTGCCACAGCTCGCGTCTGGACCTGTGACTGTGAGCCACCTGCTAAAAGGTGAATGTTCTCATTACGGAGCGAGAATAACCTTCCCTAGCGCTCATCTCATGTAATTCTAGACGTAGAAGTGTCCTGTTATCCAGAAGCCCAAGAATAAAAAGAACTCCCTATCTAGGAGACTCACAGTATACAATAATGTGTTAAATCCTGTGCTGTGGTAAAAAAACAAAAAAACAAACAAACAAAAAACTTATCTCAAAATGACCTTAGGTTATTTAGACCGAAATAGGTTTTTGATATACTAAAATGAGTCCATATATCCCCAGGGTTCCAGGAAATGCAGTCTAGGGGTTGCAGAGTTGGACTCTGTCTTCAGAAGCGTTCAATTCTGCCTTCCCGAATTTCTCCTAACTCGTCGATGGCATTCCTTTTAGAACGTTGCTTAGTAGTCATAACTGCACAAATGTCAGAGGAAGCAAAAATAACCGGGAGACGAGCACAGAAATGTCTACTCTCTTAAGTACTGTAACAAGCACATAAATGCACAGAACACAGAAGATCTCATCATCTTTTACGAGATGTTAAACAAATGACATGTGCTTGTGTTCATGACACCTACCTCAGTCCCCGGACTGAGAAGTTTGGTGGGTATTTATTGACTAAACGTGTCTTTCTACCTGGCTGCAGTTCCAGTGTCTGGAGGTAGCCACAGCTCTCTTCTATACCCTTTCATATTCTTACAGCTTTGTGCCGTCCTCTAAAGGATGTGGGTTCCAGACTACCTTCATTAACCTTCATTTCAACAATCCTGCCCCTGAGAAAACTCCTTCCTGTAATCCTCCCTACCGACGCCAGGAACAGGGTTGATTCTAGGTGCCTGGGGTGGGTGCACAGGATCAAAAAAATGCCAGCTGTTCTGAGTGTTGCAGTCTGAATGTGCCCCATTGATACACTGACGCTTATTTGATGGTGTGAGAGTGATACGATCTGATGCTTTCTAGAGCTGATGAAGACACAAAGACAGAGCTCTTCTTGTAAGTGGAATCAGTGCCCTTTTCAAATAGGCAGGGAGCTGCTGGCTGCTTCTTCCATGTGAGGAGGTAGCAAGGGGCTCTCTTCTATGAAAGGAGACATTGCCACACATTGAGTCTGCAGTGCCTTCACCTGGGACTTTCTAGCTTCCAGGACCATAAGCGATAAACTCCTATAGTTTATACATTTTTCAGTTTCACTATTTGTTAGAGAAGAAGGAGCCCGAGACTGAGATAGCAAGAACCTACTTTGTGTTCATCCATCTGTTTACACACAGACCCACTTTTCACCTGAGCATTTGCAAAGGGATCACTAAGTACCCAACACTGCGTAAGCATTCTGGGTCCTGCTCGTGCAGAACTTAACATTCAAGGTGGGAAACAGATTACTGAGGGGAAGTAACTACACAGCGTGCTTGCGGGTAATAACCGGTACCATTGCTCCACCAGTAGGGCTCAGGAGACAGATGCTCAAGCAGAGTGCTTCCAGACTTGATTCTTTCCTAGCTATACAGACACCGAAAAGTTATCAGAACATTCAGAAGCACATGAAAGGAGAGACTGCCCACAGTCCCTCTCAGAGTTGATATCTGCTGTCATTTTGCATCAGAATGTCTCTCCAGCTTTTACTTATACACGAGATTACAAAAATATAAACAATGTCATATATAATATTTCTACCACACTGAACATTTTCCTAGTGCTCCATTTTTGTTTCATTTTCAATCATGGTCAAATATATAAAACAGATTTACTATTTTAACCATTTTTTAAGTCCGGGAAATGTATGTTGATTCACACTGTTGTATAACCATTGCCAACATCCACCCCCAGAATGTATTCCTCAGACTAACATCCTGTACCTGTCAAACGCTAGCTCCCCACTCGCTTCCTCTGTACCTCACAGTGTCTAACACATTCTCTGCCTTCTGTCTGTGTAGTCTTGACTGGATCAAATGGCTTAAATGTTCGAAAAGGTTTTGATTTGTTTTGCTCTGAACAGTAGTGTTTATAGTCTTATCTACTAGCCATACATTATTTAAAAAAAAATATATATATATATATTCTAAGGGTTGATTACTATTTGGTTTAATATGTACAAGTATTTGATTCCCAATACTACCAAACTAAACCAAACCAAACAACAACAATAAAAAAAACCCAACCAACCAACCATCCAAAATAAAACAAAACAAGAGAAGGAAGGAAGGATGGAAGCCACCACCACCATCATCAACAACAAACTTCTTAATACCAGCACTGAGGAGGCAAGCCAATCTCTGTGAGTTCGAGGCCAGCCTGGTCTATATAGTGAGACCCTACGTAAAAAAAAAAAGTTTAAAAAATGTTTATATTTTCCCCCTGAAGAGCTTACATATTACTGAAAGTAATGCCAATTTTTGTCTTAAATTTTCTCTGAAAGTGCAGGTCTTGTTGAGTTATTCATCATGTGGATGGAAGCTCGGGCAGTAGTATATGACAATATGTTCACCCTCTGTGTATTACTTGGATGGAAATATTTTATCTGAGTCCAGAATCTTTCCTTTTTTCCCCTCTCTCCCCTGGACATTAGACCAGCACAACCAGTCAAGTGGGTCTCTTGAAATCGTATCAAGCCCCTGAGCAAGTGGTTCATTTCTCTCACATCAGAATAAGAAAACTGTTCATCTTCTCTGTAGCGTCTGTCTTCCACCTTGGTTCTCAAATACTTGCTCTTCTCCCTTCTTTATTTTTGCCTTCTTTTCTTGTTTTTCTTGGTCTCAATGTCTGTGTTTGTGAACCACATGCAATGCCTGATACTAGTGGAGACCAGTAGAAGGGATCAGATGCCCTGGGACTGGCGTTGCAGAGAGTTCTGAACCACCATGTGGGTGTTGGGAATCGAACCAGAGTCCTTTGAGAGAGCAGCCATTGTGCTTAACCACTGAGCCATCTCTCCATTCCCTCTCTCAGCTTTCTTATCCCAGCCCCCAGCCCTGATGCTGGCCCTGACCTCAGTTGTTAGCAAGAAAAGGTTCATGTGAAAAGGCAAGGAAGCAGGTAGTACAGAGAAAGAAGATTTTTAAGAAAAGCAAAACCACACAGTCACACTTGTCTTCAAAATATCTGGAAATCAGAAACAAATGGAAAAGAAAGGAGGGGAAAGTGAAAAACATGTGGCAGATGGTATGGTCATTTGCTCTCGTGCATAAAAATGCCCTCCGCACAATTTTAAAAACAAAGTTCAACAAAAGACCTCAGTTTGTCCCAAATAAAAAAACCACAGAGACAAATTGGAAATCAACTCATTAAGACCTTAAGTCCAGCTTCCTCCCCTAGATTAACTATCCACATAATGGTAGAAGAAGCAATCTCAGTCTCTGCAGGGCGCCTCAGCGCGCAGGTCTAGGTGGGAACCTTCCCGGCAGGGATGGAGGAACATATGCATCAGGGTAAACCCAGGAAGTAGATCTGGGATTTGGGGGGTGAGGTCAGGGTCGGGGCATAAGGTTTGGCTTTCATGGCAAAGAACAGAACTTGGTGTTTTGAGCTTAAAGGAAATGACAGAGGCCACCTGTCTTAGTTACTGCTCTATTGCTGTGAAGAGACACCATGACCAAGGCAACTTATAACAGAAAGCATTTAATTGGAGGCTTGCTTAGTCTTTCTCCCTTGGAGGTAAAGAGGTGAAGAGTCGCCAGACCTGGTTTCCATTTAGGGACATGGGAGCTGACATTTGGAAAGTCCGTAAGGCCTCTAAGCCTGGGTATTCACGTGGGTAACATGATATGCAGTGACATTTAGCTTATGACTGTTACAGTTTATATGACGAAAGTGCTGATAATACTACCTCCTAATAAATAATAAGCTTCTGGCCCCTGCTTGATAACTGGACACCACATCTGGTCCCTTCACTCAGAAAGAAGTTGGGCCACAGACTGCTGCACATCATGACAGGGAACAAGACAGTAAGCCGAAAGGAACAATAGCTGAGGGTTCACATCTTATCCCAAATTTATTCCCCAGAGAGACTGGGCCCGGCATGAGCTTCTGAAACCTCAAAGCCAACCCCCTAGGACACACCTCCTCCAACAAGGCCACACCTTCCAGTTCTTCCCAAATAGTTCTACCAGCTATGGAACAAGCATTCAAATATATGAGTCCACGAGGGTCACTCGCATTCAGAGCACCACACCACATTTGGTTCGTCATAGTAACTCTGCAGGGCAGGGCCTCTAGCCCCTTTGTCTCACTGCCCTGCCCT
>CM053748.1:10448469-10476977 GCA_028658305.1 Pachyuromys duprasi
GTGAGTGATCCCTTTGGAGGTGTCGGATTAAGATTTGTTTTCTCTAGGTGGTAGCAACAGGCTGCACATAAGGGATTATCTGCTTTATCCTAGTCTATGAGGGGAGGGGCTGGGATCTTTGAGTATAGAGAGTAAGCAGGCTGTTTGGGTGTTTTGGGTCCTAAGTAAGTAAGCAGGAATTATAACTCAGAAGGAACTGTCACCACTCATTTTCTGTTCTCCACTAGTGTTCTAGGGCAGTGAGCCTACAAATTCAACTCCATGTCTCCAAAACCGATGCTTTGACTTCAGTGGGACAGTGAAGGAAGTTCTTCAGAAACAAATCCCTGTGTGTGTTTTGTTGTAGATTGAACCCCTGGATCTGGACATGCAAAGCACACGTTTAGCTGCTGAGGACATGGGCAGCTCCCCAGGCTCCATTTGGAGCTATCAGGGCACTTCGTTACCCATTCTCCTCGGATCTGAGGGTGTTCCCTTAGTGTGGGGACGCCCACACAGTTGATGGGTGTCCTAGTGACTTTTCTATGGCTGTGAAGAGACACCACGAGCAAGGAAACTTACAAAAGAGAACATTTGATTGGGTGGGTCGGGGGGCTTGCTTACAGTTTCAGACAGTGAGCTCATAACCATGGCAGGGTGCATGGCAACAGGCAACAGGCGTGACACTGGAGTAGTAGCTGAGAGCTCACGTTACATCTGCAAGTTGGAGGCAGAGAGTGAGACACCAGGCCTGGTATGCGTTGTGGTAGGTAAAGATGATGTGGTGGGGGCAGTGGCAGGTAAGCAATTGCTAGGACCCTGAAAGCAGGCCAGCCGAATGGCCTGTATGCTAACGGGCATGCAGCCTTTGATACCTCCCAGCCCAACCCCAGTGACAAAGCTCCTCCACCAAGGCCACACCTCCTAATCCTTCCAAACAGTTCCACCAAGGAGGGACCGAGCATTCAAATGTATGACCCTGTGGGAGCCACTTTTGTTTAAACTATCAGTAAATATTTATTACGTCTTGGTCCTAGTGCTCAAGTCCTAGGTGACTCTGGAGTCCTTCAACTTCGCAATCACTCACGATTAGAAAAAAGCAAAAAAGACAAAGAGATAGTAAGGCATAGGATCTGGACTCTTGAAGTGAGCCAGGATTCTAGACTAAAGATCCTTCGGGAAATTGCTCAGATCCTTGGCTGTTCAGCACAGCATTTGGTCTGTTGGTACCATGCACATGCATTTCTGCACAAAGGAAAAGAATCAGTACACCACAGGTCCGCAGTCTGGTTTTGGTTGGCATGAGGCCTGGAAAGGATACTGTGAGCAGCAGAGTGACTTCTCAGTCGAGTGCGGCAGGCTGTGTCCCAATCTCTTTCTGAGTGAAGTGACCAGACTTGGTGTCCAGTTATCAAGCAGGGGCCAGAAGTTTATTATTTAGTAGGTAGTATTATCAGCGCTTTCGTCATATAAACTGTAACATTCATAAGCTAAATGTTACTTCGTATCGAGTTACCCATGGGAATACCCAGGCTTAGAGGCCTTACAGACTTTCCAAATGTCAGCTCTCATGTCCATAAACGGTAGGTGTGGGAACCAGGTCTGGCAGCTCGTCAGCTCTTCACCTCCAAGGGAGAAAATTTTAAGGGGCCAATCTTAGGAAAATGTTAAAAGCAGAAGTGACAAAGAGGACATTTAATCCTCAGGTGGAATTGGGCCTGGCTTTCCAATGTCAAACTCCTCCCTCAAGTGTGAGCTCTCTCTGAAACACCTTCACAAGGCTTGTAGATCTGCAGCTGACAATAGTTAGTGTTCTCTTCTGATATTGGCTAAAGAGAAGGAAAAATGCCCCAGAGACACATCCAGCCTGGCCTCGAACGCAGAGATCCACCTGCCTCTGCCTCTCGAGCGCTGGGATTAAAGTCGAGCACCATCACTGCCCGGGCACAGACTACGATTCTCAACTATCATAAAAGGACTTGTTAGAAATAGAATGTTGGAGGAGGGCCCTGGACATTTTGATTCAAGCCTTTGAATGTCTAAGGTCCTGGGTGATGCCCACACTGTGACACTCGGATGCGAGGATACCTATTCAGTGATTTGAAAATAAGTCTCTAGTTAGATCGTGTCGTCACGCAGAAAGTCCTTATTTCTGAACAGGTGCATGTGGTATAGTTTAATGATGGTTAGTTGATACCAAGGACTCTCTCCGCCCTCCCACCTGCCTCCAATAGAAGAGGAAGGCTTCTTTCTCCGTCAAGCCACACAAAAGAAACAGAACGGAAAACAGATGGTTTGGCGATCAAGTAGAGGACCTGGGTTTGGTTCCCAGAACCCACACAGTGCCTCACAACCACCCACAATTACAGGATTATCACTCTCCAACACTTTTCTTCTGACCTTTGTGGACTAAATTCAACTCCCTGCTTGGTTTTTAGGTTGCTACCTTGTCAGCCCAGAGTGCTTTTCAACAAGTTGAAAAGAAATCAAAAGGAAATTATTCTGTGCTGTGTAGAGATTAAATTTAAATAGCAGTGTCATTGAGTGCTATTGGTGTTACGACCATGCCTGTTTGTTTACATGTTGTTTATGCCTTTATACTATTTGAATCTTGCTTGTGGCTATTTTTAAAAGCCAATAGTAGCAGAATTGTGACAGTCTGCATGGCTTGAGAAGCCTAAAATATTCACGATCTGAACTTTTTTGAAGAAAAGTTTTGCAGACTGCTGCCTTTGAGTTCTCTTCAGCTAAGGCTTGGTTCGAAGTACTTGGAAGAGGGTTGACAACTTGTAGACTCATAATTGAGAAACAGGGGCAGGAACATTAGGAATTCAAGCCTATCCTCGGCTATAGCAAGTTTGAGAGCAGCCTCAGCTACATGAGACCCTGTCTAGATGCAAGGAACCAAACAAAACCCCCACAGGCCCGAAGGCCTAGCCTGCACTAATTAAATCAGACCGCCTGGAGGTGAGATTTTGTTTGCAATGCATGCTAACATTTTCTGGTGTTTCTGTTCTGTGTGGCCAAGGCCAAGAAACAGGGCTAAGTGCTTGCAAATATTTGGAGGGGCAGATGGAGGCCTCTTGCCCCTAGGCTGCTCAGGAAAAGACAGAATTCAGGTCACTGTCACCACCTGTGTGTGAAAGGGCGATGAGACCGAAGAGGTTCAGACCTGAAAAAATATCCTTCTGTCTGAGCAGGCTGGGGAAAGCAAGGGGGAGACTCATGCCAAAATATCAATCCTAGTACATAGGGTGACTGAATTGAAAATGAATTTTCTCTGCAATGGACTATCATTAAATGTGCAGGCCCTCTCTATTGAAGCCTCTAGGAACAAGTACCCTAGTTCCTTCACATCCACAAATAGAGCCATCTGGTCAAAGCTGTAGAGCAGAACCCAGTCACCCCGTGCATTGTGGCCGAGAGGAAGGTTTCATCTGCCGTGCAACCCTGGCCTGTGGTGAGCTGCGCTTTGAAGTCACGCGCACATCTTGCTAAGCTGCAGGTTGCTAGGTCCCAGCCCAGCTGTGCAAACCTAATATCTCTAAGAATAGCTCCTGACACCTGCACGTGAACCAGCTACCAGTGGGCTGCTAAGACCTCCTTAGCAGGTCACGCTTACCTGAACGGCTATGATATGACTTCTTAGCAGATGTGCAGGTCAGGGTTGTTCTCCTGCTATTTACCATTGTGGACTTAACCAGCCAGGCCACGCCTCCTCTCCAGGAAACGATGGCGCTCCTACGTGAAGACGTGGTGGATAAGCCAACTATGCTTTCGGAGTGCTCACTCTTTAAAGACATAAAGGAAGCAACACATTCAACCCATCAGTTGCTGTCCCTAAATATTACAGGCGTCTCTAGGGCAAACCGTCCAAAGCAAGATTAAATGGAGCCAAATCTTCCTTCTTTGAAGGTAGACCTAACTTTTTCAGAAGCACATACTCATCATTTAGAATGAACTAGGGAAAATAAGGTGGAATGAATTAGCTGGCCTTGCCTTTTAAAAATAAGCTCTTGCCTCCCTCCATCTCTGAAGAGCTGGGAATCAAACTTGTGCCTTCCATGTTCAAGGCCAGTTCTCTCACACTGCTATGCCTGGAGCCTAGGAAACATCATGTCGACAATCACACAGTATAATCTTCAACTCCCCAAACCAAAGGTTTATAGTACTTTAAATATTTTATGGGGCTGGAGAGATGGCTCAGTGGTTAAGAGCTTTGGTTGTTCTTCCAAAAAACCCTCAAGTTCAAATCCCAGCACCCACATGGCAGTTTACAACTGTCTGTAACTCCAGTTCTAGGGGATCTGACACCCTCAGACACACGGACAAGCAGGCAAAACATCAAAGTACCTGAAATATATAAATAATTAAAATTAATAAAATGTTTTATGTAAAGCAGAGTTGTTTTAAGGAAGCCCAGCATACCCCAAAATAAAGACAAACTCCTTAGGTTTGATAATTTTGTATTTGAACCAATCGTATTTCTGTATTGCCATTCTTACAAGGCTTAACCGTTTGCAAACCATGTGAGCCCTCAGCTTGTCAGGGTAGGGTGTTCAAACATTGAACCATATGACTCTCTTACAAGAAATCATGGTGAAGAGGTACCAGAAACCATACCACCTGTTAGTCTGAGAGACTCAGGGAAATGTGATACTTAAGAGAGAATGGTTTTCCATGGGGTTCTAGTGTGATTCATGGGTCTACATTTGCCTCTGAGCCAAAGAAAGAGCTCAGAGTAGTCAGAACAACCCATCTACAATGAGCTGGGTTAGGTTGCAAAGGCACTTTGGAGTCAGGGTTTAAGCATAATTCAGTTCAAGTGGACAGAGCGGAGTGATAAGTCAGTGTGAGGGTAAATGCTGGGCACAGTGAAAGGCTTTATTTAACTGCTCTGGGACCAGAGAGGCCAGTTTCTAAAGTGAAAGGATATATTTTAAGAGCTGGGTGTCCCTTCCTTGGGTGCTGGCGATGGCCCTTGATAACAGGACGGAGGCAGTGTGAAGCCGTCTACTGTTCCCAGTCTGTGGGCCCTGACTGCACCCATTGTGTTCTTATCACTACGAAGGCGAGCTCCGTTCTAAAGTGTCCCGTCTGAGGGCTTTCACAGCCCGCCTTTCATTTACCAAGCTGAACAAAGTTGAACACGTAGGTCACCAAGTCTCGATGTTTCGTAGGAAAAGAGTTTACGTTTCTCCAGGGTGATCCCGGCAGCGTTAGGAGGCACGGATGTGGAATGTCTCGATGACCTGCTGTGGGTTGACAGCCAGGCCGTTTCCGGATTCACGAGGGCGGTGAAAAGTCAGGGAATGCCCTGGGAATTACAGGCACTTCGATTTTGACAATAACCTGGAAAGGCTCTTACTATGATTGAAATTTGAATCTCAACGCCTGTTTGCCCAGACAAAACTGAGGTGCAGGGGCGGAGGGAGGGGCACACACAATCTCTCTCTCTCTCTCTCTCTCTCTCTCTCTCTCTGTCTCTGCTGGGTGTGGGTGGTGACGAACCTCAAATGATTCCCACTGGGTCCTTTACCTGAGCCCCCCCTTACTTGTTTTTTGGCTTTCTTATTTACTGAAGAACTGCCCTTGCGCTAGGCAAGAGGTCTGCTCTGCGGCACCTCCCCATGAAATGTGCTGCGGTGTCCCTGGCTGTGGCCCTGTCTTCCTAACTTGAAAGGGGGTGGACGGGAGCGTGGGGAAACTGCTGGGCAACATGGCCTCCAGAGGAGGACAACTCTTTGAAGGCTGAAGACACAGAGAAAGAAAAACCTAACTCAAGTCCTGCAGTGGTCAGAGCCCGTAAAGAAAGATGGCTTTGTTGCCTTTGTCTGGATGATTAGTTTGGACTTTGTGGAGATAGGCAAAATTTCTTTTTTGGGTCTGCTGGCGTGGGCGGGGTTTTGCAGTCTCAACACTAAACCTTCAGCTGCATTCTCATTCGCTTACATCAGCCCACTCTCCCTTTCCCTCTCACGTGGAGAATCAATAAACAAAGTGGCCACTGTTGACGCTGTGTTCAGGCTCTCTCTATCACTGTGTGTGTGTCCCCTATTTCTCTCCTCTCCTGTCCTCTCCTCTTCCCTTCAGTGTCCACCCCAGCTCCAAAATGCCTGTGCAGGGAAGCTGGATGGATGGACAGGCTGCGGCAGCCGGGCACTCTAGACCCTGGGAGAGATTCCCTCCCTGTCTCCTCCGCCTTTCTACAGTCAGTGCCTTAGGCTCGGGGTGTGGCTAAGGCCAAAGTCACAGAGAGTCCACTCATCCTTGCCAGTGTTACAGTTGATTTCCGGGTCCCAGTCTCAGGACAGAAAAGATCTTTGTGAAAAAAGCAGCAACACGCAGCAAAATGCAGGGGCCTTTGAATCCTTTGAATTCTGGGTTAGTTAACACAGATATCAGCAAAGAAAGCAGAAATGGGAGAGGTTATTTTGGAAGCAGTTTCTACAATGTTTTCTGGGAGGCCAGGGTGGGAAACGGATCTTCTAAAATTGAATAAAGTTTGTACAACAAACTTTGGGAGAGATAGCCCACGGTTCATTTTGGAGCCTCAAATCCAAGTGTGTGTGTGTGTGTGTGTGTGTGTGTGTGTGTGTGTGTGTGTGTGAAAGGCAGAGAAAGAGACTACATAGCTCAGGCTGGCTTTCAACTTTCACAAATTCCTGTGCCTCTGCCTCATGACTGCTGAAATTACAGGTTATGTGCCATCACCATACACATCCAAACAGAAGTATTTTTGAAAACAAATTTACAGGCGCAGACAGAAGCTTTCCTTATTCTTTTGATGACATTGATAGCCAGAAGCCCTCACACTCTGAGGAGCCACAGGAAGCTCACTGGCCTACGTTGTGTGAGCATACCTTGCAGGTTCCCCTGCCAGGGCTGGGAGAAAGCTAGTCCACCCAGAGCCTATCTGCAGCCATTTTCCCCTTAACAGTTCCGTATAGCCTCACTGCTGTAAAGGTCGTCCAGAGTGTGGACCCATCTCTCTGCAGGAAAAGAACAACCGACACACACTGCCTTAGTTCCAGAGCTGGGGGCTCCTTCTCCTATTTCCTCCCTGCGAAGTGTGGGTCTGAATTTGCTCCCTGTCTGTGGCATCACTTGCTGCCTGATTAGAAGATGGTAAAATTTGAATTTGTTCAAGTTTAGATTCCTCTTTAGAAAATGGGGTCAAATGCTTGCTTTGAAATGGCATTGGTGGGACTTCATGAAGTTGCTGATATACTCAGAGGCCAGATCACAGAGAGACCAACAAAGCAACCCTGGCCACGGCAGTCAGTCCAATAATTCCAGCATGCTGGGGAGTCAGGAATTCAGGGTCAGGCTGATCTGTACAGGGCGACCTTGTCCCCCAAAGCAACAAAACCCAATCAAAACAAGTAACAAGCACAAAAAAAAAATTTTTTTTTAAATATTGCCAAAAAATTTCACACAGGAGTAAAACACTATTTATATTGTTTATATTTAAACACACTAGAGTGAGAAACAAGAAATCATAATTCAGCGTTAGACACATGGCCCAACTGGTCAAGAGCACTTACTATTTTTCAGAAGAGCTAGGTTCAATTCCCAGCATCCACATGGCAGCTCACAACTGCCTATAACTCCAGTTCCAGGGGACCCGACGCCATCTTTCTTCTGATTTCTGTGGACTTCTGCACCTATGTGGTATATATGGAAATATACACTCAGACACATACATACCCATAAAAAATAAAATAATCAATAAATATTTAAAAGAAAGAGAATAAAGCATAAGGCACAACACCAACAAACAGCCTAAGTTAGTGTTTTTATGAGCTTGTTTGGTTTTTTTGAAGACAAAGTTGCTATGTAGCCGAGGCTGGCTAAGAATTCCCACCATTTTTTTTTTTCTGTCTTAGTGACCCAGCGCTGGGCTTTTAGGCTTGAAGTGCAGCCACATGGCCTCATGAGTGCTTCCTGTAGTGCTGATTGTTCAGGATGAATGTAACCAGCATGTCAAATTGGAATGCCTACCCTATTCCCACTTGCTTTCTATAGATCTCCTTCTGGTGTTTTTTTTTTTGTAGTTCACATACCTAACATCCCAAATCACTGTATTTAGCCTTTCCACTTCATCTATCACTTGATTGTGGGTCAGCATTTTTACTCTAAAATTAAGGTGTTTCAGCTACATAGTATTCAACTATTTCAGTCATGTTCTCTCTCATCAAATTCCTAGTAAACATCATATTTGTTATTTTAAAATGTTTTACAGTTACATTTATTAATATCGTATGTGTGGGGGGGCATGTGTTGCAGGACTTTTGTGACACCCTCCCCCCACCCCCAGCTGTTTAAGACGTGAGACTCCTATGTAGTTTAAAGCGTTCGGCCTTTCCCTGGGATAGCCTCTCAGACAGCTTCTATCTTAACCCGACTTCCCAGCCCGCGTCCTAGCCACGCAGCTAGCCCTTTGCCTCCTGCTCCTGTCCTGGCTTTTCTGTTCTCTCCCGCGTCTTTGTTTCTATTTGCGTCTCCCTGCGTCCCTCTCTCTGCCTGGAAGTCCTGTCCTCATACTTCCTGCCCAAGATATTGGCCCATCAGCTCTTCATTGTAACCAATTAACAGTAAGAGCCATCTCTTTGATTGCCTTAAGGCATAGAGGGCTGCCTGACCTTCATGTATTGGACAGCTGTGGAAGGACAAGCATTGGCAAATAGAAAACTCAGGCCATAGGAATGACGATACCAAAATCCTGCCAGCACCTAAGTCTCTGCCAGTACAGTAATCGACAACTGAAAATACAGAGCTGAGAAGGAAGGTCACCCCAACAGTCATACATATCATGGCATGCTTGTGGAGGTCAGAGAGCAACTTGGTGGGGTCGGTGCTCCACTTCCACAGTGTGGGCCCCAGAGATTGTACTCAAAGCATAAAGCTTATTAGTCACCTCAGTATTTGTCAGATGTTACCAAATTACTCCTTAGAGCTGGTGGTTCCCTAACAATGGGTAAATATATTACTAGAATTTCTCATTTTCATGAAAACCAATTTTGTATTTTCTTTTTTTTTATTTAAATGTGCATTACATATCTTATAGTTTGCTTAATTTTTGAATTTAAAATCATAATGAATATGAACATGTTTCCATTTTGTTTTCTTTTGTTATTTGAGACAGTGTACGTGGCTCAGGCTGGCCTAGAATTGAAGATCCTCCTGTCTCATCTCCTGGGTGCTAGGATATGAAGCTACCATGCCCTGCTTTGTTTTTTAAGACTGAACTTTTTTACTGTGTGAGTGGTTAAATTCAGGGGATGGTTGCTATGCCTATCAGCTAGCTCTGGCCAGCCCTTTATTCCTGAAAATACAATTTCATTGGCGCACAGCCGTGTTCTCTTGTTTATGTATCGTCTCGGGCTGCTTTTTGTTGGAACGGAACACAAATGCATTTGCTACCTGGGCTTTAACGAAGCGTTTTGAACTGCTAATCCGTCTCTCGGCTTGTTCACGGCTGCTTCCCACTCCAGCCCCCCGCACTGTCACCTCCATCCAGTTCTGGATGACTTCTGGTCTCTGCTCATGCTCCTGTGTCCGTTATCCCAGGGCCCCCTCTGCCAGGACGCTCCGCCTTCTGAGAGGGACCATTCCCGTCAAGTCAGACCCACAAAACTAGTATCACTGGAAGATCCTGTCAGTTAGCGTATTAGAATCCGACTGTTTGGAAAAACCCTTTGTGAAACTGCAAGATACTGCATAAAAGCATCAATCTCTAACACTAATTAGCAATTATTTTATGTACCAGCCTCAACATCCATCACTGTTACTGTTGTTACTTCAAACCACTTACCTGGCACTCTCTTTGGCTCCTGGGGAGTAGACAGTCTTCCATTTCTTATAATACTCTATTGAATTCTGTCAATACAGTGAGGAGTCTAGGTGAGTTATTTTGGCAGTAGAGGTCAACTTGGGTCTCTTTAAAAGAAAGAATCTCATCAATTCAAATGATCATTTAAACGACTAAACTACCAAACAACAACCAAACAAGAAAGAGCAACCTTCTGCATTATCCTTCTGTTAATTCTAGAGAACAAAAGTTAGAATGTTGGGGAAGCAATAAATTTTACTCCCAAGACAATATACTAAATCAAACGGTGGTTCTTTCCTTTGGTGAGTTATGGATACCAGAAGTCTTTACAAAAAGAGAAGGTAATGCCTTGGGGAAAAGTTTGATTTACTCAGAGAAAAACAGAGATTCTGAGCCCGAACATGCTACTTTGAAATGATGCCCAGAATCTCTGGAACTTCTGCTTACTTCTGCAGAGTGTCCTCTAGAACACTGAGCTCCAACTTGCCCTGTGTCTTTTTCCTTGTGTCTGCAATCCTTGCTCTGATGGCTCCTCCCCTTCCTTGAATTATCATAAAATATATTAAAGAGTTATCATACATCATCGTATATATATACAGATGCGGCTTGTTAATTTTAACAGTGATCTTTTCCTTTTGCATTGTGAACAGGCAGGTGTTACAGAGTGAAAAAGCCCGGTCAGGTATGAATGCTCAACCCTGGAGGAGATTGTCTCATCATAATCGCCTTTCCGGGGAGGAGAGTGCCTGCTCCTTTAGCACCTCCATTAGCCAGCAACTCTTATTTATTAATAGTGGTGCATGTTCCCCAGGAAGTGCAGTATATAGTGAGGTCAGAAAATAAGCACGGGAGAGAACTTGATATTGATTTTCTTCTGTTCCGTGAAATTACATGACAGTTCAGTGGTTTGCAGCAGCAGCTGAGTCAATATGGCTCCATTTGAGACCACCTTCAAGTCCAGTGCTTTCCTCAGCCCGTATAAACTCCCTCTATTGTCAGATTCATTCATATTTAATTGTCTTTTGTGGTGAAATAATATGACCTCCATTCACAATGTCATGGAGAGGATTTTGCTCTGGGTAGAATTGTAATGTATTCCAAGGAAAGAATGGTTTGCCCTTGCTGGTTAAAAACCAACAGCACAATTAAATAAATCTGAAAATCCAAAGAACAAAAAAGATCAATAAAGTGAATCACTCCTTGTAAGACATTTTTTTTTCAGTATTAAAGTGTTGCTGAGTCCTCCTGGGTTTGAGCTGCACACATATTAGGTATAGTGCCTTTTAGTGTGGGACAGAGCAAAAGTCATTATGTCAGACACACCATTACATGTGTGCAGTCTCTGAACGCTGTTCTTGAACACTCACAGACTATAGGTAGAATGTTAAGATTCTCTACGGTTTCTGTCTTTAGGGATGCGATAAGCCGCCTGTGTGAAGTTGTCCCTGGGGCCCACGGAGCCATTAAAAAGCGAAAGGTGAATATGTGCATGAGCTTCTTGTTTTACGTCCTTTTAACTATGGCAAAATGGTATTAAAGTGGTCATTTTATCCCTGGTCTTCCTTCATTTTTTTCATTTGTGACCCCTTTTTGCCTGAGAATTTTATGTGTGTGTGCATGTTTGAATGCTCATGGTTGTAGAGGTTTGGTTTCCCTCAACTTTTATTCATTTTGGAGACAGGGTCTTTCACTGGCCTTAGACTTGCCAAGGCTAGGCTAGCTGGCCAGTGGACCTAAGGAATCTATCTGTCTCTGCCTCCCAAGTGTGGGGATTACAAGCACACCCACCTATAAAATGATAATAATAAATAAGACAATTAAAGTTGTCTGGTATACATATGATTTACGAAAACATTTATTAATGGTGAAAGCAAATTTGTATATTAAAGAGAAAATGTGCTTATTTGTTTTTATGTTAAGGATTAAATTTTGGCTGGATATTAGATAATGCAGGATATAGACCATCTTCTATGTTCTTTATATTTGATTAATATTTGATATTGTGATAGTCAGGGCTGAAAATGCCATTTCATATAAACACATCGTGCTAAGTGGCAGAAGTATGTCTAGGGCCATTTCAAAGGTTGTTAGAAAGTTTAACCTAGTCTCAAGCCAAGATTCATCTGATGGTATTTTATGAAACTCAACTGAATGACCCAAACAATAATTTTCTTTCCTATCCAGTACTGTAATATAATACAACACAAAGGTATACTTACTTGATAGCCATATGCTAAGGAATGGCAGTTGGAAAATACTGAGTCTTATTCTCTTCTCTAGTCAAACCACTGTTTTTCATAAAGGCAGAAAACCCTGCAAGTTTGATGAAATCGTGCAGTGTCCATAGCATAGCACTGTCTTTGATCTGTGCCAAGATGTTTCAGGCAGCGTGTATTGGTGTTGTGGGTTCTGATGTATACAGTTCCATACCCACATGTTACCTGAAGAACCAAGGCTTTGGTGAAGTCCAACCACTCAGCCATTCCAGTTCATTTGGTTTAGATGAAATGGAGGAGTCGTTACACATCCATAACTTATAGTGGTGTTTTTGCTATTTTTAAAGGCTCCCATTAAGTACCTGTCAACGGTTCTTGGCAAAAGCAATCTTCAGTTTTCAGGAACAATTATAAAACTGACTGTCTCAACATGCAGCCTCACACTGATGAACCTTGACAACCAACAGGTAAGACAGCTGATGATTACAGTATAGCATATCATTTTTTTTCCTGGAAGTCTGTGGATAATAAAGAGAATAATGCGTCAGAGTGTGCTTACAATTTAATAAGCCACAAAAGGAAAAAATTGTCCAAGATTTAGGTATACAAGTAATTAGAATTCCTAACAGCAACACTACATATTGCTGGAGACTTTCACCTCCTACAAAGCCACGTACTGCTTGGCTGTATATAAAGGACCAAGGATAAAAGGATGTGGTTAATATTGTTTGCCAATTAATATCCCCGATGTGGTCATTGGACTGGGGTCAGATGAAGGACAAAGAGCAGAGTTGGTGTTGGGTTAATGTTGGGTTGTTGTGCTATGGAAGTCTTCTTTGGGAGTGGGGACTGGGCGACATTTACTTTCCTTCCTCCTAAGGTCCCACTGACAGACTGAGGTTCAGTTTCACCAGAGTTCATCCTGGGGAACTAGTGAGTTTATTAGGCTCACTTACCACGCACAGGTGAAGGGTGACAGGCAGGAGTGTGGATGGCCTTAAAGAGTCACACTGAAAAGTCTTCGCCCAGTATGGCTAATGATTCTCCTATGACTGTGCAGGTGGAGACCCTATCTGGTCCTTCCCACCTCACTGAGTCCTAGCCCCTCACTGAGGTCACTTGCAAGTAGGGCAGAAATGCATTCAACTGAGGGAGGAGCGGCTGAACACTCTGCCGAGGGCCCTGAGATCCTCCCTGGCCCTCTTTCTTGGGAGGAAATGTCACCAGTCTTGTTGACTGATCTTTTGCAAATCATATGGCTGCACTCCTGAAGATGGAGGCAGTTTGGCTCAGAGAATACTCCCAAACAAAAGCATCTCACTGAAATTTGTGCAAGAAGCATTACCTTCCAGATCTTTTAGTTGAAAAAGCTCTCTAAGATGTAAGAGTGTGGACGTCATTTCCCCTCCTTTCATGATTTATAATGCTATGGTCTGGCTGGGTTTTCCTGCAAACATTATTCACTAGAGACCCACGCTACTGCAACAAATGTGAAAGATTCTCAGACACTGGGCTACATATGTATGGTGACCATTGTCTAAGGCCCTCATGCCAGTTTATTTACACATGTTGGAGCCTAATGTTGCTCTGTGTCTGATATATAGTAACTGGGGCTGGTAAGAGTTAGCTTTTACTCTAGGGTGTGATGTTCACCAAAAACTCATGGATAGTTCAATCTCACAGGAAAGGACAAAGCACTTAAGATGTTTGAGACCTCATAAGTGCATTGGCACTTGGTGACAGTTACCCTTCATCATTGAGCTTCAGTTTTTCTCATCTGTGACCTGCTGGTCACAGTATTTATCTACAAGGCTTCTTGGATTTGAGTGCTGTATTAGAAGATTAGAGGAACAAGCGAGGTAATAAATGTAAATCACCTAGCACAATGCTGGCAATTGCTTACTCATTCTTTCTTTCTCCACGACATCTTCAGACACATACCCAGCACTCCAGAGGGCAAAGGAATAATATGTAAAATTGCCAACAACTTCATTGCTGTTTTTTTTTCTAAGTTCAAAACCACAGCTCATTTAGTGGTATAAAATACCCCAGAGAATACTGTTAAGTGTGAAACAACTTAAGAGTCCTGTGTAGGTGGGTGTTGATTATCTATCCAAGCACAGGTGATACCCATGAGTGGGTATAACAGGTGCATAGCTCTGAGGGGCAAATGAAGAAGATGCAACACAAGTAAAGCCTCATTCATTTATCCATTCATATAGTCTGACCTCAAGGTATTTGCACGTGTAAACTGTAGTTGTGGTTTCATTGCATATGGCACCATGGGGAGTCACTGTGTTTAGGGATGCCATCTCGTTGAGCTACTCAAATTGGTCCCTGTTTTTAAGAGGACATGGTGACAGCCTGACATGCAGAATCTAATAATCACTTGTTTTTTTGTTTGTTTTTAAGACAGTGTCTCTCTATGTAGTCCTGGCTGTCCTGGAACTTGCTATGTAGACTAGGCTAGCTCACAGAGATAGGTCTCTGCCTCCTAAGTGCTGGGATTAAACGTGCATGCCATCATGTCCAGCTAATTGTTTTCTAAATGGCCCTTTTCATGGTGGGGTAATAAAGGGAACTGAGGAGTGTTGAAACAATGGTTCTGTGGTGCATATGGTGGTGAGGCATCGCCTAATCTGTCTCTTCTCTCCACTGTCCTTCTTGAGCCAACCATAGCAGAGGTGTGTTGTGTGACTTTTGCTGGGAAGATGTCAGCAAACATCTGTTCACCCCAAATAAGGCAACAATGACAGACCAACCAGTTCCATCCAAATCCAGCTGAGGTAGCAGTGAGTTTATTGGAAAATGGGTGAGGGGTTATTACAGGTGCACGGATGACCTCAGGGAGAGGGGGCCCACCCAGCAGGGATGAAGACTCACGAAACTGCATCTCTGGGGTTCCCTGTACAACTAGCTCTAGCTAGACTGTTTAGAGACTCTTAGATATGTTTTCTAAGCTCCACATGTGCCATGGCATGACTGAGCATGTGTAAGCATGCATCTTAAAATGTAGCAAAAATGCCTTTATAAGATTCCAAGTGCGCTGGAGAGATGGCTCAATGTTTAAGAGCACTGGCTGCTCTCCCAGAGGTCCTGAGTTCCATTCCCAGCAACCACATGGTGGCTCACAACCATCTATAATGAGATCTGGTGCCCTCTTCTGGTGTGCAGGTGTACATAGAGAGCACTTGTATATATAAAATAAATATTAAAAAAAAAGATTGCAGGCATTGTAGCACATGCCAGGACTCAGGAGGCAGAACTGAGAATTTGAGGCCAGCCTGATCTCGTTCCAGGACAGCTAGAGGTACATATTGAAATCCTGTCTTAACAAATACAAAGACTGCCTTGGAGATGCCCCAGTGGGCAGATGAGCTTGCCATGCAGCCTGGTGACCTGCGCTTGATCCCTGGTCCTCATGCACAAGGTGGGAGAGAAGCAACTCCTGAAGGTTATCCTTTGACCGCTGCTCACTTGGCATCCACGCTTCCATATATACAAACAAATAAACGTAAATTTAAAAAAAAGATACAAAGAAACGCCAACGCATGACTTATCCCCTTATCCAAGATATACTTTGGCTTCCAAACACAAATACAAATTTATGGACATTGTATTACTTTTCCAGGGGAGACACCAAATAGACACCAATAACAGATCAAATAAATGATCCCAAGTCCAACTAGTGAGCCAGTGAATTTACTGGGTGAGTAAAAAGGAGGGCTGAGGGTTACTCATAGAAATGTGTGTAGCTGTGCTACCAAGTCCCATTCTAACATGGGTGACAGCTTCCCCAATGTCACACAGAGTCCCCACCGTCAGTTAACTTCCCATCTTTCGTGTATTTTAGCACCAACAGAAAACACATGCAACTGGGGCACAATTATGTGCAGGTGCTCTGGAGGTAGAGAAGGGACCAGAATTTGTTGCGAGTCTATAGCAACAGGCCCAATCCTGGGGGAGTTATCTCTCTCCCTCCATCACAGAGCCCAGAAATCTAACTGGAGTCACTGGGCTCAGCTGTATGGCAGATGTCTTTACCCACTGAATCACCTCACCAGCCTCCCAAACGAGATGAATGCAAAACCAACCAGCCAACCCCACAAGAACCCAAGGAAATCATCCCACTATACTAGCTGACCTGTATTGCCATCATGCATTAGCATGGACATCCTGCTAATACATCATTTTTCTCGGCACAGCCTTCGATGTGATTATTAGCATGGACATCCTGCTAATACATCATTTTTCTCGGCACAGCCTTCGATGTGATTACCACTCAAGGTAACTCAACACCAAATAACACAGGGCAACATATTCACATAGCAGGCTTTCACAGGCTGGCTAATTTCTTTCGAAAATTCCTGCATTTACTTAGCATCCCTTTGTCAGGTATTTGAAACTGGCTCATTTTATGCTGTAAGCACTGGCTATTTAAATGCTAAGATGGGCACAGTGATGCACATAGTAATTTTGGATGAAGTATATATGCAAGGCAGTTAGACAAAACAAAACACACAGAACAAGAAAGTTTATTATCGCCAATGCTGGTGCATAAAGACT
This sequence comes from Pachyuromys duprasi, assembly GCA_028658305.1. Lineage (NCBI taxonomy): Eukaryota > Metazoa > Chordata > Mammalia > Rodentia > Muridae > Pachyuromys > Pachyuromys duprasi. The sequence goes on from CM053748.1 coordinate 10,465,066, forward strand.
AACAAGCATAATTAGGAGGAGGGAGGAGATGGGGAGAAAGAGAGAGAGAGAATCTGAGTATCAAGTACCCAGGTGGACTTCTGGGCGGGTTTAAAACCTTCAGTTTGACAGCAGAACAGCTAATAAGTCTTTTATAGATACAGTTAGGGTTTCCTCTTACTTGATAATGTTCACAAACAGTTCTTACAACATTAAGTTCAGTTACATTATCTGTCAAGGTAAAAAAAAAAAACAAAAACAAAAACACCCAGCAAAATGTCCCTAATATAAAAGGGTATTAGAAAGTTTGTCTTTGGGCTTTCCCATACACTTTAAAGCATGAACTCAAAACTTTAAAAAGACATCCTGTTTGTTCTTTACTTTGAAAATAATCACAATGGGTTTTTCCAAATTACAAATCACAGTATAAAGCATGAAGGTACATGTGCAGTCAGGATTCCAGAAGCTTTTGTAACACATTTTAAGACAATAGTACACATGATAACAGTGTACATTTATACACACACGTTTACTTTATCCATTAGGGTTGATGAGCACTCAATCTTAAATTTCAAATTAGCTTTTGATACCTGATTTGCATAAACCACAAAACAGAATTTGGAAAGTTTTCTCCACTAGGCTTTCAATTCAAATCAAAGATATCTTGTGGATGCATTTTCCCTCTTCTTTAATTAGATTCTTGTATTGGAAGTCATGATTTACTTCTGCAAAACCATCTTTACAAGCTTAACACAAGAGTTCTCCGACCTAAGGAAAATCATCTTGAGCAACGACAGTCTTGAGCCAGAGGTTTCTGCTGAGCCCCCGTGAGACCAGAACCGGGACAATTCAGTCTTTTCTCCTCGCGATTCCCAGGTTTAACACTTCTTCCTTGATTCTCCTTTCTCCACGCACGGTCACTCACTGTCCTGTCTTCTACTCCGGGAAAACAAAAACCAACCGTTTTTATTTTTTACTTATGCACAGAACTATCTGGAACGAACCCCCCAAATGGCAGAAGGTTGAATCTCTCCCTCTCAGGTAGTTTCCCCCTCTTCACTCCCGATCGATGATCTCATCACAACCGAGCTCTTCGGTCAGCCGGTTGACCACCATGAGCGAGAACAGCTCCTCGATGAAGGCGAGCTGGTCGAAGGGGCTCTTCTCGCAGCGCGCCCGGAACCCGCCGTCCAGGGCGTCGCCGGGCCGCGCCGTCCGCAGGAACGCCTTGTTGGCCTCCTCCAGCGCGGCGGACACCCTGTGCATCGCGCCGCTCCAGCGCTCCTCCTCCGGGAACGCGTAGTCGTCCTCCCAACCGTCCAAGTCGTCGGCCTCCAGGTCGGCGGCCGCCTCGGCGAGCGGGCCGCGCGGGGCGCGGGCGGCGGCCGGCTCCTCCTCCTCCTCCATGGGGCCCTCCTCCGCGGCCGGCCCGCGCGCCCCGCGGCCTACCTCCGCGTCGCCCTCGCCGGGCAGCACGTCCATCTGCAGCTCGTTGCTTTCCTCGTACAGCTCGCAGAGCTCTGCCATCTCCGCCATGGTGGACGCGACCGTGCCAGGGGGGGAAGGAAAAGGCGACGGAAGGATGGACGGACGCGAGAGCCGGAGGGAGGGCGTGGTGCGCGTGCGCAGCCAGGAGGGCGGGCGGGGCGGGGTGCGCGTGCGCGTGCGGGGTGCGAGGGCCGGCGTGCGCTCGCGAGTGGGCATGCGTGCTGCGCGGACGGGGCCGGGAACGGGTTGGCGGGCGCGATGCGCGTGCCGGCGCGGGGCGCGTGCGCTCGGGAGTGGGAGGGCGGGTCCGCGGGTGGGCGTGGTGCGCGTGCGCGAGCTTCCCCTCCCTCCTCACCTTCCCCTATCCCTCCTGCTCCGCTTCTGAGCCTACCGCTTGGAGGAGGCCAGCTCGAAGTTCCTGGCTTAGTGCTTGCTTTGCCACGCTTCGCGCGTCGCTGCGAGCTGGAAATTTCCGGGACAGACATCGCCTTTCTTCTCCCTCCCCAGCATCCTCCGTGATCCCGGTGTCCCTTTCCTTTCCTTTCACATGCACCTCGCCTGCTGGCATGTGCGCTCTGAAAATTCAGCTTTCCATTTTTTTTCCCCCTGAAGCTGACCTAATCATGGACAAACTGTGTGTGTGCGCGCGCGCCGTACACACTTAGCTGCCACCTGTGTGAGCACTTTCCTAGGACAGGGGAAGCCGGATCATAGGCTCTGCATATCTTAAATAAATGCAGGTAATCACGCTCCACAGTTGCTCCGCGAACTTAAGCTGTAGCCAACAGTGTTTGAGCGTATCCACACCCTTGCCACACGCTGTTTTTTTGAATCAATAAAATTAAACTTCAGTTTTATCAGCCTGATCTCTTTTCTGTGTGTGGGATTTTTGCTTGCGTGTCAGGTCTGTGTGCCATGTGTGTGCATCGTACCTGTAGGGGCTAAAAGAGGGCGTTGGACCCCCTGGAAATGAAGTCACAGTTGTGCGCTGTGCTGTGGGCACTGGGAACCGAACCCTGGTGCTTTGTGTGAGCAGCCAATGCTGTTTATTGCCAAAACCTCTGTCCATCCCTGAGAGTATCTTTATAATATTCCCATAGCTTTAGTTTATTGAAGGGTGAATATCTAAAGTATAAGAAACATTTGCCCTCTTTCAATGAACTAATGGGCCTAGTTTTATGTTTGTTTCGCCAAATTGTAGGAATTCCTTGAGAACTAACTGCTTTTCACTTTCCAAACATATTCTTGGAGCCTGTATGCTTAAGGAGTCTTATATGAAACTTTAAATTAGTTTTTATGTAATAAAATACCACCCCTCCACACTATTACGTTAGGTTTTCCAACTTCAGTAATGTGCCTTGCTGTCTGACAAGGTAAATTTCGTTCACTTGTTTAAAAAACTATCTTAAGTTTTTTTTTTCATACTTACTCTAACATGTACATTTTTAAAAGCAGCTTTGAAATGCACTAAGGTAGAGTTTCTAGTACAATTTCATAGTATTCGAAAATTAGTTTAGGGGACAATCATTGACATCTTTAATATTGCCTTCATATCCATAAAGTGATATATACTAGCTACTTAATTGGGTTTAAATTTTTATTCTTTGAGAATGTCATAATTTATATAATCACATGATCCTATTCACTCATTTCCCTCTGCCAACTCCCCTCAAAAATTATCCCTTTCCAAAGTTAGTATCTCTTTTGGAAATGCCCCACTAAGTCCACTAAGTCCACTTAGCACTGCTCATGTGTGTTTGAATGTGGGGCCATTCACCGTTGCTTATGCAACAGTGACCATCCCTTCAAAGAAGGAGGTTCTCCTAGAAGCTACTACCTGCTAATGACTCTTCAGTTAGGGACTGGGCCTGGAGAGCGCCTCTGTACCAGTGCTGGAATTTGGGCTACCTCGATCTCACGCTCGTATTGCGAGGATAACCACGGATGCAGTGGATTCATAGATGCAATGGCCCTGTCAGGGCCAGGAGACAGCATTTCATAGCATCCCTCTTTACCATTTGGGTGTTGTATAATTTTTGCCTTCTCTTTTGCCGAAGGTCATTTTTTATTATCCTTCAATGAAGTTTTTTCCAAAGCGTTACATGATTCTTACTAGTTTTACACTTGGACATATTTGTATGAAATCTTCCTCTTTACCCAATTAATGAAGTTTCTGATGAGCTATTTTGATATATGATCTTTGCGCATTGTAATGTGTGGCTTAATTATCACAAGCTGAACATACTTGTTTACCCACTCCCCAGAAGAAAAGGCACCATTGAGGATCCCAGAAAACGCCTCTCCTCTCTTTTGTGTCTCATGAACGACCACTATACTTTGAGTGAATAGATCAATAAAAACGTTGTCATTTTTGATAAATGAAATGATGTATTGATATATTCTTTGTGTTGACTTTTTTAACCCAACAAACATGTTGTTACATTGTAAATAGTTTAATCTTTGAATATCACAACAGTCACCTTAGGGGTTGCTTCTAGGTCAGGGCTATTGCAAATAGCATAATTATTTTCATTTCCTGAGAACACATTTTATTGCATATATTTATTCAATTATTATTGGTTGGTATCCCTCTATAAGGAGAATTGCTTGACTGTCCTATATCTACAACCTTAGTGGGTTCTGCTACACAGTTCTGTACTCAGGATTCATTAGTAGTTTCATAGTGGGTAGTTTAGTTAACCTTTAAAACTGTATGACAAATAACCTCTACAAATCAGTCATTGTACTGCGGTTTCCAAATATAAGCAAACAAATTAGTATCTCAAATAAAGCAATCATTTTGGGCTAATTAATGCAGTTACTTGGCTAAAATTTTTCAATTGTTTTTAGATTTATGTGTATGGTTGTTTTGTCTATATGTATGTGTGTATACTATGTGCATGCTCAGTGATCCTAGAGGCCAGACCCGAGGGTCTCCTGGAACAAGGGTTAAAAATCATTGTGAGCCAACATGAGGGTGCTGGGGCTGGAACCCAGGTCCTTAACCACTGAGCAACCTCTCCAGGCCGTCTTAGAATTCTTAATGTTAGTGTGCTTGGATACATGGTAGTGAGTGACTAAAACAAAAGTAAGTATAGTAAGTCTATACATAGGAATAAATAAATACAAATGTAAAGGGAAGTAGAAAACGTACTGGTTAAATGATGAAATACATGTTCCCATCACTTTTTTTTCCTGTTTTTAACTCTCAGCTCTCAGGTTTTCCAGAAAGAAATTTTTTTATATTCCAGTAGGCTTTGCCCACATGACAGCAAAAAATGTCCAGCTCCTAGAAACCTTGGGCCAATGTGATCCTTGGTGGTAGAGAGAGATGCTCTTCCTACTACCATTATCAGTTCCTGCCACAAAACACTGATTGGCTGTATCCAGAGATTGGTATTTGCCGATTGGATAGATAGACCTCAAGCATATTTAGGTGGGGAGGGGTAGAAAGAAAGGCAGGTCAAACCCATGCATTGGGTGAGATTATTTAGGGCTTGGATTAATAGCTTACTTGTAGAGTAAATGCTTAAGATACACAATGCTTTACTTTCAACCCCAATAGCAATATATTTATATTATATTATATTATATATATAATATATATATAATGTAGAATGAGTAGTGTCTAAAGGGATGCTAAGCAGGTAGAAGCAAAGCAAACACATTATAACATTAAAAAATGTTTGATTTGTTTTTGTTTTCCAGATTATTGCAAGTCATCAAATGCAATCAATTTCATTTGCCTCTGGAGGGGACCCTGTAAGTATAGATTCATAAAAGTTCTTTTGTAAGTCCTAAGAACTTTCATGTGCAGAATATTAACTACCTCGTGTCTTTTCTAGTTATTGCAGTTTGTTAAATGCTTCACATATTGGGTAGATAACAAAACAAGAAAACCTAACGGTTTGGCCAAATGTTTCCTGTGTTTGGGTTTTAAAAAGTTAGGCTTACTAGAAGGTCTGTCTGTGGGGTTAGAAGCCACTGAGCTATCATCTGGTAAGCTTTTAGTTAACTCCAAAGCAGTGAGGAGTCCTATATGAAGAGCTATTCCCCTTCCAGAATGACCTCATTAGCAAATGGGGTATGTAAAATTGTTTGCGTTTCACAATGTGAGGCTATATATATACATACATATATATATGTATATATATAGCCAAGATATACTATATCTATCCAACTTCATAACTGGCCTCAACTGCAAAACTAAAAGTTGGATACCAGAGAGAGAGAGACAGAGAGACAGAGAGACGGAGAAATAGAGAGAACAGTGAATCTAGATAGGAGAATGGCGGTGCTTTCTCTTCTCCTAGCCTGTTAGATTTCATACGAAGGTACTCAGGCACATTTTTAAAAGATTTACTACTGTATGATGTACTTAAAAGTTATGATTGGTGTTTCGCCCTGAAATTATGTATGTTTAGGTTCCCAGGGTTGTTGTCATGTTAGGGCTGGTGCACAGACCCCCATTTACTCTACATCCAACACGAATTTTTGTGGTTGTTGTTGTTCTTCAGAATCATAAGGTTTTTCATCCTTTAAATTAATTGAAGTGTCGTCCTTGCCAGAATCAAACTGTCTGCAGCCATTGTGGGAAAATGCACAGCAGAACCATCAGTGGCAGCCCTCGGCTCTACAGTTGAAAATCCACTGGATTGGGTTTTAAATGATGTCTGGCTTAGTATTGGTTCGCCACCACCAAGTGAAGTTTTACCCTCCTGTCAGGAAGGCAGTGTAGGCTCGTGTCAGGCATTAGAGCCAAGCGGATCTGATGTACTGAAATTCCCAGGGTTTGGGGTCTCCCCTTGCATGACAGGATGACTCCTGTCACTTCTGTGACAGAATCGAGTGCGATGAAGCACACGCTAGGACTGAGCACAGTGTGACGGGGTGCAGGGCACGTGGTTACAAAGAGGCTTTAATATATCCGCGTTTGCTTTAGGCTGCCCGCTGAGCTGCTTCAGTTACATAGCTGTAGGCTAAGTAGAGCCAAGTTAAAAACCCTGCATGATTCACATCGTCACTGAAAATATGGATTATTCTTCCTAACCTGTGATGTCTGCTCCCTCCACTTTTATTCTTTCTCAGAAGGCTTTTGTCTTCCTAGTAACTGTGCAAGCAGCTCTTGTAAATGCTTCTATAGTAACCCATGCTTCCTCTATTCTGAAACATGCTTCAGATTTGTGAACGATTGAAGATATTTCAAATATTTTCTCTGGATATTTATTCTTTCCTTTAGAGTATTCTGCACTGTCTCCCAGATCTTTACAGTGATAGAATTTTGAAACCATTAGGAAGTTGGAGATCATTTGGGAGATGATGAACTAGGCTAGGACAGTCCTCACACTTCTTCATCAGCACCTGTTCCAGGCTGACACTGTGTCACCTGTTCAGCTTAACCAGAATGGTCAAGTCTGCAGGGTCTGTGACTCCTCAGATAACAGAACGCAATGCTCGTAGATTGGACCCTACTTATTTAGAATCCGTTCCAACCCCTCTTTCTACTTGCCTGAGACATTTACTTAGGTGTGTGCTATTTTTAAAAATGACTGAAGACAAGTTCTGCTGACCCTGAGATGTTCTTCCTGCATGATTCACTGTGGTTGTTAAGTGGCTCTCCTGGAGGGCCTCACCAACATGGCTTTTACTTCCTGCCAGAAGATTGCATCGTCCCTCTAGAGGCCATTTTTATACTCGGAAATGGCAGTGTAGGTATATTTCCTCTGAGAATTAAGACAACAGAACGTCTTCAATTATTAAAATCGTACTGTTTGTCAGCTCACTCTTTTCCATATAAGCTGGAATATCCAAACACCTTTTTGCTTATTTTCACAAATTCAGCAGCAAATCTCTTTTTGAACTTAAGTTATTCATAGGTTCTGTGTTTTGAAACAATTTGCCTTTGCCTGTGGATGAAATAACTTATATTTTTGCAAGCTATCTTCCATCATACACATGCAGCTAAAGAAACCAACAGGTCTCTGATCAGCGCACTCTCTGATGCACACGAGTCTGTTTGGACGCAGGCCAATGGCCACATCTCAGTTCCGGCTAACTTTATGACAGCAGGGTTCCACACACATTTCAACCCAGCCCAGGAACAGTCAGTTCCTAGACAGTTTTACAGAATTCCTTAGCTGTGTTCTCATGTATATGTATGTATATATATATATACATATATATTAATATATATAGTCAGACCCTGAATTATCATTCTTCATACTCGTCCTATGAGGATCAGAGAATGCAGATTTAATTGTTAAATACTAGAAGGTATGACATAGAGGAATGATTCTCAACCTGTGGGTCAGGAACCCTTTAGGGGTCATATATCAGATATTCTGCATATCAGAAGTTTACATTATGATTTGAGACAGTAGAAAAATTACAGTTGTGAAGTAGCAACAAAATAAATTTATGGTTGATGGCAGGGTTCACCACAACATGAGGAACTGTATTATTAAAGGGCCAGCAGCATTAGAAATGTTGGGAACCATTGCCATAGAGACAGTTGGTTTCTAAGTCTTTGCCTCAATGTTGGCTCCGACGGAAGTCTTCTCTTCCAGTGGTTACAATTCATTCCTTTTAAATGTGCAATTGTTTCTCTTTTTTATAGGATACCACAGACTATGTTGCCTACGTAGCTAAAGATCCAGTCAACCAACGAGGTATGGCAAAATAACTTCCGGGTTTTCTTAAGAACTGTTAGGTACCAACTATAAAAATCTGTGGTTATTTCTAATGTACACAGTAATGAGTGTCACACAGAGCAATAGTGCACCCATTGGTCTGGGGCATCACACAAATAGTGAGGACAGGATCACCGAAGCAGAGTAAAGCAGGTAGCGACTTTTTATTCACCTCCGGGAAGCACTTCTTCCAGCGGGTCAGGGACGCAACCTGGGTGGGAGGGGCTGGCTCCCTTTAAAGCAAAACTCCAGGAGTAGGTGTTAGGAGACGATTAGGAAGGAATTCATTCTTTAAATTGATGTGTCTGTCCTTGAGTAACAGGCCTGCTCAAGATGTGGCCGCAAAGAGGCAGCGCAAGGGAGGAGGAGGTGCACAAACTCATGGCTGTTTCAACAATGCAGCAACTTCTCCTTAGCTTTTGGGCTGATGGAGGTTTGGCGGGTTTTCCTGTAACTAGGGAGAACCTAGGGTATTGGGCACCCAGCAGAGTGGGGGTGGCATGGAGATGCCTTGGGTACTTCATTGCCATCACTGTAGTTAAGGACTCTAAGAAAAGTATGTAAATTTGAATCGGAAATAAGTAATCCTACCAGCAGAGAAACCGGAGAAATCCACAGGCAGTATTTAAATCTCAGTCACTTGAAAGATTCACAAACTATGAAAGAGTCACAAAGCTTATGTATTTACATATGCAAAAAAAGAGATGTTTTGGTATTGGTAGAGGAGCTCCCATATCCCTAGGTGATAAAGAAATTGCACATAAAACTCAATGAGGCATTGTGTTGGCATGTTCGTGTGTGTGTGTTTGTGTGTATATGTCTATGTACTTGCTGCTGAAGGTCCTGGAATGTTGCTTTGAGTTAGAGTATGTGGCTTTTTCTTTCTTTCTTTCTTTCTTTCTTTCTTTCTTTCTTTCTTTCTTTCTTTCTTTCTTTCTTTCTTTCTTTCTTTCTTTCTTTCTTTCTTTTGAGAACAGGCTGGTCTTAAACTCACTATGTAGCTGAGGATAACTTTGAACTTCTGATTCTCCTGTCTTCGCCTCCGGAGTGGCCAGCTTTATGCAGTGCTGTGGCTAGAACTCAGTGTTCTGTGGGCGCCAGGCAGGCCCTGTCCACTTTCAGGCCTCAGCTCCCATGTCTCTTCCTTTGGGAGGCCTTCCACTGACAGCATCTTCTTCTAGTCACGTGCTCCCCACGCCCATCACGACACTGTTTCTCTCTCTTCTCATGAATAAGCCACACTTGGTTGCTTGTTTTTCTCAGAGACTTGTTTGGACGTTTCGTGTGTTCTCCCTGCTAGCCCGAGATCTGTCCTGATTCTCTTACTGTTGTTACGTGGCATGGCATTTGTCAACCGAAATACAGTAGCCCACAGAGGTGGAAATGTGCACGGCATGCTGGGAAGCACGGCTGCAGACTCCATATGGAGGAAAGAAAACACTACCAGGGCAGCTAAGAGCCAATACGCTGAGTCTCGATCCCACGGGTAGATAGCTAGACGTGCTGTTTGCAAAGCAGAGCTCTAGAGAGACTGATCCGGCAGGCCATAGTAGGTGCCTTCAGGGAAACACTTGAAGCCACGGACACGGTGTCATTGCCAGAGTGAACTTATGAGAAAAGCAGCCGTTGGTATAGGGCTTGGCACATGGTAGACGCTTGGCAATTGCTTGCCAAGAAGGACACAGTTCTGCACATGTGGAAAGAGCAGGTGACAGACACTTTGAAGTAGTCCAATTGAGACTGAGTCATTCTGAGCTGCGTAATGCTGAATGGAAAATGGTGAGCGAATTGCTAGGAGATGAAGGAGTCAAGCACAGGGAAAGCTACCAGCAAGGAGCCACGTGATTAACTACTTGCTAGATTTGGGAAGACCTCTAAACATCATTTCTTTTCCTTACCAGAAGAAGTACAAATATAGCTGGCATGGTGGTGCACACCTGTATTCCCAGCCCTCTGGGACTCAGAGATAGGCAGATCTCTATGAGTTCAAGGCCAGTCTGATCTATAAAGTGAGTCCAAGACAGCCATGACTACACAAAGAAACCCTGTCTCAAAAAACCAAAGTGTGTGTGTGTATGTGTGTGAGAGAGACAGAGACAGAGACAGAGAGACAGAGGGAGAGAGAGAGAGAGAGGTACAAATATGGGAAGAGGCTCACTGCAAATATGAGGGCAGTTTTAGCTATGCGCTGTGCTCTTGGACAGTCTGGGTTATAGACTGAGACCTACTAACCTATTAAACAGAGCATAAAGGGGGCTGGAGAGATGGCTCAGAAGTTAAGAGCACTGGCTGCTCTTCCAGAGGTCCTGAGTTCAATTCCCAGCAACCACATGGTGGCTCACAACCATCTATAATGAGATCTGGTGCCCTCTTCTGGTGTGCAGGTGTACACGCAGACAAAACGCTGCATAATAAATACGTAAGTAAAAAGAAAAGAAAAGAAAAGAAAATACAGATGATAAAGAAAAGCACCCGGAATCCAGGTGTGAATTTGCTTTGGCATCTGTCATTGTCTTAGTTTGTTTCCCTGATCAAATACTCGAACAGAGCAACCTAGTGGAGAAAGGGCTCACTGTTTAAGGCTGGTTGTCACGGCAGGGAAGTCAAAGTAACAGGCACTTGAAACAGCAAGTCCTACCACATCCATCGTCAGGAGGCAGAGAAAGGTGAATGCATGTTTGCTGTTCCCTTCCCTTTCTCTCTATAGAGAGTCCAGAATCCCAGCAGGGAAGGGCGCCATCCATAGTGGCTGGAGCTTCCCACCCCAGTTCATACAGCCAAGCTAATCCCTTACGGGCATGCCCAGAAAAGCCACCTTCCAGGTGATTCTACACTGTCAAGTAAATAGATGACACAAATGCCAGAGGCACTGGATATCTGTAGACATGTTCTTTTTGCTCTAGTGAGGAGTTCAAAGATCAGAGTTAAACACTGGGAGGAAGGGCCATGTAATCACAAATCTTTCTTCTTGATTAATTAAGCAAAACAAGCAGAAAACATTGTAATATAGCTATAATATAGCACGTAGCATGTTCATTCAGAATGTTCCTTCTGGGCTGAGTGGCTTCATAGAGCTGGGCTGCATGAAGGGAACCCAGGGGATGGGGGGGGGTTGAGAAGGTATTCTTGAGCACAGTTGACTGAGGTCATGGACGGGTTTTCAGAACATGAACAGACCAGAGGGTTCAATTTTTTCTTTATGTGTCAGCTTGTTATACAGGTAAAGAGCAAGGACCGAGACAGAAAGACTAGGTGAAATTATGTTTCCCCATTTCAGTGTATGGGATGATACATTGATTCATATCCTCAAGCCTCAGGGTATTGGCCTGCGCTTGTTTGTTTTTGTATGGGCACATGCATATGCCATGGGGGAAATGCAGAGCTCAGAGGATAATCGGGAGTCATTCTCTCCTTTCACCATATGGTGCTCAGGAATCGAACTCAGGTCAGCAGGCTTGGCAGCAGGCACCTTTGCTTGCTGAGCCATCTTGCCAGAGCACAGTTGACTTTTAAATTTAGCTTCCGGTGTTTTGGGATAAATGATAGAAAAGACCTAGAAAGCGTAAGTTTTATTTTTCTTTCATCTTTCTTTCCTTGGGAAAACAGGCCTATCAGAACAGATAACTTAGAATCACAAGGTGATTTTCCTGGGTTTAAAAATTAGTTATTTCCACATCATCTGTTACTTCCCTTCCTGTCCTGTGTATCTGCAGTGAAGAAACACCACAGCTTCTTCACACACACACACACACACAC